>JAXRKP010001075.1:80261-171137 GCA_037039925.1 Doris montereyensis | reverse complement strand
CTATTTGTCTCTGTTTGTCTTGTGTCGCATAAGAAGAAAACAGCATAAAAACACAAAGACTAGCCTAGCATGTATTCACAACCCAGCGACTAACAACTATCTCTAACCAGAAAATTATCAACTATTTGCAACCTAAACACTAGCAACTATCTGCAACCCAAAGACTTGCAACTATCTACAATCACGAAGACTATCAACTACCTGCGACCCAAAACTTGCAACTATCTGCAACCCGAAAACTAGCAACTATCTGCAACCCGAAAACTAGCAACATTTTCCAATTCAAAGACTAACAATGATGTACAACCCAAAGATAAGCAGCTATCTGCAGCACAAAGACTAGCAACTATTTATATCCTAAAGACTATCAACTATCTGCAACCCAAAAACTAGCAACATTCTCCAACCAAAGACTAGCAATGATCTACAAACCAAAGACTAGCAAGTATCTGAAACCCAAAGATTAGCAACTACCTACAACCCAAACACTAGCAACTATCTATAACCCTAAGACGAACAACTACCTACGACCCTAAAACTAGCAACTATCTACAACCCAAAGACTAGCAACTACCTACGACTCAAAAACTAGCAACTATTTATAACCCAAAGACTAGCAACTATGTGCAACCCAAAGACTGGTAACTACCTGCGACCCACAGACTAGCAACTATGTGCAACCCAAAAACTAGCAACTATGTGCAACCCAAAGACTAGCAACTATGTGCAACTCAAAGACTAGCAACTACCTGCGACCCAAAAACTAGCAACTATCTATAACCCAAAGACTAATAACTATGTGCAACCCAAAGACTAATAACTATGTGCAACCCAAAGACTAGTAACTACCTACGACCCAAAAACTAGCAACTATCTATAACCCAAAGACTAGCAACTATGTGCAACCCAAAGACTAATAACTATGTGCAACCCAAAAACTAGCAACTGCCTGCGACCCAAAAACTAGCAACTATATATAACCCAAAGACTAATAACAATGCGCAACCCAAAGACTAATAACTATGTGCAACCCAAAGACTAGTAACTACCTGCGACCCAAAGACTAGCAACTATGTGCAATCCAAAGACTAACAACTATGTGCAACCGAAAGTCTAGCAACTATCTATGACCCAAAGACTAGCAACTATGTGCAACCCAAAGACTAGCAACTATTTATAACCCAAAGACTAGCAACTATCTATAAACCAAAGACTAGCAACTATCTGCAACCCGAAAACTAGCAACATTCTCCAACCCAAAGATTAGCAATGATCTGTAGCCCAAAGACTAGCAACTCCATACGTTTCAAAAGAGCAGCTTAGATTTTACGCCAATACAAACAACTTAATAGTTGCTCGTAATCGCCTTACAATACTTGGGGGAAAATCTTTCTCGTTTTGCGCCCCAAATTCTGGAATTATCTCCCCAAAACACTTAAGAGAATTAGAATCAACTGAGACATTTTAAAAGATATTTAAAAGCCCACACATAGCCATAAAACCCACAGATTCATATTTTTCACTGATGTCAAAGTCATAAATGTAGTTCAATAATGTCAACTGTCTTTTGTATTATCATCCTATGCTTTGAAATAAATATGTTTCTTATACGTAACGTGTATATTGCGTTGGTGTGTAAAATATATATGCATATGTTTCGATGTATAATGCTCATCCATGTTTGATAAAAACAAACAGCGAGGCAAGGAGCATTTCGGAAGTGAAGGTAATGACATAAGATAATATGAAAAACCCCATAGGAACAAAGACGAGACAAATACCAAGAATAGACAGGAAGAAATCCTGATCACCATGTTATTTTATGTCATAATTTTCACCTATCGATGTTTGAGCACTCTGAGTTTGATAAATATTGGGGGTGGGGCACTATACAAGAACTATATATTATTATTATCATTAGTAGCAGTAGTAGTAGTAGTAGTAGTAGTAGTAGTAGTAGTAGTAGTAGTAGTAGTAGTAGTAGTAGTAGTAGTAGTAGTAGTAGTAGTAGCAGTAGTAGTAGTAGTAGTAGTAGTAGTAGTAGTAGTAGTAGTAGTAGTAGTAGTAGTAGTAGTAGTAGTAGTAGTAGTAGTAGTAGTAGTAGTAGTAGTAGTAGTAGTAGTAGTAGTAGTAGTAGTAGTAGTAGTAGTAGTAGTAGTAGTAGTAGTAGTAGTAGTAGTAGTAGTAGTAGTAGTAGTAGTAGTAGTAGTAGTAGTAGTAGTAGTAGTAGTAGTAGTAGTAGTAGTAGTAGTAGTAGTAGTAGTAGTAGTAGTAGTAGTAGTAGTAGTAGTAGTAGTAGTAGTAGTAGTAGTAGTAGTAGTAGTAGTAGTAGTAGTAGTAGTAGTAGTAGTAGTAGTAGTTATTATTATTATTTACCATGGCGTGAGTCCTTGCTGTTGACACTTAACTACTTTTTTTATTCTACAACATTTTCCTTACAAAGACGTGAAAGCTATCATTGAGGTGATGTAAACCATTTGAGTTATTAGATTCGTTTTGCTTTTTTTGGCATTTTGTTGTTGTTGGTCTTATTAATGTCTTGTTGATTTCTTGTTTATATGTGACCCTTTGTTTTGTTTTTGAAACGTCGTATATGTATCTGATATTATGTATTTCAAACTTTGTCTATACATTTTTCATGAAATTTGTCACGATTAACATTAATTCTCTTTAGCCAATCGCTCACTACACTGGTCAGAATTTGAATAGGAAATATCAACACCGATACCACCATTCTTCAATTCTATTGTTCCCAACCCTTTAATCTACTTCAAAAGAATTTTGAGGCGCTCGCCATTGCAACAGGTCACCCATTCAATACATGAGATGATGGCAGGTTGAATTTACTAGCATTCATAGTGTATATACTATGAGTGCTCACCAACACCAGCCAGATAAGGACCGAAGAACACCAACGTGACGATTGATTAAGAATTATCCTTCGTCAAGACACCAATTAATGCAAAATATGTCTACACGTACATAGATGGAGAAAGAGAGAGAGATGGAGAAGAGAGAGAGAGAGAGAGAGAGAGAGAGAGAGAGAGAGAGAGAGAGAGAGAGAGAGAGAGAGAGAGAGAGAGAGAGAGAGAGAGAGAGAGAGAGAGAGAGAGAGAGAGAGAGAGAGAGAGAGATGGAGAGAGAGAGAGAGAGAGAGAGAGAGAGAGAGAGAGAGAGAGAGAGAGAGAGAGAGAGAGAGAGAGAGAGAGAGAGAGAGAGAGAGAGAGAGAGAGAGAGAGAGAGAGAGAGAGAGAGAGAGAGAGAGAGAGAGAGAGAGAGAGCGAGAGAGAAGAAAAAAGAGAGAAGAGGGAGAGAAAGAAGAGAGAGAGAGAAAGAGAGAGAGAAATTAAGAGAGAGAGAGAGAGAGAGAGAGAGAGAGAGAGAGAGAGAGAGAGAGAGAGAGAGAGAGAGAGAGAGAGAGAGAGAGAGAGAGAGAGAGAGAGAGAGAGAGAGAGAGAGAGAGAGAGAGAGAGAGAGAGAGAGAGAGAAAAGAGAAATAATTTAAACTAAGAAAATGTGTACGGTCGGTGAAGCTAACACGATATCATAAAAATTACAGACAATTCATTAAATAAAATAATTTAGATTTAAGAGAGGAATAAGTATATTTATTTTTTTCATAATTTAAATTGATATATAGATGCATCAATTGATAATAAACAAATCAATGGAAAATAATTCATTAACCATGTTTTTTTTTTATAAGCTGCAAGTCTACTGACTTGATACTCGAAGAATTGCTATAGGTATTATATATGATGTACTTTGAATGGATCAAAACTCCGAGATCGACGGCTGGCGTAACGTCTTATCAGTGGTTGACAAGTCTGGCGCCTAATCACAGTAGCAATAACTAGAAATCAATCCAAAAGACTATTGTTGTTTCTCTTTCAGTTCAATTCTATAGATGCCAAGCACTCACCCTAACCACGGTCACGCTTGATTTGATTGTCGTTATTACCCATGTGGTGTCGTCCTGTCATCTTTTGTGTCGAAGCCGGCGGCTAGTTAGAGCAGTCTTTTGTCGCTGTTGTTGGTCCGTGAGTGAGTCTGCCTGGGGGTTGTTGTAAGCTCGTATTGGTCAACCACAGACTGGTTTAACTGGTAGATAGCCGGGGTGGGCGGGGCGTTGATCTATCGCTGTCCCATCTGGTAAACATATCTATTGTATGCCAGATAATGCCCGTTGAAGTCTATAACAAACACTGGGGTGTGGGTGGGGGCGGGGGCGGATCCTAGATGACCATGATGGAAAATGAGTGACAGTTTTGGACATACCCTCCCTACATAACCAGATGACTAACATACAGACACACATGTCCAAATAATCACTTTCGTGACGACTTGCGCATGCGATAAGTTCGAAGGCTATTTCTCTGTGTTGACTCCATTCTCTTCTTTCACCGCATAAACAAGTTTTCAAGCCTTTTCTTTTAGCATTGGATCAATGTTATAGTTTTTGTTTTAAAAATAATCAATTGGTGTAATCAGTAATTTGCTAGAAATTTTACTCTGATAGAAATATATTTGTGCGTGCTAGTTGTTGCAGTTCCTGTTGTTCATTCGTTGGTTTTAAGAGGAATATAACGATGTCTTCCAACATCCAACCCGATTGTCAGGTTTGGCTTGATGCCACTTGGGACTGGACTGCAGACCGCAACAATGTCTTTCAACACGAGCTGTCTGGCGATCTGATCATTGTAAGTTGGATTTTTTATTTTTTGCTCTACTCTACTTATTATTATTATTATTATTATTATTATTATTATTATTATTATTATTATTATTATTATTATTATTATTATTATTATTATTATTATTATTATTATTATTATTATTATTTCGAATGCTAGCAAAGCCAGGGCCGACGTTGTGTTCCTTGGGAGACGCACTTAACACGCCTTTCCCCCACTATACCCAGGTGCAAATGGGTACACGCACTAACTTGGTAGTAAATAACTGCGTCAGACTAACGTCCTTGCCAGGAGGTGATTATTGTCACTTGTTCCGCTTCATGCTATAGGATTCGGGATAAGCTCCGGCTCTATAGGCCTTAAGGGTCTTAAAGGAACTTTAATTATTATTATTATTATTATTATTATTATTATTATTATTATATTATTATTTATTATTATTATTATTATTATTTTTTTCTGCTAGTGTGAATTTGCTTAATATTTTGTATTTTGTTGTGAATGCTCAATGTTTTATCTTTTAGTATCGATTATTAATATTGCAATGATGATAATCAATCATTATTGTCCATTCAATGCAATTTTTCGTTTGATATAGTGCTTGGGAAATTGATACAATGGATATATATATAATATTGACGTCGAAAATTGTAAATTATATTATTTGGGTAGATAGATAGAGTCAAAGTTACACATTTATACACTTTATATTTTATTATCACCTAGTGTGAATGCTTAATATTTTATCTGATAGTGTGAATACTTAATATTTCATCTGATAGTGTGAATGCTTAATATTTTGTCTGATAGTGTGAATTATCTGATAGTGTGAATGCTTAGATTTTATCTGATAGTGTGAATGCTTAATATTTTATCTGATAGTGTGAATGCTTAATATTTTATAGTGTGAATGAATATTTTGTCTGATAGTGTGAATGCTTAATATTTTATCTGATAGTGTGAATGCTTAATATTTTATCTGATAGTGTGAATGCTTAATATTTTATCTGATAATGTGAATGCTTAATATTTTATCTGATAGTGTGAATGCTTAATATTTTATCTGATAGTGTGAATGCTTAATATTTTATCTGATAGTGTGAATGCTTAATATTTTATCTGATAGTGTGAATGCTTAATATTTTATCTGATAGTGTGAATGGTTATTATTTTATCTGATAGTGTGAATGCTCAATATTTTATCTGATAACGTGAATTCCTATTATTTATCTGCTAGTGTGAATTCCTATTTATCTGATAGTGTGAATTCCTATTATTTATTTTTTATCTGATAACGTGAATCTGCTAGTGTGAATTCCTAATATTTTATCTGCTAGTGTGAATTCCTATTGTTTATCTGCTAGTGTGAATGCCTATCTGCTAGCGTATTTTTGAACTGCTTGTGCTTCTTCTTTCTTCTTCTGTTCTTCTCATTTCTTATTTTTTCTTCTTCTTCTTCTTCTTCTTCTTCTTCTTCTTCTTCTTCTTCTTCTTCTTTCTTCTTCTTCTTCTTCTTCTTCTTCTTCTTCTTCTTCTTTATTCTTCTTCTTCTTTTCTTCTTCTTCTTCTTCTTTTCTTCTTCTTCTTCTTCTTCTTCTTCTTCTTCTTCTTCTTCTTCTTCTTCTTCTTCTTCTTCTTCTTCTTCTTCTTCTTCTTCTTCTTCTTCTTCTTCTTCTTCTTCTTCTTCTTCTTCTTCTTCTTCTTCTTCTTCTTCTTTCTTCTTCTTCTTCTTCTTCTTCTTCTTGCTTATTTTATTATTATTATTATTATTATTATTATTATTATTATTATTATTATTATTACTCCAATTATTATTATAACCATCATTATTATAATTATTACCGTTATTATTGCTACTGCTACAAACAATCTAAATTGTTTGTAATTTATGATTTCCATATCGAATATTTCAAAACTCAAATCAGTATCCTAAGAATATCTTTGAAGTGTAATTAATATCAAAGACACGTTTTTACGGTTTTCAAATAGGCCTGCAATCTACGATGTAGCTGTGGTAGTGGAAGTGATAGAAGTCGAGATAGTGGCGGTAACAGTAGTAGTAGTAGTAGTAGTAGTAGTTAGTAGTAGTAGTAGTAGTAGTAGTAGTAGTAGTAGTAATAACAGTAGTAGTAATAGTAGTAGTAGCAGTAGTAGTAGTAGTGGTAATAGTAATAATAATAGTAGTAGTAGTAGTAGTTCTGGCAGTTAATTAATTAGTAATAGTAGTAGTAGTAGTAGTAGTAGCTAGTAGTTAGTAGTAGTAGTAGTAGTAGTAGTAGTAGTAGTGCTGGTAATTAGTAATTATAGCAGTAGTAGTAGTAGTAGTAATAGTAGTATTAGTGTGCTGCAGTTAATTAGTAATAGTTATAGCAGTAGTAGTAGTGCTGGCAGTTAATTAGTAATAGTAGTAGTAGTAGTGCTGGCAGTTAATTAGTAATCGTAGTAGCAGTAATAGTAGTGCTTGCAGTTAATTAGTAATAGTAGTAGCAGTAGTAGTAGTGCTGGCAGTTAATTAGTAGTAGTTGTAGTAGTAGTAGTGATGGCAGTTAATTTGTAGTAGCAGTAGTAGTAGTGATGGCAGTTAATTAGTAATAGTAGTAACAGTAGTAGTAGGGCTGGCAGTTAATTAGTAGTAGTAGTAGTAGTCGTGCTGGCAGTTAATTTGTAGTAGTAGTAGCTGTAATAGTAGTGCTGGCAGTTAATTAGTAGTAGCAGTAGTAGTAGTGATGATTACAGTTAATTATTATTAATATTAGTAGTAGTAGTAGTGATGGCTGGCTTTTTAATTAATAGTAGTAGTAGTAGTAGTAGTGCTGGCAGTTAATAAATTTCTAGCAGTAATAGTAGTGATGGCAGTTAATTTCTAGCAGTAATAGTATTGATGGCAGTTAATTAGTTGTACTAGTAGTAGTAGTAGTAGTGATGGCAGTTAATTAGTAGTAGTAGTAGTAGTAGTAGCAGTAATAGTGTAGTAGTAGTTAGTAGTAGTAGTAGTAGCAGTAGTAGTGCTGACAGTTAATTAGTAGTAGTAGTATCAGTAGTAGTGCTGGCAGTTAATAAGTAGTATTGGTAGTAGTAGTAGTAGTAGTAGTAGTAGATACATTAGTAGTAGAAGTAGTGCCAATGCTAGTGGTAATAGTTAGAGGAAGGTGATGATGGTAGTAGCGGCTTTTGTAGTTGTGAAAATAGTAACCTGTACTTGTACAAGCAGTAAGTAGTAGTAGTGCAATGTAATAGTAGTAGTAGTAGTAGTAGTAGTAGTAGTAGTAGTAGTAGTAGTAGTAGTAGTAGTAGTAGTAGTAGTAGTAGTAGTAATAGTAGTGGTAGTAACACAAGTATTACTAGCAGAACTGTAAAAGTAGTAATACTAGTAATAGTAGTAGTGGATTTAATAATAATAAATAACAGTAACAGTAGTAGTTTTTCTTTTGCCCAAACATGTTTGTTGTTACTTGTTTCCCTGTCTTGTTTGATGGCAGTCTTTGGTTGTTGTTTGAATTTGTTTGTTTTTATTGGAGGGTGGGGGGGGGGGGGTCCGGAGGGAGAGTTGGGGGTCCGGAGATTCCTTCCATTTTTTTAAACTTGTGCACCACCAACGGGGCTTGTTGCCAAATGATATGCCTTCAGCTAGGCTGTGGCGTTTGCATTTCAAGTAGAAAAAAATACTAGTAGTAGTAGTAGTAGTAGTAGTAGTAGTAGTAGTAGTAGTAGTAGTAGTAGTAGTAGTAGTAGTAGTAGTAGTAGTAGTAGTAATAGCAGTACTAGAGGTAGTAGAAGTAGCAATAATAATAGTAGTAGTAGCAGTAGTAGAAATAGTCATAAAAGAGAAGTAGAAGAAGTAGTAATAATAGTAGGAGTACTAAGAATGGTATTTATACAAATAGTAGTAGAGAGAGTAATAATAATAGTAGTAGACTAGAAGTAGTAGAATAAGTAATGCTGATAATACCAGTTGTAGTAGTAGTAGTTTTCTTTTGCACTAACATGTTTGCTGTTGTTACCTGTTAACAGGCATGCATTAGGCTTACAATGTTATTTTCATTATCCCCCGTACCCCACCTTTGAATGCCCTTTAGCCTCAGATGTGCGATTTGACATCCTCGTCTTCACGCTCACCTCGTCCGTCTGATGACGTCACAACTGGCGTGCCATGCGACCAGGACGAGTCACATGACGTGGAGACCAAGGATGTGACTTGCAGGCCGTCGGTTGGACAAGCACTTGATGATCTGTCAGTTTATCAGGTGGAGGCTTCCTCTCGTTTACCACCCAGGTAAATACATTTCTGTCTACTTTGTGTGTGAGTGTGTGTATGTGTGTGAGTCATTTTGAATGGGGAACAGGAAAAAGTCAGTTTGAAGGCTGTGCCATTATAATTTTAGTCCGGCATGTGATACAGAAAACTGCTGGCAGCAGTGCAACCATCAAAACTATTTAATTGCGTTTTTGCACTAAGACATAGATGTGTGATGGGCTAAAGGCAAAGTGTCGGCATCTGAACCAAGAGGTAGTGGATTCGAGCCTCGCCAACGGTTGAACGATTTTTAAAAATTTTTTTTTAGTAAAAGCTACCCCCACCCACCTGGTCCAGGCAGGTGGATCGACACCTAGTCCCATCAGAGACGGACGATGAGAAGGAGGTCCCGTGTGCGGGTCACACCACTCTTTGCACGGTAAAGATTTCTTGGCTGTTTTCAGGGCAGTCCAGGCAATCATTAAAAATCCTATCAAAAACCCCGAGATCACCTTAGATGTGGATGTGGGTAAATCAAATCAAATTTTAAAACTATACCCAGCCCATTTCCAACCTTAATATAATAATTCTGCAGGAGTATAAAATGTTTTATAATAATAACATAATGATATTCTGACTCAAGCCCCACGTCTGGGAAAGGTGGGGGGGGGGGGCGGGGCGGGTTTCGTCACAATGTTATACTCTTAGGAAAGGTACTTCACTCTATTTTCCTCACTTGTCTCAGGCGTGAATGTGTACCCAGCTATAGGTAGAGAAAACCTGCAAGACCTTCAAGAGCAACCTATTTTAATAGTTTCGTCCCCTCTCTACACCAATAGTTACAGAAAAACTTCATGCTACCTAAGAACTATAATAGACTGGAATGCCTTGCCAAGAGAAACTGCATCCATCCACCTATTTAGACTCCTTTATACACCAAATATCTTATTCTCCATCTACAACATAAATTATATCCTCAGCCATTGTCCATTAATTTCCAACATTAATCACCACAACATATCAGAATGTTCAAATATGAAGGAGAACATTAAATGGCAGAATCAGAATCATAAAATAGTTTGTCATAGTGTTAGTACGGAAAGCCTAATAGGCATGTCTATTCTATACTTCCCCGAGAGTTGAGAAGGCTGAATGAAATGTCCTGATGTGGGACAATTGATGTACAGTCAGTGAGCCTGCACTTGTCCGGTGACACAGACTATAAATCCATCTTTATCTTTTATCTTTGTGACATGAGATACAAATCATATTGATATTATTCAGTCATTTTAAAGATATATGGACATAACCACAATAAAAAGATATTTTATTACTTAGTTGTTTTCAGAATTAAAAATAAAAATATACTTTGTCCTTTCCTGCTTATTAACATACTGTAGGTCGCTTGTTGTTGTTGTTGTTGTTGTTGTTGTTGTTGTTGTTGTTGTTGTTGTTGTTAACGATGACAGTGCCCCACTTCCTTGCCCTTGTCGTCAAGAGATATCCAAGGCTCTTTGATTTTATTTACCCACATCCACACCTGCTAAGGACGGGATCTCGGGTTTTTATAGTAGGATTTTTAATTTTGCCCGGACTGTTCTGTAGACGGCCAAGGGATCTTTGACGTGCACAGAGTGTTGTGATCTGTACACAGGACCTCCTTTTTTGCCCGTCTCCGATGGGACTAATTGATCCACCTACCTGGACTAGGGGAGGGGGTGTGTGGTCAAATTAACTCGGATAAACTCGAGAAAATGTTTTAACCGTTGACGGGGCTCGAACCCACTATCTTTTGGTTGAGAGGCCGACATCTTGTCTTTGGACTATCGAGCTCCCTATCCCAGGCTCACGTCAGTGTTAGACTTTTGTCTTCCTACCAGTTGTGATAGCTGGTGGCCATATCATCAGGTCTTGTGTATATAGAATTTATTCCTTTCATTAGCCTTGTCGTGTTTCAAATAATATATTTATGTAATCATTTCATTACCCTTGTTTTGTCGTATTTGATATATATATATTATTCCTTTCATTACCCTTGTCTTGTCGTATTTGATATATTGATTTATTCCTTTCATTACATTTGTCTTGTTTTTCAATATATCATGTTTTATTTTCACTGCATCTTTCCAGCCCCACGCCTGCCCACAATGTGGAGAAGATAATGAACGACGTTGCTATGGATACCATGTACTCCAGAGGGGATGGGTGCTCTTGTTCCATGTATCCTTCTGGCTCTCGACGTCGAGCTGTGGTCCTGGCATGGCTCTCTGAGGTGTGTGTGTGTGTGTGTGTGTGTGTGTGTACATACCTTTTCATTATTCTTAAGTATGATAGGACATACCGTTATATACAGTCACTGTACATATGACATTTCAATCCTCTGAATTCCGATTTTCAAACTTAAGCCAAATTATCAATAAGCAGATGAATCTAAATCAATATAAAGGTAAAAATAGATAAATGATTAACTAAATCAGCAAACATAAACATATATAAATACATAACTAAAAATTAATACAGGAGGTAATTAATACAGAGATACAAGACACTCAGGAGGACCAGTAATACCGTCAATGATCACACAGACGATCACACATTTCTTCAGCATGCAGTCAAAAGTAAAATATTATAAGGCACTAACACATTTTTTCATCATGCAGTCAAAAGTGAAATATTATACGGCAATAATACATTTCTTCATCATGCAGTCAAAAGTAAAATATTATAAGGCAATAACACATTTCTTCATCATGCAGTCAAAAGTGAAATATTATACGGTAATAACACAATAATTGATCATTTGGTCAAAAGTAAAATATTATACGGTAATAATACATTTATTTATCATTCGGTCAAAAGTGAAATATTATACGGTAATAGTACATGTATTTATCAATCGGTCATAAATGAAGTATTATACGCTAATTATACAATTATTTATCATTCGACCAAAAATGAAATATTAAACGGTATTAATACATTTATTTATCATTCGGTCTCAAGTGAAATAGTATACAGTAATAATACATTTATTGATCATTTGGTCAAAATCAAAATATTGTACGGTAATACTACGTTTATTTATCATTGGATTAAAGTGGAAATATTATACGGTATTAATACCTTTTTTTTTAAATCAAAGACCTACAATTAGTCCATATAAATGTTTAAAGTCACGGAAATGTACTTTACAGAGATGCCAAGAATTTCTGTGCCAGCGTGAGACCTTCCATCTGGCCGTGGATTACCTGGACAGATACATTAGCATCAGCTGGAGAGATCATATCGACGACCTGCCTCTGGTTGGGACCGCTTCTCTACTGATTGCCATTAAAGTTGAGGTATTGACTAGTGTCTTGCTTTCAAGTTGTTGACATTTTGTTAAGTAAAGAGATATGGATATGAATATTATAATTTATTAGTAACATAAGTACATACGTACATACATACGTACGTACATACATGCAAACGTACGTACATTCATACTTACATACATAGAAATATACATACATACATAGTACATACGTACATACAGACGAGAGAGAGAGAGAGAGAGAGAGAGAGAGAGAGAGAGAGAGAGAGAGAGAGAGAGAGAGAGAGAGAGAGAGAGAGAGAGAGAGAGAGAGAGAGAGAGAGAGAGAGAGAGAGAGAGAGAGAGAGAGAGAGAGAGAGAGAGAGAGAGAGAGAGAGAGAGAGAGAGAGAGAGAGAGAGAGAGAGAGAGAGAGAGAGAGAGAGAGAGAGAGAGAGAGAGAGAGAGAGAGAGAGAGAGAGAGAGAGAGAGAGAGAGAGAGAGAGAGAGAGAGAGAGAGAGAGAGAGAGAGAGAGAGAGAGAGAGAGAGAGAGAGAGAGAGAGAGAGAGAGAGAGAGAGTGTGTGTGTGTGTGTGTAAGATAAGAAGAATTCATTCTCTTTATGAAATTATACGTTTTCATGTCACAGGACTCATCCCACTCCGGAATAAACCAATTATTGTGCTGGACAACACAGGTTTTCAAATCTGTTGACAAAATCTTCAACTACGAAACAGCTATTCTCCAGGTAGCTACTTTGTGTCGTCTCGGGTTTTTGTTTATGTGTTGTTGTCAGTTGTTCTTGGATAGCTGGGGTTGATAAAAAGCAAATTGTTGTCTTATCTTCATTTATCTCCTGAAAAGAGAATATGTAACTCTTTCTCAACGGCCATTGGAATATCGTGACAATTAACTTGCTTGTTGCTATAACTAACCACACATACTTTAATGGCTACTATAAAGACATTGTCACCTTTAAGAAAGCCTTTCTTTACAAATGCATTGTGACTATTTCCAATGTTCGTAACGAGGGTTTTCTTCTTCTTGTTCTTCTTCTTCTTCTTCTTGATTCTTCTTCTTAAAAAGCTTCTTCTTCTTCTTCTTCTTCTTCCTTCTTCTTCTTCTTCTTCTTCTTCTTCTTCTTCTTCTTCTTCTTCTTCTTCTTCTTCTTCTTCTTCTTCTTCTTCTTCTTCTTCTTCTTCTTCTTCTTCTTCTTCTTCTTCTTCTTCTTTTCTTCTTCTTCTTCTTCTTCTTCTTCTTCTTCTTCTTCTTCTTCTTCTTCTTCTTCTTCTTCTTCTTCTTCTTCTTCTTCTTCTTCTTCTTCTTCTTCTTCTTCTTCTTCTTCTTCTTCTTCTTCTTCTTCTTCTTCTTCTTCTTCTTCTTCTTCTTCTTCTTCTTCTTCTTCTTCTTCTTCTTCTTCTTCTTCTTCTTCTTCTTCTTCTTCTTCTTCTTCTTCTTCTTCTTCTTTCTTCTTCTTCTTCTTCTTCTTTCTTCTTCTTCTTTCTTCTTCTTCTTCTTCTTCTTCTTCTTCTTCTTCTTCTTCTTCTTCTTCTTCTTCTTCTTCTTCTTCTTCTTCTTCTTCTTCTTCTTCTTCTTCTTCTTCTTCTTCTTCTTCTTCTTCTTCTTCTTCTTCTTCTTCTTCTTCTTCTTCTTCTTCTTCTTCTTCTTCTTCTTCTTCTTCTTCTTCTTCTTCTTCTTCTTCTTCTTCTTCTTATTATTATTATTATTATTATTATTATTATTATTATTATTGTTATTGTTATTATTATTATTGTCATTATTTACCCACAAGGCCATCAACTGGCGACTGCATCCTGTCACATGCAACGCCTGGCTAACTCAATTCATGCAAAAGACCTGCGCAGACATCAGCGGTGTGACGTCACAGCTTTCTGTCATGGAGACCAAGTTGTCACAATGTGCCTTCATCAAAACATCCAGGGTAAGTTGCTTGAAGAAAGAGAGAGAGAGAGAGAGAGAGAGAGAGAGAGAGAGAGAGAGAGAGAGAGAGAGAGAGAGAGAGAGAGAGAGAGAGAGAGAGAGAGAGAGAGAGAGAGAGAGAGAGAGAGAGAGAGAGAGAGAGAGAGAGAGAGAGAGAGAGAGAGAGAGAGAGAGAGAGAGAGAGAGAGAGAGAGAGAGAGAGAGAGAGAGAGAGAGAGAGAGAGAGAGAGAGAGAGAGAGAGAGAGAGAGAGAGAGAGAGAGAGAGAGAGAGAGAGAGAGAGAGAGAGAGAGAGAGAGAGAGAGAGAGAGAGAGAGAGAGAGAGAGAGAGAGAGAGAGAGAGAGAGAGAGAGAGAGAGAGAGAGAGAGAGAGAGAGAGAGAGAGAGAGAGAGAGAGAGAGAGAGAGAGAGAGAGAGAGAGAGAGAGAGAGAGAGAGAGAGAGAGAGAGAGAGAGAGAGAGAGAGAGAGAGAGAGAGAGAGAGAGAGTTTGGTTCTGTTGATGGCATAGCTCTAAGGATTTGCAGCAGCAGTAGTAGTAGCAGTAATAGTAGAAGTAGTAGTTGTTGTTAAGTGATAATATTGTAGTAGTTGTAATTATAGTAACAATGGGGGTAGAAGTAGTAGTGGTGGTGGTAGTAATAGTAGTAGTAGCAGTAGCAATAGTAGTAGTAGTAGTAGTAGTAGTAGTAGTAGTAGTAGTAGTAGTAGTAGTAGTAGTAGTAGTAGTAGTAGTAGTAGTAGTAGTAGTAGTAGTAGTAGTAGTAGTAATAGTAGTAGTAGTTGTTGTTGTTGTAGTCGTGGTAGCAGTAGTATTTATTGTTGTTGTTGTTTAGGTTGTAATAGTAGTAGTAGTAGTTGTTCTTGTCGTAAAGTTAGTGTTGGTTTTCAAAGACGAGAGAAAAACTACATCTGTGAAAGGAACAATGAAACATCTTTTTCGGGAATTCATGGAATTTCTCTCGATTCCCACGGCCGGTTGTAGGGGGTTGCTGGTAGGTCCTACTTTTTTCCTTTACTTCTTTCACTTTTTTGTTGTTTTTGCTGCTGTTTCCTCTTAATTCACCCTGAGATCATCGTAATGGTGGACGCTTTCTTTCTTTCTTTATCAGCTCCCATTCTACCTTCCGGCGTATGGGTTTTAGATGCCCGAAATGATCTTCTCCAGGCTGCCCTGTCCTGGCATTTTCTGTTTCCTTCCGTGAAAGTTAAATTTCTTTGCGTTAATGCCTCTTTTATATCTTCTTCCCTTTCTCCGAGGTCGGCCTTTTAGTGTGTTACCTTGAGTTTTAGCACTGTATACTTATTTAGCTATTCTATTGTCATTCATTCTGTTAACATGCCCAAACAGCTCAGTTGATTCATTTCTATCTTAGTTTTTATGCTATCTGCTTTGGCTTGATCTCTTATTGTTGTGTTTCTGATTTTGTCTCTTTTAGTTTTCACTACTACTCTTCTTAGATATTTCATTTCGACTGCCTGCACTCTACTGTATTCCCTACTATCTAAAGTCCCGGTTTCGCTGCCATAGAGGAGAGTAGGACAATAAACTGTGTTGTATACTGCCATTTTGGTTTTTGTTGACAATTCTTGTTTACCTACAAATGTATTTCCTAGATGGTTATATATTGCACTTGCTTTTATGACTCTCTGGCTGATTTCTTTTCTTAGTTTTACCTCTGAGCTAATCATTACTCCTAAGTAAGTGTAGCTTTGAATTGTTCTAAATTCTCCCTGCCTAATTTAAGAATTTGTGTTTTAGCTTCCCTAGTTACTAGCATTGTTGTGGTTTTCTTTGCATTTACTCTCATTCCTCTTTTATTTAATTCATTGTTCATTATGTTGATATTTGACCGGTGGTCCGTTTCTCGGTAGCTTTTCCTTCAAGCAGTTGTGGTGTGGCCATTTGAAAAACCAACCTGTCAAGACATCTGCCTATGATATTCTTTACTGTATCCTGAGTAGAATCTACTACAAGTGTTTGTTTATTGGTATTGGCTTACTCTATTGTGTTGATTTTGGGGGAAGTAGAAATGTTTTAACGTTTATGGGCATTCCTCTCTTTTAGCGTGCAAGGAGGAGGAGGAGATGTGGTAAACTATTTTAGTTGTGATATTTTGCTACGAGGCTTTCGCTGATTCCTCATCATTGATTTCTGTTCTATCTTTTATTTGTTTGTTTACTTGTTTGATCAACGGCTCATCTTTGTATCGTGTCTTTCCTTCTTTAATCTTTCAGCTGATCAACCTGTGTCTGCTGGACAGCTGTTCCATGGAGTTTGATTACAAGGTCATTACAGCCACGGCTTTGTACCATTTCGCTGATGACAATGTCGTCGCGGCTGTGTCTGGTAAGAATTCTCTTCTGTCTGATATTTTGGGTCCACCGATACTATGATAAAGATTACAGATGGATGTATTTTGTTTGATTTGATTTACCAACATCCACAACTAAGATGATTTCGGAGGGTTTTTTTCGGCAAGATTTTTAATTCTGTCCAGACCACACTGTACACAGCCAAGAGATCTTTAACGTGTACACAGTGTTTTGATCTGCACACGGGACCTCCTTTTTATCATCCGTCTCCGATGAGACTAGGCGTCGATCCAACTCCCTAGACAAGGGAGGTAGATGTTGCTCGAAAAACTCGAGGAAATATTTCAACCATTGGCGGGGCTCAAACCCACTACCTTTTGGTTGAGAGGCCGACACCTTACCTCTGGACTACCGAGTCCCCGATGGATGTACTAGTCCTTATCAAACCAAGAGTGCAGACTCACCGACTATTATTCCCAAGCAGGTCTTACCTTTCAAAGTTGTTCTCAACTCTCAGGGGACCATACTCTTTGTTTTAACACTCTGATGAGATCCTTCTCTGCCTGTAGCTGGATACTCATTCACACCTGAGTCGAGGAAGGTAAAATGAGTTTACATTGTTGGTATGTACCCTCTCATTAACACGGAATGGCTTGACAGCAAACTATGGGAAAGGAATGTAGTGGTCCAGAGGTAAGATGTTGATCATAAGGTCGAGGATCAAGCGCCGGAAGATTGAAACATTTACTCAATTGTTGCTTGAAGAAAAAATCAACCCATCCCTGGTCCAGGGAGATGTAAGAACACATAGTCCCATCGGAGATGGACCATAAAACATTGCCAGGTGTTGCGTCATTTTCGCTTGTTGCCCACGGGCTCTAAATTTGTGTGCCCAACTCTGATCCAGCCCCAACTCTTCATTTCCATTTCAGGCCTCACTGTACAATACATGTATGCCTGTATCCATCACCAAATCTTCATTTCCATTTTGAAGTTTCAATGTAGAATACATATATGCTTGCATCCAACACCACATCTTCATTTCCATTTCAGACCCCAATGTACAAAATCTGTATGCTTGTATCCAACACGAAATCTTCATTTCCATTTCAGGTTTACCTTACAAGACATGCACATCCAGCACCAAATCTTCATTTCCATTTCAGGCCTGCTGTGCAAGACCTGTATGCTTGCATACAACACCAAATCTTCATTTCCATTTCAGGCCTCAATGTACAAGACATTTCAGTATGCTTGCATCAGGCACCAAATCTTTCATTTCATTTCCATTTCAGACCTCAATGTACAAGACCTGTATGCTTGCATCCAGCACCAAATCTTCATTTCCATTTCAGGCCTCAATGTACAAGACCTGTATGCTTGCATCCAACACCAAATCTTCATTTCCATTTCAGGCCTCAATGTACAAGACCAGTATGCTTGCATCAGGCACCAAATCTTCATTTCCATTTCAGGCCTCAATGTACAAGACCAGTATGCTTGCATCAGGCACCAAATCTTCATTTCTATTACAGACCTCAATGTACAAGACCAGTATGCTTGTATCTAGCACCAAATCTTCATTTCTATTACAGACCTCAATGTACAAGACCAGTATGCTTGTATCTAGCACCAAATCTTCATTTCTATTACAGACCTCAATGTACAAGACCTGTATGCTTGTATCCACCACTAAATCTTCATTTCCATTTCAGGCCTCAATGTACAAAATATGTATGTTTGTATCGATCATCAAATCATTCATTTCCATTTCAGGCCTCAATGTACAAGACCTGCATGCTTGTCTCGAATGGATGCATCCGTTCGTCATGAGCATAAGACAGTTTGAACCGTGCTACCTGAAAATGCACACCGAAACTGGAGCACATGAGGCCCACACGGTTCACTACCATGACATTGATAATGACCTGTTTGTAAGTCTGTCAGTTGTTTCATCTTTATTCCACTTTTTGTTTAATGAGTCTTCAGTTTTAAGTTTAAAAGACAAGTGCTAAAGTATAACTTTTAAACAAACTTGAAATCGTCGTTTACTTTATCCTTACATACAATTCTAACATTTGTATACATGTACTTTTTACACTTTAAGTTTAAAGGCAAGCGCTAACAATATAGATGGAACAAAGCAAGCTTCGTTTGTTAGAATAGAACAATTTATTTTGCTATTGAACAAGAAAAAAAAATTTACAAAATTTACAATAATAATAATAATAATAATAATAATAATAATAATAATAATAATAATAATAATAATAATAATAATAATAATAATAATAATAATAATAATAATAATAATAATAATAATAATAATAATAAATAATAAATAATAATAATAATAATAATAATAATAATAATAATAATAATAATAATAATAATAATAATAATAATAATAATAATAATAATAATAATAATAATAAATAATAATAATAATAATAATAATAATAGTAATAATAATAATAATAATAAGATGATGATTATGATAATAAATGGCACTTTACCCCATAGTAAACAGGGTCTAATCGCATTACTATGACAAGAGAACAGCATATAATACAGAGAATGATAAAACATAGTCGTATTTAAATGCATTCCAATATAAAATGATGAAATTGTAGTCCTGGTTTCCACATCTAATCGGTGGTGGGGGGGGGGTTCCAGAAATAGGGAGCCAAAAATTCAAATGATTGTTTACCAATTGTGTGAGTTATTTTAGGTTTTACTAGGTGTGATTCGCCATTATTTGATTTTAGGTATTCAAAAGATCTCTAATGTAAATGGAGTTGTCACTAACGACAGTTTTGTAAACCATAGCGCCTTTTCCAGACGGAGGAGAGATGTAGCAGATACTAATCTGTCTCCTTTTTAATAATAAAAAAGCAATAATGCAGCATTAGCTGCACACTGTCTCTGCTGTCTCTTGTTTGCAAAGCATTTCTCACTCATTTAGATATTTTTCTTTGTCTCTATTCGAATCAGGACTGGGTTTTGTCAAACAACTGACCACTGTTGTCTTAATGCAGACTATGTGCTGTCAGAAGATGTGTCCCCAGCACCGGTGGACCAGTAGAAGACGATATGTCCCCACAAACCGTGGACCAGTAGAAGGCGATAGAAGGAAATGTCCCCACAAACCGTGGACCAGTAGAAGGAAATGTGTCCTCAGTACCCGTGGACCAGTAGAAGGAAATGTGTCCTCAGTACCCGTGGACCAGTAGAAGGAAATGTGTCCTCAGAAAAGGAAATGCAAAGGGGTCTGAAGCCAGATAGCTTCCACATCAAGAGTATACCTCTTCTTGATCTATTTTGATCAACAGTTGCGACCCTTGACCTTTTGGTCCACTGCATGGGGGCCGTTTACTTCCATCGGCACATCAAAATTTGTTGAACTTTGCCACAGCACGCGTCCATTGTGGAAATACTCCATCCAGTTTTAATCTGTGATTGGAAAGATAATCTCAGCATTGAGTTCCTGGAACTTTACAGCATCGACATCAACAGCCCAGACGCTTAAAAACTCACATGAACGGAATCGACCTATCCGGCAGACCACTTAGGTCGATGAAGGACGCCTTTCAACTTGCCAACATTTTGATCCGAGGGTGTGGAATGATGTCCCCAAATGACGTTAAACTATCGCCATCTCTAAATGTCTTCAAAAAGTGCCTAAAGAAACATTTATTTAAAACAGCATTTCATGTTGTTTTTCTTTGCTTTATAATGTAAGTTTAAGTCTGTCTTGTATTTTCTGTGTGGTTGTGTGTATGTGTGTATAGCGAGTGTAGCGAGTACGTGATTATATGGATATTTTTTTTCTTGTAAGCAGCCCCACATTACCCTAGAGTTTAGAGCTAGGATGGGGACTCAGTAGTCCAGAGGCAAGGTGTCGGCCTATCACCCATAAGGGAGCGGGTTCGAGCCCCGCAGACGGTTGAAATATTTTCTCGATTTTTTTTTCGAACAAAATCTACCCCCTTGATCCAGGTAGGTGGATCGACACCTAGTCCCATCGGAGACGAACGATAAAAAGGAGGTCCCATGTGCAGACCACAACACTCTATGCACGTTAAATATCCCTTAGCTGTTTACAGGGCAATCCGGGCGATATTAAAAATCCTATCAAAAACCATCAGATCACCATAGTTGTGGATGTGGGTAAATCAAATCAAAGTCTAGCGCTGCTTTGTCCACGACTGCTTATTGGATATCGCAGCTAACCTCTGTTGGAGGATGATGATGTATATTGAGTCGTTAATTTTAACTTTGCACGCCATAGGCAGTGATTTCAGGGACAAAATGTACAATCTGATGCATGAAGAAATGTTAACGTTGTATTGAAATATACTTGTACATTTATATTGTTGTGAAATAAATTGTTCGCTTTATGATATAATGTTACATTGTTTGTGTTTGTTGTATTGGTTAACATTTTTACCAATATTCATTTGTTCTCTCTCTCTCTCTCTGCCCTCAGACTCTCTCTCTCTCTCTAGATCTCTCTCTCTCTCTCTCTCAGAAAGACAGACTCTCTCTCTCTCTGTCTCTGTGTGTCTCTCTCTCTGTCTGTGTGTCTGTCTTGCAACAGTTGATGTCTCTTCTCTCTAATGCTCCTGGTCTCTCTCTTAATAATCTCTCAAAACCTTGAGTAAGGCTCTGTTCTCTCTTATTCTCTCTCTTCTCTCTTTCACGGTCCTCACGTATGTCTATCCCTCTGTTTGCTCTGTTTTTCTTTCTCTCCTTACTCTCCACCATCTTCGTTTTAATTTCCATTGCTCATGCTGTTACAGTCAGTAAGGGACATTCTCAAAGGTCTGTCTCTTGTCCAAGGTTAACTTCTCTGCTCTCTGTGTTACTGATACAATCTCTGCTTGTCTCTCATTTCACAATCCCTGTATGAAAGAAGATAGTGTATTGCCCAAGCCTCTACTCAATAGATAGAAGACGACAGAGAAAGATCTCTCTGTCTCTTTTTCTGTGAGCTGAAGATGCGTTCTACGTTTAAGAAAGATCTAAGAACATCTTTGGCTTCTTCGTCTTGGTCATACAAATTCAAAATGCGTAGGATTGTTGGGTTTTTTCCCCTTTCAAAGCTTGGTGAATCAGCGAAACAAATATCTTGAAACTGGATAACTCTTTTGAGTATTTTAGGATTAAAAATCATGTTTTGGAAAATACCCGAAACAAAACCATAATCCTTTTTAATTCCATCATAAGCTTTACATTAGATCGCATTTGTAAAGATTGCCATTAACGCACACAATAAGCTTACTCGTTTTCTGCATGGGTGTCTCAAATCAAGCTGCATCTTGATGGATTATGTGCAATTCTCTCTCTTTCTTCTTCCTCTTCAATCATTCAACTATTTTTCATAATGATGAACCTTTGTTTTAAGAAACTTTGTTAATTTTATCGTTTCTATGTATTTGTATCTGTGTTTATTTCCACTCGATTTTCTCTATTCCATTCTTTCCAACTTTGTTTAGTTTTATTATTATTTTCTTCCTTTTTTTTAAACAAGACGTAATCAAACATTGTGCGATCTCTTCTGTAAACTCACTGTGTGGACCACCCAGAAACTAAAGACAAACGCTTATATGCTATTTGAACGCTATTTATCGATGGGAAAGCCACTGTCTAGATAGCATTGTAAACTTTATGTGGTCTTAACTAACATTAACATTATTTTCGTTTCGAATTAACTGATCTTTTGTAAATATTTTCTTTCCAGACGGCTAATCTCATTGTCAGAGATGCGATAAGACTTGCAAACCGTGCAACAAGGGCCGGATTGTTACAATGAAACAGTTTTTATACCCAGGTGAGTTTTGATACATTGCTTATTAAACTATCTTAAATTCATCGTAGAACGGTTATCAAATCAAGTTTTTTGTGTAAGCTTTTCTTTCGTTTACGATGAAAGCCAAAGATAAATTGTATAAGAATGTGGAATAATAATAAAGATTTTTTTTCGAAGAATTTTGTAAGTAAATGCGTTTAAGAAGGGTGGGGCAAAAAAGTCGACCCAGTTTCTGAGGATGTTGTAATTGTAATTCCTTTTCGAACACATCGTCGTTTGCTTTTCTTTGGGTAGAATGAAAACTGACTTTGTAAAGTTCGCTGTTTGAATCACAGCAACTGCTGTTGCTGTCATCTTGATATTCTGTAGACCTAGGTCTATTTCAGTCCACATTTTTGTACAAATTGAAAATGTAACAGTATCCCTGACTGTCCTCTGAACACAAAGTTTCTCTGTTTGCTCTTTGACTTGTCGGAGGTCGTTGGTGGCTATATAAAGTCCATCTTTCTTTGCTTTTGATTACCGCGAGAAGGCAAAGGATCGTTGACATTGCCGTGTGACTTACCAAATGTTTGACGTTCAGTAAACGTGAATTTACGTGAATTTCCCATGGTTTACATGGGTATAGACTGTAAGCGGATCCAGCTATGCAGTCAAGTCAGGTATAAGGACTTGGATGGCTTTACGGTGACGTTGACTGGTCGCCATGGTCAGTCAGTCTTGGAGGTCAAGGACACCAAACTTTTTTTTACTTCTATTTTTCACAGTTTGCCTTGCAATGCCTGGGTTGAGTTTTGCTGGAAATGGAAATTATTTTCTCTAACTTACCCTGTCGTCTAACCACCCACCCCTTTTTTCCCCTTCTGAGGTTAAATTTCGTTTTATTTTTGCTTCATTCCATTTTGAACGCGTCCACCTTTGGCTCTATTTTTCATTGACTTTCTGGTGTGCATAAGGATGAAAAAACTGTTCTTTTATCAAGCATTCTATTTACATGCCCAAACAATATAAAGAACACCAACTGAAAAAAAGGAAGTAACAGTGAATGCAGGAAGTATTAAAGGGAGATGGGGCGGCGGGAGAAGATGTGCTGTAGACCTTAGATGTGTATGTGTCTCAACCTTTCATGTATGTGTCTTGGCCTTAGATGTATATGTCTCATTGGATTATCGGTTGAAACAAACTTAAAATGAAAAGATGATATGATTGCTTCTGCCAGCAATCAATCAATTAATCAGTCAAAACAAAGAGAGGCTTCTCTAAGTGGTCATTTGTTGCTTTTACTCGTGTCTTTAGATAGTGTTGAAAAAAGATGAATTCCAACAGACTTGTTAGAAAGTTAGACAAGGCAGAGGTTAATTTTGACCTTTTCAAATGACCTACTTATAGCGTCTTTCTTACACGCCGGCAGCCAGTAGGTGTGATGGCATGCGCCTATCTGTGGCCATAATCCTTTTCTCGTCGTCCAGTTTGTTTGCTATGAAGCTTAAAAAGAGGGCTGCTTTCGCGCGATCCATTTCAGACGCTTTCGTAATGATCGGGAAAAAGTCTTCTCCTATCGGTGGTAACCAGATGCATATCGATAGATACACATACACACACACACACACACACGCACATATACACATACACACTCATATACATCTAAATGGAAGGTGCAATATGCAATGTGTATATTGAGTGAAGAGAGGGTGACATTATTACATTTCTGGGTCAGAAAATGAGAGGAAACTGTTTACTTCGGTGACTGTGAAATTCGGTAAAACTTTGAAAGCTTAGGCTTTTCAGAGGAGGAGAGAGCTATATTGAGATTTTTTGTAACAACGAAAGAAAAGAACAAATATTTGTTTGAAACAATTAGGCGTGGGAAACTTTAGAAGTTAATCATCTGCCCCGCTTTAAATATGAAGAGTTAAATTTTTACCAATTCTGTGTTACCCATAGTGAAAAGACCCCCTCCCCCCCCCTCCCCTCCTCCCTCACGCACAAATCACTGACGCTCGTATTGATTTCATTTATAACCAATTAATCGTCCTGTTCTTGTGATCATTATGTCAGGTTCCTAATGCACGTCAAACTAAACTAGTCTGCTCAATGGTGTTTCTTCACCTTGTTTATCTCCTCCATCTCACTTCTACACACACACACACACACACACACACAACACACACATTTTATATCCGTATTTATCCCCTTTTTAATTTCTGATTCTCTCTCTCTCTCTCTCTCTCTCTCTCTCTCTCTCTCTCTCTCTCTCTCTCTCTCTCTCTCTCTCTCTCTCTCTCTCTCTCTCTCTCTCTCTCTCTCTCTCTCTCTCTCTCTCCATCAAGCTCCATTCAATCCAAACAGAACTAGGGACATGACATTGACAGCTTGACAACACACAAAACCACATAATTTTACAAAATAATTCCTGACACGTCTCCCCCCCCTTCCTTTCACGATTCGAATCATCAGCAGCGAACAAGTTCAAGGTCGATACCTGAGTCTGGGCGGCATTCGGGAGTTCAAGACGTCCTGGACCAGCAGGGCGACGTGGCCACTCACGACTTCGTTGGATGCATGCACAGCGTGGCCATCAATGGCCGGTCCTACGTGGTCAACCGCGTGGACCGTGCAGACAATGCACCCTTGGACTCGTTGCACGTGAGCGATCGGTGTCCACGAGGCCAAGCCACGGGGTCATGCGATGCCAGAACCTGCTACAATGGCGGCAAGTGTGTGGACGCCTGGTCTGCTACCAGCTGTTTCTGCCCAGCCGATAACGTGGGGCCCGACTGCCGTGAAGGTAAACATTTTTGTTTGCTTGTTATTTGTTTATTTATGTATGTATGTACGTATGTATGTATGTATGTATGTATGTATGTATGTATGTATGTATGTATGTATGTATGTATGTTTGTTTGTATGTATGTATATATCTATCCATCTTCTATTTATATATATATATTTATCTATCTATCTATTTATCTATCTACCTATCTATTTATCTGTCTATCTATTTATCTATCTATCTATTTATCAATCTATCTATTTATATGTATATTTATATATCTATCTATCTATATATCTATCTATCTATGTGTCATCTATCTATCTATCTATCTATATATCTATCTATCTATCTATCTATCTATATATATATATATATATATATATATATATATATATATATATATATATATATATATATATATATATATATATGCATCCATCTATCTATATATCTATCCATTTATTTATTCGTTTTTTTAAATTATTATTTATTGTTCTGTTTACTTACTATCAATAGGTCTGTCTATTGTTAAAATGTTATTTTGAATTTCTTTTATTTTTGGTGGGTATGTGTAAATTTACTTTCTTATTTAAAAGATGGGTTTAACCAGTGTTTATGCAATGTAAAAGTTTGCCTTTTGACTTGAGCTATTGCCCGGGGAATATGTGGTGGGGGGGGAGAACATTAATTGGAAATCGGATAATGTATTTTATACGATAATATCACGCACAGTATATCCGGTGCCAAATCTTCTATTTATCGCAAAATATAGTCATAAAGTTATTATTTGGTAAAATATGTTATTTACCATGTTCATGGTAACATTGTTCGCCTGTTATTTTCATTTGATTTTATTGAGTGAGGACATGGTTGGTATGTATAGAATGTGATGGGTAGGGGGCGAATGGATAAGATTGGCTTGAAATGTTAGTTTAATTTTATATCATTATTTGAAATATAGATGTATACATTATTTACTGACCTTCTTCCTTTTTTTCTTTTTTCTCTCCCCAAAATCTATTCCCCAGCTAAACAACCTTTCACGCTGGGAAGCAATGGTGTCATCAAATACTCAGTGAAACCCTCATTTGTACGTGACTCAAAACTTGCTGCGATTAGAACATCACGAAGGAAGAGGCAGTGCCAAACTCCAGCCTCATGATTAGATTCAGATCCATGAAAAATGCCGGTGTTTTGTACAGCTCCAGGACTGTTTCTAGCAGCAGTTTACTATGGGTGAGTAGGGGACAAAAAGATGGGAGGTAAAATTAAGGATGTACCTGTTTCTGTTTAAATAAAAAAAGGTCCTTTTCTAAGTTTTTACTCTCAATAAATCTTTAGTTATCATATTGCATTGATTTTTTTTCAAGATCGCGTAGGTATCAGAAAGTGATATGAATTTTAATTTTAAAAGGAAAAGAAAGAAAAAAAGAACTTCATTTGTCTTCCTCTGATTCTGAGAATGTAGGCAACTATGATTGCTTGTGGCAATGAAACATGAAGTGTGGCTACATGAGGTGAAGAAGCGACACAAAGTGTAATAACTTAAGGAAACAAGACGTGAAGTAAAAGGACCTTGAAGCAATGAGACATTTAACCTGGTGACTTGAGGAAAGAAGTGACATATATTTATAAACCAGTGACTGAGGCATAGAACATGAAATCTGGCTGCCTGAGATAACAATTTGCAGTTTCCGTATGTCACTAGGGCATCATGTAGTTTACCAATTGAGACTAGAAATTTGACACTAGCCTCATTCAACGAGCTTGCAGTCATTCATTTTATTTCTACCTTAAGCTTGATTAAAAACTGTTAACATCCATAATCATCATGGTTCAAAAAGAAAGAAATTGAATTATCATACATCCCTGCAGTTACAAGTAGCCATCTTGATTAATATTCTGATTGTGTTTTCCATTTCTCCCCAGTATTCTGGTGATGCCATGCATTTCTTTCTCAAATCGGATGATACCATCAATGACCCATTGAACTTGCCAAACCTCAACATCACTGATAGAGACTGGCACAACATCACAGTGAAGTCAGAGGGAACCAGATACACCTTGGATTTTGATGGGAAGATTTCCAGGTCCAAGGATTTCGGCATTGAATTTGATTTTGACTCCTTAGACATATTGGACATGTCCATCAGTGGGTCAAAACCTTGCCAGATAATACTGAATTGGCAGGTAAGGAATTACTTTTATGAAGATGTCTGTAAGATTGATATATGTATTTATTTACTTCATAATTGATAATTGTGATTTGATCCAGGTTTCGAAATCATTTATATAAAAAAAAATGATGTTTAAAACAAAGCTTATATCTAGTTCAGCGTAAAAGGATAAACCATTCAGTCTTTTGAAAATTTTCAAGGCGAAGTTATGTATTTCTCTATCGATTGATCTTTTTTCTATCTCTGTGCATTATGGATGTAAACGCTGTTTGTCAATATTTTCTTAAATAACTTATAAAAATTATATCTTCTTTCATGAAAAAACACATCTTTAAATTTATACTGAATATTGTTAAGGCTTGGTAACTTAACAATCACTAAACATTCCGCTGAACTAGATATAAGCTTTGTTTTTAACACCTGTATACATGTTGTAATGTTATAAAGATATGAGCATAATGTAGCCAACCAGCACAAGCACAATTAATCTTCTATTGAATAATTAATTAGAAACTTTAACTTTTCATCAGAAAACAAACAACAGACATATAAACAATGGCCCTATTAGTTTAAAAAAACGGTTGTCATTTTTCTCATTTCAGGTTTTGATGGATGTCTTTCACGTTTTCTTATCAATGGAAATCCACTTCCAATGAATGGCTCGTCAGAAAAATATGACATCCAGCTGACTGGAGAGGTTGGGAGCAAGTGTATGTCTCTGTGTAGTGGAAATCCATGCGGTGGTAGCAACAACTGTATGGTGGATGGTGAAGAGTATAAATGCCTGCTCGTTGCCAAAGAGGCTGAAGGCCTTGAAACTGGCATTATAGTTATTATCGTCTTCTTCGTCATTCTCCTCCTCGCTATTGTGGTAGTCTTCGTTCTCTTCCACACCCGACGTGATCTTTTCAATCGTTGTGTAAAAAGCAAGAAGCAGAATCGGGGATCAGGAGTCACAGGATCAATGGAAAAGCCATGACAAACTCAGACTCCATGGTCTCAGGCGGTGTGGGATCTCGTTATGCTCACAACCCAAGCGAAGAAGAAATCATTCGTGGACACATCATGGAAGAGTTGTCGGGTCAGAAATCAAACTCTTTGAGTACGCGTCCTGACTTAATTGGTCACAGTTATTCTCCCCAGATGTTGACTGATGGAGTCATGATAATGGACCCCGATGACATGCAAGTCATCATGGATGAGAAGGAGCTCCAGAGCATTATGATTTTGAAAACGCCAGCAGCATCGCACCATCTGACATAGCCCCATCAGAAGTTATACGCCATTATAGAGATTTCAGAAATGGCACTCATCCTCACCATCATCACCATAACAAAAATCCACACAGTAGCCATCTTTTAATAAGTATCGTGACAGTCCTACAGGAATACCTCCCAACAACCACAGGGGAAGCCCTCATCTAGTTCCATCTCATACAATTCAACAGCCTCGGCAAAGTCCTATATCTCTCACTGGATCTGCAATGTCAGTTCCTGCCCACTCAAGCCCACCAGTGCTTGCAAATATGAATGGAGGACGGCCAAGCTCGGCACTGGCCAGCTTAAACCAGACTCCTCGGGCTCGCATGAGTCCACTTACTCAGCTGCATGTGCGCAGTCCAAGAACACATCCACACAACAATTACAACTACAATTCAAGCACCGCCTACAGCACCAACAACGCTAGAGACAGTTGTAGCAATTCTATTGGTAGTCATCACAGCCACAGCTCAAGCTCCTCTGCCACTGCAGTACCCAATGGCTTCCCAGCCAACCAATCAAATCAAAAGTATTCAGGGAACAAACCAGGTGGGCGGACACGTCCACCCAAAGGCTTAACAGTAGAAGATGTAAATAGATTAAACGCGCGTCCTGACATGTTATTGCACGGCACTCGTCCTCTCCTGAGGGAAGGCGGAGAGGGGACAGAGCTGGAATTCACCTGTCCCAACAGCATCCTGCTTTGGAAGGCTCCCATCTACTGGAGCCTCCAGATTCTAGCTCAGAGGACAGTGGGGCAAATGATTCTTTCACTTGTTCTGAATTTGAGTATGACAATGACACAGCTAGGGCCAGGCTGGACCTTGATCCCAGTAAAATGATCTTTTCCAAACTAACGGAGGTTGACAACGAGTGTGATGATCCCGTTATCCCAGGCCATGGTCAAGGCCAAAAGTCAAATCTAAACGCTGATGGCCTCAACTCAAATGGAGACTCCTTTACCAGCACTAATGTGTCGTCTTCCAACAGTCCGTCAAGTCCTATCCTGCAGCCGATCAGTAGCCAGTATGATTTCGATGCCCTGCTTAATTGGGGACCCAACTTTGACAAACTTGTAGGTGTGTTTAGTGATATTGCACAACTGCCAGATTCAGGCCATCCTGTTGGCGGTGCTACTGACCATGACTATGAAGAGTATGTGTAAACACGGTGTATGTGATCTATGAGTGTGAGACATGCACATGTTGCTGTTGTGCTGTGTGAATGGCAACTTTAGATTGTGTTGCTAAAATAAACCAATGTGATTGTTGGATTTTTGAAAGAACGGTTGATGAACATCTGAATATGTAATTAGAGTGAAGAAATGACAATTCCTAGAGAAAGCGACAATGCTTGGTATATTTCTGAAATGGAAGATGTGTGACATGTGAATTTACTGTATAAATGAAATACATGGATCTTGGTCTTTCTTATTTGAGTCTTAATTATGGTTATCTTACTTAAAATTATCCATATTTACGAATTGATGAATCTTTTGCTTTGAAATGTCTCAATATCAATGATGTAACTTGTCAGGTTAGACATATCAAGTAGAATTTTTCATGTATATATATATAGATACAAATGTGTAATTTTAAAGACTGGGATCGAATCAAAAGAAGAGAACTAAGACAAAGCACTGTCTTAATGCACTTGTCTTTCTATGGTCAGGGAAATATAAACTTTCGTCCTTTCGTCTGTTGTTTTGATGTGATTTCGTTTTTTGCTGTCGAACTACATTTCGTAACTGCCTGATAATTGATTGAATTTTATTCCAGTTTATTGTTTATATTATTGCAGTCACCTTAAGAACGATACAAAATATTTTTATCTTTGAAATATGTAGTATGAAAACATTCCCCATTGCCACTGTACAAAAGTCATTGATTCATTTCTATTTCAATTCATAGTGAGTAAAAATAATGTCTTGAATAGCCCTTGCTGTACTCAGCATTTCACTTGCCAAATACAAGAAAAACAAATGCAGGAGAAATGGTGTCTTGATGAGTGGAGTTTGTTAGTCAGAAAGCTGGAGTCATGTTTTAATCGTTATTCCTTTCTTCATTTAAAGTAAAACATCTTTTCTTTTTATTTTTAGGTTAAAAGAGTCTTGATTTTGATGGATTCTAATCAAAATCTGATTATGACTCTTATTGCTTTTTCCTTCCATTTTAAGTTTTTTTGTTTTATTAGTCGTTTTTTAAGCTACCTATAGTACCAATTATTGGTTTTTCATTTCCCCTATATAATTCAACTTTGCTTCAGCATTACAAAAAATTCCTACTTTTTGTTATTGCTATGCATGCTGAATTATCCTCAGGGAATAAGTGCATGGTGTTTTTGTTTCAGTTTTTGTTTGTTTGGATTTGGATTTTTTATGCAGAGTTCCATTGCAGCTAGCCTTTAACTGCAATGTTCCATTGATGAAATAAAGCCATGCCATGTTTTTGTCATTTTATGTGACAACTGTAAGTCTATTTTAATAGATAAAATTATAATTTAAAAATATTAGCTTTATGGATTGAAGTCTGTTAACCTCTTGTTGAAAGTATTTGTCTCATCAAGAAATCTTTATTTGACATCTAAGTACTTAACTGAAACTGAAACTGAAAATTGAGGATGACATTCCATGAGTTATCATTTAAAATTTATTTCATACTGAAGATCACAGAAAGATCATAGGTGCACAGAACTTTTACATTTAGATTTTGACCTATTTATGACTTCCGGGACATAATATTAGAATATGAGAATATCTTTAAGGCTTCAAAGCAATTCTCTTCAAATAAAATCAATTGATACATGTTTTGTCTATTCTTTTTGGAGACTAAATCAAATACAAGTTTAAAAGAAAAAGCATGAAGATTTCGAGTCAAGTGTATGTTAAGCAATTTTAAAAAAATGTGATATGTCAAAGGGTATCTTACCCAGCTGCTGCTAAGAATTGTGTTTTTGATTTATATCTTCCTAGTGCATGTATCAGTATTTTCACAAACAGATCATATCTAGCTAAAATTGTGCTGCCCTGACACTGACATTTCCATCCCAACTCTTGCCCATTCAGCACAAAAGCTGTGTGTTTTGTTGTATTGTCATGAGTGATTGTTTGTGCATTTGTATGGTAGTGGTAGAATCACAAACGAAATGGAGAGAATTTTCATGTTTTTTAAACTGAAAGAAAATTCCAAATGAAACTAGTTTTTTCTATGTATTGTATATTAATATTATTTAAATTTACCTTGTTTTCTCCATATTATACAAAGTTTATTTTGTTGTGGTTTTTTTGGCGTGCACCAGGACTATTTCAAGGGCGTTCATCATAGTTTTTACATGTTAACTTAAATCAAGCTTTTTTTATGCATTTTCATTCATTCCCCTTAGAAAATTCTTTTAGGTGGGATTTTTTATTTGTTTCGGGTTATTTTAAAAAATTATTATTTTTATTTCTTCGTCAGTCTCTTGTAGAAACATTTATGGCTAAATCTTTAATATTTCAAGTGACTGATTTCATCATTGATCCATTTGACAAAACTGCTCTCATTTGCTTGAAAATGTGCTTTTGTGAACTGTGCTCATCATTTGACTTTCATGTGAATGAAACTTTTATTAGGATTCTTTGCTATTTTAAAAGATTTTTATTGATACGTAAAGCATCACATGTTTTTACACATTGACAATAAATAAATACTCAAATCATATTTGAAGCTTCATTCTTTCTTTTTTTTTTATGGTGTTAATGGTATGTCTTGGCCATGTCATATGCTTCCTTCTCTCTCTTTCTATATATCTGAAGAAAAAGTCACCTTGTTTTTAAAAAGTTGGTTTATTTCAGTTTTTTTTAAATATATGAGCAAAGGGAAGTAACTACATCATCATTGTGCTTTATGAGGTCAAGCAGCATAACTCTTGCACATATATACTACATAGGGTGCTTCATTTTCTCCCTGCTCGCTAATGCCACTGGACTGCCTGTTGAAATTAACCCCATCCAGTATGAGATGAATCTTTAAATATCAAAAAGACTGATGGAGAAGCATCAGATAAGAGTGACAGAGGATTACATAAGAATTCACCCTACTTTGATGTCTACGATGAGTGGATGACAAATGAAACATTGACACTCTAGACTACCTAAAGACACAGAGCACAGAAAACGATTACTACACGAGACTGTACAAGCTTTAACTTTAAGAGAACAAACATTTTAACATTGAGTAAAACCTTGATAATAGATATAACTAGATCGATATATATATAAATTTATAGAGAATTAAGGTGATAAATAGCTTGAAATGTAGATTAATGGGTAGATCTAGGCGGAAGGATCAATAGAGAGGGAGATAGATGAGTGGATGGACAGTTAGGTAGATGCAGAGGTAGATGTGTTTTGATATGAATAAATGATAAAATCTACAATTGACAAGCAGCTTATCATCTGCAGATGTGTTGAATAAAATACGCCTACCAATATGAGTAAAATAAAGAGAAAGAGATTAAAATGTTTTTAAAATATATTATTAAAGAATTCACCCATTATTATAAGAAGTGATCTTGGGGATGGGTGTATTAAGCATCTTGTAAGACTACTGACCAATCTGAACTCACAACATACTAATATATCTATAATCACATCCCACACAACATAACATACAACATACACAACGCATCAAGCATACAATTTGGCCTGGCAGTCTTCATCTTCTACCATATAAAAATATGACATAACATTTATAACCAATGATCAAAAATAGATCCAAAACTACATCTTCACTTTCACTTACATAGATTTCAAGAAAGATAAAAAGGAAGAAGAAAGAAGACCTTAAGAGGAAGAGGAAATGGCAAATAATAAGGCAAGAACAAGATCCTACCTGAAGTGTAATCAATAACCAATATGACAAAGGAAATGAAACTAACTTTAAGCTATCACTAAAGCATTTACGTCGCCTTTCCCTCTTTATATTGTAAACGTTTTAAATTCAAGGCGAAAGAAAATGCATTTGCTTCATAATGATATATGTGGTATGAGAATAAAATGTATATGCACAAAAAGCCAATATATTATGTAATAGAATGCATAGAATGCTGTAGTTAGTCCAATACAATTATAACAAAAGAAAAAATTAGGCAACTTGAAAGAGACACACAATACCCTCATACATGTACTATACATTATGTACAAGTTGAATAATGATCTTTTTTTATCAATATGTATCTGTGCTTTATCTAAAAATATTTCCAATTCCTGTAAGAATCACAAAATCTTTTATTATTGCAGCCAGTTTATCGATTATTATCTGTAGGCAGCTTTATAGTCTTCTTTTTGCTTGAAAGATAAATCTTGACAATAGTAGTGTAACTGTTACATGATGACTGATGACAAAATAGATCAAACGCATTTACTTTTTTAAACATAAAAAATGATAATCACTTGGACTTCAATGAAACAATGTTTTCCATTATCTTGAAATTTCAGAAACATTCAACATGGTATTTGACATAAGAGTTTGACATGCTTGCAGTTGCCAGTTTCATTTTCCATTTCATTCACACTCACATCACAACTAGGGCATTGCCACAGCTACCCTCATCATCATTATCGTCAAAAACATTATCATTGTTATTTTTATCAAAGGGAAATAGTGTAAAAAAATAAATCCAAATTAATACTGTCTTTAAATTCCATTCTACAATGGTTCTCTACCTTGGAGTAAGTGATAATGCTAAAGCATCTGGAATGAAGTAACAAAGTTACGGTTATAAAAACTGAAGCAGTTTCACTAATACTAAAACAACCCTTAGTTCAGTGTTTTCAAACTAGAAATGGTTTGATGAGCAGTAATAGTCAATACTAAGTTAAAGATGTCTATAATGGCAGAAGAATTACATGCAACAGTTACATCAGCAAAACCATTCATCATTACACGTGGAAGAATTGAAAAAGCAAGTCCCATTCTCAAAGTTGAGCATAGGGTAATCAGGAGCAAAATCCTGATTTTTTTTAGGCATACGGCATAGTGTTGTGGTTTGCCATCGCTTTCCATGCTACTTGTACTTTCAAAAAGTAAATTATCTTCAAAATATCAACATTGCAAAGCTTCTCTGAAATCGCATTTTCATCTTTTTTGTTACAAATCACTTCAGTCTGCTGCCCCAATCTATATTCAAAATCTGCTCTTCCCATATCAACCGACTCGTGCGCTAAGATCTCAAAATTCTAAATTATTGACAGCTCCCAAAACTCACTTGAAATGTTTCTGAGATAGAATTTTTTTTGCAAAATTGGACCACAAATATGGAATGCTTTACCTCCATATGTGAGGCTTGCAACTAGTTTTGAAATCTTTAAAAAATACTTAATACACATCTTTTCAGGAAATATGTAAATGATTGAATTGAAATGTACATAATGCCCAATTTTAATACTGTTTTATCAGTGTGAGTACGTCTGGAATGCGATATTGAGATTCAAATGTATCTTTCTAAGAATATTTAACTTTTATGGTGAAGCACCTCGAGGTTTTGGCGCCATAAAAATATTCTACTTTTACTATATTACTCTTAGTAATTTCCTTTAAGGCCCCTCAGTTTATTATTTTATATGTGTGCTAAGGGAAGTAACTGAATCATCAAAGTGCTTTATGAGGTCAAGCAGTATAACTCTTGCACATACTACATAGAAGAATGGGAGCTTATCCCGGTTCTCTAGCGTGAAGTATGCCAGGTGTTAATAATCACTTCCTGGACAAGCCGTTAATATTGCAGGTTTTTACTCCCAAGCTGTTGTTGGTATCCATTTGCTCCTCGGCCAAGTAGGGAAAATATGTGTTAAATATCTTTCCCATGAATACAACATCAGACCTAGCATTTCTAGGATTTGAACTCAGGACCTCATGATTCTGTTGTGGTTTCATATTATACTTTGCGGTAAGTACAGGCATGGTAACACATGCTAACATGTAGGTAGCACCTGGTAGTATTTATTGATTCAGTATATATGTGACCACTTCCTCTTGGCTTCCCCTTCCTCCTACCACCATGGCTTGATGTTCTTATCGCCTGCTTTGTATTAAAACTTAAATCCAGTTCCATCCTTGTGTTGGAGTTAATTATTTCAGATTCCAAGTCCAATAACCTAACCATTAGGCCATCGACACCAATTTCCTTTCATCTTAGTCAGGAAAGTAAATGTACACTTAAAATATATCATAACATAAATAAGTTTGGAAGCTCCTGGACTTCACCGGCAATAACTTTACATGTTTCACATAACAGAAATGTTGTGAAGAAAAACAAATATTCACTATACATTTCAATCACATATTCACAGGCACGAATAATAGCATGAAAGAAAATATTGTTAAAAATAAAGCTAAAAAGATTCCTATACTTAGGTTATCTATTTTCGTCATCTCTCCATATCTTGTAAGACAAGGTTCGAAGTGCTGAAGTCAATTATGGCCGTCCCATGAAAAGCAATGTTGGACATCACAATAACGATCTCAAAAAGGGCAAACAAACTGTACACTGGAGAAAAGATCATAAAAAAAAAATAAAGGCATGATAATCTTGCTTACACATATAGATCATGTTCAGTACAAAGACTCACTCTAGCCCTCATTTTAACTTTCTATTTCTTCAATGTCCTAGGGCAGGCTGAAATCAGATAATTCCAATTCTAATGAAAACATCAATATAAACCTTACATGTACGCATGTGTCATTCAATTCTTGACGATGTTGCTGAGTTTTATTTAGCTACCAGCTTACATTGTGAAATTATCATCTTTGATAGAACATTTGTATCACTATGTCGGTCAAAATGATCATGACCAAGGAATTCAGCATGAAACAACGAGCTGTGACCGAATTTTTAACAGCTAAGGGATGTGCACCAGTAGACATTCACACCAATTGAAAGATGTCTATGGTGATTCAGGCGTTTGTCTTTGCACGGTTCAAAGGTGGATGAATGATTTCAGACCTAGCAGCTTCCACCATCCTTAATGATCAGAGCCATGGAGGGGGACCTCGAACTCCAACTCAGGAGCTCATTACAGTGTTCTTGGACTGCAATGGCATTATTCATTTAGAGTTCTTAGAAAATGAGAGCACACTGAATTCAGATCATTACTGTTGACATTGTAAAAAGACTTCAGCAAAGTTTAAGGCGAGTTTGTTCTAAAAGAAAAATTCTACTTTGCTGCTATATGACAATACTCAACCGCACACAAGTCAAAAAACATGTGATCATATTAAAAAAAAGCAAGATAAGCGAGGTCTTCCCCCCCCTCCAATACAATCCCAATTTATCTCCAAGAGATTTTATTTTGTTTCCTAGACTTAAGAGACATCTTAGGCAGGGAAAGATTTTTAGCAGTGATGACGAGGTGCAGGTAGAAGTGATTTGCTGGTGTCAAAGCGTGCCATGTGATTTCTTTTCGATGCAATGCAGCAACTGGCCTACCGTTGGAGGTTATGCATGGATAAGAATGACGACGATTATGTTGAAATATAAATAAACTAATTGAAAAGTAATGTTTCAAGCTTTCCATCAGCACCTTTATTATTTCTTTACCAATTGTAGTTTGGAAAATATTACGAGATGACATTACTTTTCAGCCCACCTTTGTATATGTTTTTGCCTCTTTGAGTTGTATGCAAAAAAACAAATAATTATGGCATTACTTGATATGTTATGTAAATTTCCTTGAAGGCCATTTTGGCCTACAGAGCCAAAGCTTATCTCAGTTTGTATAGTGTGAAGCGAAACAGGCAATAAGCCACTATCTCCTGTACACGATGTTAGTCTGTCGTATGTTTTACTCCCCAAGCTGCTACTGGTACCAATTTGTACTTGCGTCAAGTTGGAAAATGTGTTTTAAAATCATTCCCAAGAAACACAACATAGGACCTAGTGTTACCAGGATTCGAACTTATGACCTCAAGTCAAGCAGACTGACCCAAAACCTAACGACTAAACGTCGTATTTGGCATCTTTAATGTAGTTACGAATACGCTCACTATACTGTTAACATATCAATGGTATTGTGATTGTGAAAATGGGAGAGATGCCTGACAAAAACATTACCATGCGCTAGTCTCAGTCATGAAATTGGGTGGTTTTGTAACCTTTTCAATCAATCTTACATACTAAGCTTTCTAAATGTGATGAAAACATTGTGGACTATTATCCTTATAATGCTTGTACCAGGCTTTGGCTAACAATAACACACTCTTTCCCCAACTTCACCTTTCTAAACTGGCATTAATAAATAAAGATTAAAACAACAGCTGCTTATGATGAAGTCAGGTTATGTATCTCACTGATATGAAAATTGTTGTGTTTTTGGTATACAAACGCCAATAGAAAATAATGTCAATTAAGGTGATGTTGCCTCCAAATCTAATTCAAATATCACCCTTCTTACTTTTATCCAACCATCCTTCAGCTCATCACACATCAATGGTGTTTGAAAGTGTATGTGTATGTGTGTGTGCATGTATAGGTGTGCATGCCTGTGTGTGTGTATAGGTGTGTGTTAAATCAAGACAGAGACGTTGATGGTTTTTAACTTGATAACTTCACCTGCCAACATTACCGTATGAAAAAAAGACTACTGTATTGTTAAAAAAAACTTCATAAATTGGTAACAAGATTAGTTTGTTTTATTGATATTCACCCCATCCTCCTTATGCAGTGATCTCATGGTGATTAAGAGGAAACAGCACCTGGGCTCTTTTGTTGGGTTGGGGGTTTTGTTTTGTTTTTGTTTTTTTTGTTTTTTGGGGGAGGGGTATTTTATGGTTATTACTTGCAAACCACCCACTAGTGACGATAAGATTTTTTTTAAAACAACCGAAACATGTGACAAATAATTTACAGTAACCAAAGAACATATGAGAAAGAGAGCATGAAACAAATTGAATGGGAATATTGAATGAGATAAATGATCGCAAGGTTACCTCCATTTTCACAATAAGCATTATGTCTGTAGAAGAAGTATACTGCAATAAAGAAGGCAGTGACATTGGTGCCAAAAAGCATTTGCTTGTATTTAGATGATCTCTGGTCCTACACAAGAAACAAAAAGAAAAAAATGGAAGATACATTATTAAACCAAGAACCATGAAGGAAGCATGGATGTGAGATCCAGTATTGTTGAAAATTCCTCTTCTGCGAATAAGAGTACATCATTTTCTGCCCATCTTATCATTAAAAAGTAAGGTTCATTCAAAGCCATTAAGGCGCATAGAGCCAGAGCTTATCACAGCTTCTAAAGCAGTGGTTCTTAACCTTGTTGAAGCTGGAGGCACTGGAACCCCGCAAGTTTCACACGCATTCATCGAATCCTTTGTAATTGGAAAAATAACTCACACACACACACACAGTGTCTGTGTCTTGACCTCAGCTGAACCCCTGAGTTTGACTCATCACACCCCTGGGGTTCGAGTGAACCCAGGTTAAGAACCACCGTTCTATAGCATAGCAAAGCAGGTGACAGCATATCACTTTTTTTGGACATGACAGGAAACTAGTCTGTTGCAAGTTAAACTTTCAAGCTGATGTTGCTTCCCATTTGCATCTGAGTTGAGAGGGAAAATACCTGTTAAGTGTATTTCCCAATGAACATTATGTTAGACCTAGCATTGTCAGGATTTTAACACAGAACCAAACAATGCCGTCTGGCAGTCCAACCACTATGCCACTGACATCATATTTTTAATAATATCCACATATTTTCCAATCTTTCAAAGGAATACATATACTTGCTTTACAGGTAAGCTTTGAATTGTCCATTAAACATCTTACACTATCCTATTAGCAACGCTCTTTTTTATAGTTACGTAAATATGAGCAATGAAAACTCAAGTAGTATACGCTGTTGTTTTGTTGTTTTTTTTTTCTCTCTATGAGTTTAAAGTTCAATGAAAGTTTCATTCCTTTCATCGAAGTAACAAAAGTTAAGTAAAAGGGCAAGAAGAATTTAGAGATATTTTAAAATTGCAGCATATTATGTCAAGCAAAATAGATCTGACATACAAATACATCGTTGAAGATTTAATAAGCATAAACCTTTTGAAGGTCGAAATTGAAGCAAGTAAAAAATGCACAAATTGCAGATTTGGAACTATTTCACAAAATTTTGAAACATAGCTAAGCATGTTTGTGTTTGTGTAATATGACAAGACATACAAAATTTTAAGATCCTTAAGCTACGAGGACTTATGTTTACTTTATAATGACTAAACATGTGTATATCTGTTGAATGATGTTGACAAGTCACTCTAAGACAAAAAAAAAACCCATTCATACCTTATTACTCAAAAGTGTATCTTACTGCCTTCCTTCCGCATTTGAATAGAATACACATGATGATCATGTGAAGAATGGACGTCACCATGAAAGTTTCAAAGCAAAATTTATGCACCTCTGAGAATTGAAAATCATTTGAGAAAAAACTAGAAGACTAAGACAAATAGACATTTAAGCATTCTTTTTTCAAAATTCTAAGTGTAAATGTACATTCCTAGGTGTATAAAAGACACAATAATTAGGAATATATACATACATGGAACAATAGCAGATTATCAAATCTCATTTTCTTATCCTATATACTACAGGGCTCAGATTTCCTCAGTAAGTAAACAAACTGTATGAGAAATTTAAGGGGGGGGGGGGGCACCTGGTCTTTTGTTGGGTTGGGTTTTTATGTTGGGGGGGGGGGGGGGGAGGGGAGGGGGTTAATTTATGGTCATTACTTGTGTTTCACTTGACAGAACAGTATCACTCAAGAAAGATGATACATATATAGATCTTATTGTGACTATAATTGCTATAAATGACATTCTTATTCATATTATGTTTCATTAACAACAAAAACAAAGAAACTAAGTATGATAGCTGATGTTACAGCAAACGGTTTGAAAACATTTCTTTTTAATTATTCATAGTTGACTCTGTCAAATAATCATTCCGCTGATATTTATTTATTTACATATCAAACGTGATAGGTTCACTCTTTCGTTTAACTAAAAACAAATTTCACATTTTCAGACAATTCAAGACTTTGTGGTCCAGTGGATAGCATTATGAGTTTGTCATCATGTGGAAAATAATTTAAAAGCTGCTTGTATCCTCACTATTTTAACCCTGCTTTTACTTTCTTTTATTCAGGTGATAATGGCTACATAAAGACAAAATCATAGTCAACCTGCTTGAAAGCCAACATAATAATTTGCTACTCTAGCAGAAGTTTAGAAGAGCTTAGATGATGATGATGGCTTGATAGCTTAGCAACAGGAACATAGTTTGTTTGTGTGTCGAGATCATACAGGAGGATTAAAAACAAATCCTTCCTGCCTCACAATCTTTTTTGCATAAGACTTATATCTTACATTCTGTAACTCGGTTAACTTCATACCGTAATCCTCTGTTGAAGATATAAAACTGAGGCCAACCAAACTCATAATTTCTGTGACATGGAGAAGAAAGGCTGCAACAGTCAGATGTTGATAGAGCTTCCTGTTTCCTTGAAAATACTGCAGTGCATTTTATAATATCCTGCAGCAATGGCGAAGCGAGGTGTGGCATGGAGAGCGATGAATATTACGCCAAACATAACGTTGGGGAGAGAGCCTTCCCTGTAGCCTCACTAATGGATGGCACAAAGTTCCAAACCTGAGAAGAAAATAAAAGATAAGTCTAAGATACATTGGGTTTAGGAGATTAATTTCACATAAGATAATTCAATCTCTCTATGTTAAAAAGATATTGAAACCCTTCCCAAAACATATATGCTAGTGAAAAGAAAATTTATGAAAATTCATGTTCACTGTAACATAATTTGTTTTATAGTTTGTTTTATAAACTGTCATCTTTCGTTACAAAGCATTGTCAAATAGCAGACTTTGGAAAAAGGTAACATACAATTCAAAGTGACATACAGAATTACTTGACCTGTGACTTTTATAAATCACTATTTTGTTACAGTTACAGAGATGTATAAGTTCTATTTATAGTCACCAAATGGTTAATAAATGCAGAATCTGGGTCTAGACACCAGTAAATGCAGAAACTGGCGTTTAGTTATCAGTAGATGCAGAAACTGAGGTTAAGGTATCAGTACATGCAGAAACTGGCATTTAGATATCAGTAGATGCAGAAACTGGGCTTTTGGTATCAGTAGATGCAGAAACTGGGGTTTAGGTATCAATAAATGCAGAAACTGGGGTTTAGGTATCAGTAGATGCAGAAACTGGGGTTTAGGTATCAATAAATGCAGAAACTGGGGTTTAGGTATCAGTAGATGCAGAAACTGGGGTTTAGGTATCAATAAATGCAGAAACTGGGGTTTAGGTATCAGTAGATGCAGAAACTGGGGTTTAGGTATCAATAAATGCAGAAACTGGGGTTTTGGTATCAATAAATGCAGAAACTGGGGTTTTGGTATCAGTAGATGCAGAAACTGGGGTTTTGGTATCAGTAGATGCAGAAACTGGGGTTTAGGTATCAATAAATGCAGAAACTGGGGTTTAGATATCAGTAGATGCAGAAACTGGGGTTTAGGTACCAGTAAATAGAGAAACTGGGGTCTAGATACCAGTATATGCAGAAACAGGGGTTTTGGTACTAGTTAATGCAGAAACTGACATTTAGGTAACATTTAGACATGATGCTTAAAGGGATGAAAGAAAAAACTCTGAAAAGGAAAAACAACAGGGAACATTTTGTGTTGGCTTAGTGTTTTTTTTACTCAAAAAAAGAGAGGGAGGGAGCAAATCTATCTCCTATTTTTTCTTTCTATTTTATTTTGTTCCATTTATCTCTATCAATTGATTGCCAAAAAATCTGTCTACCTAGTTGCCTACTTAGTTTACTGAGATCTAAAGTGATGAACAAGAACATTAAATAATATTGAAGCCCAGTAAAACAAAATATATATCTATCTTTCTGTCTTTCAATTTTACTCATCTTGAAATTTGGATGGTTGAAGTATGACCCAGATTCCTAACACAGAGGACTTATACCAGAACTTGGCATGACCGTGGCTCAAACAAATTACAAATCATAAAACACAATTTCACTGATTTTCAATTTCTCTTTTCTTTGTTTATTTACCACTTTACCTTTCCTCTTGAGTTTCCACATTGAGTAGCAGTTGAAATCTCAAACGTTACAAACACACTCCATAATTCACAAAAGAACAGAGCTGTAATAGGTAAAAGGCAGCTGATACAAACTAGAGTTGGGAAGTGCACATCTAAATATGTTCTTGTCTTGTCATCTTTGAAAAGCATTGTCTCTTTCTCTTGTGAATTTGACCTGGATCCAAAACAGAATCATTCAATGTTAAAGCAAAAATCTCGTAAAAATTTTAAAACATGTACTTTTTGTGACATATAAAATTACTACAGTGGAACCTCTCAAATTGGAAACACGGGAATTGGAAAACCGCCAATCGGGAAGAAATCCCAGGGAATGGAATTATTCCAGGAATGGAATTATTTCTATATATTTTACCTCTAAACAGGATTGACGGGACAATTTTTCGGTTGCTAGTTCATAATGACCATAAGCCAGACACACCAGGTGTCCATTACGAAGGTGTAAAATCTGGCCTTGATTGTCAAGTGAATAATATGGTAATGTGTTGACATGGGGCGGTGCGTAGAAAGCACATTCCTGCACTGCTATAGCCTTTTATTGCCCGCTTAACCTGTCAATCACAAGAGTGGACCCATAAGGGGTTTAGGTATCAGTATGCATTCTTGATTGCGTGTCTTACCAAGTTCTACCATCCAATACAACTCGACTGTGAGTGACATCATTGATGCATGCCACGTTTGATTTTATCAACTGGTCTATGGTTACAATAAATTGTTAGAGAGAGAGAGAGAGAGAGAGAGAGAGAGAGAGAGAGAGAGAGAGAGAGAGAGAGAGAGAGAGAGAGAGAGAGAGAGAGAAGAGAGAGAGAGAGAGAAAGAGAGAAAGAGAGAGAGAGACAGATAGACAGACAGACAGACTGAGACAAGGAGAGAGAGAGCCAGAGAGACAGACAGACAGATAGAGAGAGAATATGTGTGTGTGAGAGAGAGAGAAAGACAGACGGACAGACAGAAAAAGAGAGAGACACATAGACAGACAAATCGATAAACACACAGAGAGAGGGAGATAGAGAAAGAGACAGAGAACCAAAATCCACAGGACCCCTGGTAATCGGGAAAACCTGGTAACGGGACGATTTTACGATCCCCCAAGATTTCCTGATTGGAGAGGTTCCACTGTACTTGAAATGAATCACACAACTATACACATGTATAAAAACATGTATACACAAATTTACTGTCATTAACATTTGTGGTAAAAACGCAACAAAATCAGAATCAGGATCAAAATCCTTTATCTTTTTATGTAAATTACATTCCGATAAACAGATAGAAATGTATTCTATGTTATTCCTTGAAAGGCTTGATTTATCTAAAGATTTCAAGTCTCCTTTCATCTATCTGAGTGCATGCAGGCACTGTGTTTAGGAAAAATGTTTTTTTTACATTTTAACGATGTTGCATTTTGGTTATTTCTAGAGATAAATTAATGAATTAATTTAGCTCAGATACAATTTTCTTTTACTCGTTTTGCTCACAGCAACTAATATGCCCATTCTACTGGCTGGTAGTTTTTTAAAATCTTCATTCTAATATATGTAGATATCCTATCTTAGAAATTATTTTTGTGGGTGGTTTGGTTTTGGTTTTTTTGTAAGGGGGTTTGAGGGTTTCATTTTATTTTTGCTTCTTCTTTAGTTTTGTGTAGTTGAATGGTTTTAGTTTAATGGGCTCTCAATGAAATACTTAATGTAGCAATCCTACGTCCCTCCTTTTTTCCAGCCACCAGAATAGCTAAGCTATTATAGTATAAGTATTTGAAAGATGTTTTATTTCATGTAAAAATTATATTTACATTTTATAGATTGGATATCAAATAAAAAAAGTCATGCCCATTTGAAGTTGGTAGCAATGTAACAGGTAAAATGAATCATTTTCAAACACAAAATACTGACCCTATCAATATATAAATATTTACGCTAATTTTTCAGAATGTAAAAATGGGACCTCATAATTTGACTTGGCAATCAAATGTATCTTTATTGTCAAACTCTATTTCTGCCATTCACATTTCAAGAGCATCTTAACCCAAGAAAAGCGCAACTTTTTGCCCCGATCGCTTCCAGCAGAGGCTCTGCCGTGGAACGTGAAGCTAGCACTGGACATGTGACCATGTGATTGACATCCCTTTTTTCTAGCTTAAGAGCTGTACAGTTAGCATTATGTCTCAATCAAGGCAGTAGCGGGAAAGGTTACATATTTATCGGTCATGCTATGTAATAACCCCACGGAGTGCGCATCTTGTAGCCCTGGCCGTCTCCACCCAGGCAACCCTGCTCTGTCATTGAATGTAAAGCGAAGGTAAAACTGGCTCTGACCGGATGATTGACATCTGGTCCTGCAGTCACTAGCTTAGCACTGTGTAGAGCAGGGTATTTTGTAGTCATGGCGTTGGCGGGGAAAGTTATGCGTTTATCGTTATATAATACAAGCAATTTTTGATAGATGACATGGTAAATTAGTCTGATGTATATTGTTTTTCCTCAATAAAATAAGAGATATAATTTGTTACATGCACTATATTGGAATGTTCCCTTATTGCTCAAAAGCATGGTAATTTGGCACACTCCCGCTGAAAGCCACGTGTTTTTCGGGCTCTCATATTCTACATGTCAATACATTGTGAAATTAGATAGTCAACACAGAAAGGATTTTCAACCCCCCCTGGCAAATCCTCTCCTACAAATTACTGACCCATCAGTTTTTACAAGAGCTTGCAATTTTCTTATAATGTCTTGACAAAAGTCAGCAGACGTCTGTTTCAAAAGCTTCTATGGTTGCATAATGACGTAATCCATTCAAATTACAAGCAAAGGGATGATTGAGATGAGATTACTTGAAATTCCATTTCCATATCTTGCTGTGAATCATTCGTCAAAGAACAGACTTCGGGGAAACTTCCTTTTCTTATCTCTTTCTTGTTGGTCGGTTGTAGCATGTGGCAGCCTCAGTTTTATTCATCACCAACATGCAAACCATGAATTCAATGTCTTTGGCTTCTAAACAATGTTAGATCTCCGAAATGAAGAGGGATGATATTTTTGCTACCTAGCCTGGTCAGCTAAGATTCTGGATTGCCATTTAAAATACGTGTTGACATGCAAGTGTCAATTGGGGTATCTGGTGTTCAAACTTCCCCTCTACCCAGACCAAATCAGGCTTGATTTGTATAGTATGGGACATTTTCATTTCAATTGGAATTCTCTCTCTCTCTCTGTCAGTTTTGTCTACCTTTCTCTCTGTTTTGAGTGTTTGCCTCCCTACTGTCTGTCTGTCTATTTCTCTCTCTTTCTGTACCTGTCTATGTCTCTCCTTTCTCTTTCTCTCTGCCTCTCAGTCTTTCTTTCTTGGTCTCTCAGCTTTCTCTCTGTCTGTCTGTCTCTCCTCTGTCACTTTCTCTCTCTCTCCCCTCTCCTCATCTTTCTTTGTATGTCTGTCTGTATGTCTCTCTCTCTCTATCTCACTTCGTCTTTGGTCAGTATTACACATTCACCCAGACAAATGCTTGTCAATCTAATAGTATTGAAATGGAAGGACCAATAAATTTACAGTTCATGTAAATGTGTGTCTTCACAGAGGGCACGTGGTCAATGTATCCAAAGAAGTTGCTTTCAGTTGGTCAAGCATAATGCAGGTTTATTGGCTAATCAATAAAAGCTAAATGCCAATCAAATGAAAAGTTCACAATCCAATTTCAATTGAGCTGAGTCAGTCACGATGGTCCTTATATCGGCTATACGAGAGGGCCAGATTACACAATTGTTGCCGGTCACAGATGTGGTAAATGATCAGTGAAGCAGGCCAAGCCTCGGTTTGGCCACACCATCAAAAACAAAAAAACCGTACAATACGTCCTGCGTGCTACTTGGGTAAAAAAACTAAAAATGTACATGGACATCCTGCGCACTTCTTGGGTTAAGTAACTTACAAACAAATTTACATACATATATATATACAAGCTGTATTTTTCTATTAATAATTTTAACTCCTCTATATCCTTTTAAGCAATAAAAAGAAAAAATATCTAAGAATCAACAAAATATGGGTCTAGACCAAGAAATTTGAAATTTAATTTTGATCATAGCATCCACTAATGTATTTAGGTAACCAACAGTCTTTTGTGGACTTACAGCATTATAGCAAATTGTTTGATTGAAAGTGTTTATCCCGCTACACTGTAACATATATTATAGTAAGTATAGGTAGAACAGTCTTTTTATCATAAAAATTATATGCATGCTCTCATGACAAAATTCTGATTATTTCAGACATTAAATTGAAGCAGCAGCATGCTAATAGCTGCTATTATAACAATGAAATCAAAGTAAGGTGTGTACCGTTTGTTCAAAACATGCATGTTCTTTTCCATGGTATAGCTAGATCTAGATACAAAACAATCAATTTTGAAAAATGAAAGTCAGTTTCATTAGCAACTTCAGGTTTTATCTCTATCTAATACTTAAAGTTAGACAGTGTTTAAGCTGGATGTGGATGTAGTTTTTTTATAACCTAGAACCTAAATCTGAAATCTAATGATAAATTTGAATGAGTTCCGTAGTCGGGCCTAGCCATTTCTATTAACATCTATCACCATCCCTGACACACACTCCCCACCCTCCACCCCCACCCAAACTGAGCCAAGTTCAGGGATTACCATAGATGTATTTGACTCAGAGATGGGTATGATGAGGTCATCAATTATTCCCAACCGTGTTGTGAATAAAAAAATTCTTATAAATTCCCAACCGGGAGTTGGGAATACTACTTTTTGTTATTCCCAACCAGTATTTATTTTGTCGGTTATGATCTCGCGGGCGTTCCCGCTCATGGCTGAAGGAGAGAGAGAGAGAGAGAGAGACACAGACAGACAGAGAGAGAGAGATCCACCTCATACTATAAAAACTACATGAAACAGGAAACTACCTGATAAAAGCCGCGACTTTCCGCGATGGCTGTCTCATGAAAAAGCCTTATTCTATCGTAGCATATTATAATAATAATAATAATAATAATAATAATAACCGGCTAGGAATTTTTTTTTTAGGTTTAAATCGTATTCACAACACCGGTTTAGAATAAGAAAAGAAATACCCATCCATGGATTCCCAACGCCCGGGAATAAGAAAAAGTAGTATTCACAGAGACAGCAGGGTTGGGAATAATAACAGCCTGAGTTCATTAATAGTATCTCAACATGGTGAAGTGTACTTAGTACTTTTCTTTTATATCCCCATCATTGCAACCTCTTCTATCAGAGGCCTTATTTTAGCATCTATCACTGTCTTTGACACTAGCAAGCCTTAACCACACCTCCCACCCCTGCACCTCCACACTTTTTTCTCGATCTACTAATGATAGGTTCTAGATCTAGATTCTAGATCTCTTGAGCCCCCCCCCCCCCGTTACCATCTGGAATCTAATCTAGATTTTTTAGATTTCGAGAATTCAGTTTATAGAAAAGGAATAGATCTAGATTCTAGATTAGATCTAGCTCTTTCTATAATTCTAGATCAAGATTCTAGATCAAGGCCTAATTCAGCAAATTATTTGTCTCTGAAAATTTAAACTTGCAGTAGACTCTAAGTGAATCGTGTCACGAACGTTGGTAGATATATCTGGTACATTTGTACATGTTAGTAATATTACGTACAGATCATACATCTTAAATTACTTCGTTTCGTCATTTCGGTTCAGCCACTTTCGTAGTCTTGTGATTTTTGCCTAGTTTTACATGTTCACACAATATTTTAAAAATATGCCTCTTCTGGGAAAAAGCTATGAAAAGAAACTAAAAGTGTTTACGTCTCAAGGGGTGACGAAAACAGTGGAAAGTCACATTGCTGACCGTGTTTTACCGCCAGATTGATTTGGTTCTTAACGATCTTGAGGTGATCAAAGTTGTGATTTTTGTAATGGCCTGATGATTTGGGAGAACTTCAAATGTCTCAAGTCTCAAAGACACCAGCATCTAATTTAATATATTTAAGAGATATTTTGCGTTGTGCTGTTCACGGTTCAATGTTGTCTTGTGTGTTTGTTGATGTTGTCAAGTTAGAATCTAGATTTAGATCCTGGGAAACCCTAAATTACTCCTCAATCTAAAAATTGATTTGATTTTACCCACATCCACAACTAAAGTGATCTCTTGGCTGTTGCTATGAATTTTAATTTTCCCCAGACTGCTCTGTATCTGTAAACAGCCAAGGGATCTTTAACGTGCACAGTCAGAGTGCTGTGATCTGCACTCAGGACCTCCTTTTTATCGTCAGTCCCTGATGGGACTAAATCTAGGTGTCAAAGCACCTACCAACCTGACCAACCGAAGTTCTGCAGTCGGGCACACACTATCACCATCCCTTACCCACCAAGTACTAGCTTAGGAGTAAAAACCTGCATGAGACTAGCATTCTGGCCAGGGTGTGATTATCACCCGTTCTGCTTCTGGGATGCACGCCAGCTCTATTGACCATAACAGCCTTAAATGAACTTTACTTTGTTGTCGGTCGTAATCGCCATCTAAGATAAATAAGAATGTTTTTATCTTAAATTTAAAATAGAATGAGAGCCTTCAATGTAAAAAAAGACAAAACCCGCAGTTATGGTCTTTCCGCATCAAACAGCAACTTGACATTTTTTACAGTAGCCGCAGCCCAAGTGCACATTTGTTGGGAGCAAGCTTAAGTGTGCACTTGGGTGGTGGTCGACGAATCACCATTATTTTTATGGTTATGTCCTTTTTAGTGGGTTGCATGCCTTGGATTTTTCCTATCTCGCAGCAGTTCTAAATCACATTATTTTGGGGGGATTTTTTGTAGTTGGGTTTTTCTTTTAATTGATATTATGTATTGAGTAGTATTGACATGACTATGACAGGTATCACGCCTAGTGCTTTGATTGACTTCACACCTTTGGGTTTCCATCCCTGGTCATCTCAATTTCTGTGAAGGCCATCGACCACCAAGCTCAGCACTGTACAGCAACTGACGGCTTCTACTGTACAACACTACACACACAGTACACAACACTTATTGTGGTTGTGCACTCTCTCTCTCTCTCTCTCTCTCTCTCTCTCTCTCTCTCTCTCTCTCTCTCTCTCTCTCTCTCTCTCTCTCTCTCTCTATCTTCTCTTACAGAGAGAGCTCAGTGCTTTTCTCTAACACCTACCTTCCTTGGCCGTTGGCCTCGCCAGACATTGAGTGATGATTACATGCATGACTGTGGAGAGGACAATCTGGGGTGTCATGATTTATTGTTGTAACAGTGACATCACTTTGAAGTTAAACATGTCAATGTCTCTTAATCTAGTTAGATTCTTTCTGTTCTCATTCTTCACCGGCATGGCACGGTATTGTGCATGGCTAGCATTCACACATTTTATGGCAGGTCTCAATTGTCCAGACTATAATAATATTTGTTGGGTCGGAATGAAAAGTGCATGCTTTGGTGAATCGTGCGCTTGTGAGGCACGTACTTGGGCGGTGACTACTTTGTTTTATTACTTTGTCCTATGATTTAAATTTTTACCCCAAAGAGAGTTTTATTAATCATTGTAGTTTTCTGAAGTCATATATAAATAAACAAAAATGATTGTATTTAAGTTTTAAATGCTAAGAAGCATTTCATTCAATTGAAGACCACCAAATTTTAACTTCAATTTGTAATAATGTCCTTGTCTTCTACAAAGATACTCTTTCCTCCATCATGGAACCACCCATTAGACTGTTAGAAGAGGAGGCTGGATTGGCTCCAACATCAAGGTCAACCATTGCTGATGCCATCATAGACTTCACAGGAGGAACTTTAGGTAAAATTTAGTCTTCTCTTGAGTTCTTAGTTTTTGAGATCGTCATGCTTAAACAGGAAGTGCTTCAAAGATACTGTTATCACCATCTTGGAAGTTGAGTGTTGTCCAACATTTTACTGTCTCATTACTCATTATAATGTCGCCAAGCATTAGGCCATAAGTCTGCCGCTTGAGCTCTACATACAATTTTATGTATTCTGAAATCCTATACAGCCATCTCTATCTGAGACCACATGCAGATTTCATTTTTAAACATCCTCTCCCATGTCTCTACAGTTTGCAGCGTACATTTACCTTTTTCCATTCTTTTCTAAGCATTTGAAAGGAGTTAAATTGATAAGTTGATAAACCATACCCATCATACACTGAAATACCAGGATAAGGAAAGATGTTTTGACTGGCAGCATTTGGAAACTGTCATGGTATTTGGGTATTTTTTTTATAGCCTCTTTTTTTCATATGTATATAGGATTTCCAAGTTAATCATTGTTCATATAGATAAATACGTCATCAGGAATGCACATGAGAATTGAGATTATCTTAGCTAATGCTTTCCTTTTCTTAGTGGGACTCTCAATGATTCCTTCATATTTCAAAATCGCCTGAATTTTGTCTTTTATTGCTTTCTCCAACCCCACCAGTTAACAGTAAGCAACGTCAAGTTATAAGTTGTAGGGCTGATACATGTATTTCCTCTTTTATTTTTTAGTACGGAACACTCCCCACATCCCGATTTATAATATTCATCTTTCTCATCATGCGTGTCTGGCTCCAAGACCCTCATTGAAGTATAGTCCTTCTCTCAGTTAAACTGAGTTGACCAGAAATCAAAACAAAAAGAAAGTTAACCAGAAGCCTAAATAGCTGAGCCAAAATCATAGAAGTTGTGTCGCACTATCTTTGTTGTTTGGATTATGCTCGTTTCCTGATAGATTTTGAATCTCTTTTTTGCTTTTTACACTGTGCAGTAAAATTGTTATAGTCCAGGTCATATTCATGCTTTTTTTTTCTCTTCATATCATTAGGTGGTGTGGCAAATGTGTATGTTGGACAGCCATTGATACTGTTAAGGTGAAGATGCAAACATTTCGAATTTGTACCGCAACGGCTTTCATTGTTTTCTTGAAACTTTTCGACAAGATGGAGTTGCCAGAGGACTTTACGGGGACAGTGCCATCACTTGCCGCTAACATTTCAGAAAATGCAGTTCTTTTCCTTTTTTACGGAGTTTGCCAGAAGCTGGTAAGATTACTTCACATAATGTTGTCCCCTTCATCCCCTCACGGCACTGCACCCCTCACTCACACTCACATTCAAATACACAACATAATCATCATAAGTTCCACAATCTGTAAAATTGTTTGTTATAGTTGGTCACCTACAAGTCATAGAAAGAAAACTGTCACCACTGTAAACTAAACGTAAGTATGTTCATCCATCCCTTCCTAGTCTTTAAAATATTGGAAGTTTGAGAGGGTATTTTTCTATGATGAATATTTATTCATGACTGTTGATATAGTAGTGTGATTTAAACCGAAATGGAAAAACACGTATTAAAGTATACATCGTATGAATCATGATTATTATTATTATTTTTCTGTCTCCTTTTCATTCAGATTTCAAAAGTCAGGGTGGAAAACCAATAGAAAGTTTGAATCCTTAGAGAATGCTATATCCGGTGGTATGGCAGCCTTCTTCTCTTCTTTTTACACTTTGCCCCACAGAGCTTGTGAAGTGTCGACTCCAGGCCATGAGAGAGATGGCAACTAAAGGGAAACTTGAAGGAGGACTGGAGAGACTCAAAATGTAATATATTCTAAGTTAGATACAAAGAGGATAAAATATTTACAAAAAGATTTTGAAAATTTAAAGAATTATTTAGAAATGTTGAGAAAAGTTTAGTTTTCTTTTTCTTTAAAGTATATTTTGACAGGGTTCATTGCTTTTTTTTTGTTGGTATTTGTTGTGCTTTTTTACATTAATATTACTGTGAAGTTTCAGATTCGTGTTATAAAAATAATGCCAGGCCTATCTTTATTTATCTTATTCTTGATCTCTGGTGTCATGCACATGATTTAATTTCAACTTTCAATTTAAATGGAAGAATATACATGTACATATATACTATTATAATTATTAGTGATTTATTATTAATAAATGTCCTACTGACAAGAGTTTTATCATTTTGAAGGTAAACAAACTGTGGTAGTGATTTATTTTTACCAATTAAAAGTCAGCTTTGAGTTATCATCATTATTATTTTTTCCTCTCTATACCAGAGGTCCTTTTGGTCTCACCAAGGAAATCATTCAGACAGAGGGTGTGAAGGGCTTATTCAAAGGTTTAACTGCTACATTCATGCGTGAAATGCCAGGCTATTTTATTTTCTTTGGAGGTTATGAAATGAGTCGATACTTTCTCACACCTCCAGGAAAAACGAAAGATGAAATAGGTAAGAATTGAAGTTAGTATGGGCTTCTTTAAAGGTGAAAATTTTGATTTAGTCGCGTTTGTTATTGGAAAAAATGATCTTCTATGCTTACACTTTGCTCAGCTTATTTGACTTATGATAAAGTCAAAAGTTGGGTTTGCTTTTGTTTTATTTGATATGATAGTTATAATAAGTGAGTGGAAGCCACTTTCAAATATGTGACTATAAAAAGGAGTTGCAGATCTCTGAGATCATTACATGGATTTATATTTGGCTCATTTACTGGCTTTGTACATTTTTTGCTGTGGGGGTGGAGGTGGAAGTTTTCTTTGACAAGATCATTTGGGAGAGGTTGAGTAGAGATCTCTATTCGTGTTGTTTTTAGTTTTTCGTTTAAGAGATTGTTTTCAAATGTCAGTTCTCCAGGGTTTCATGTTTTAAAATACTTCTCACATCAGGAGCTCTGAGAACAGTTGTTTGTGGTGGAATTGGAGGAGTTTCCTTGTGGGTTGCAATATTTCCTGCTGATGTTGTTAAATCACGTATTCAAGTATATGCTGTAACAGGAAAAGCCCCAACATTCATTGCAACTTTCATGAGTATTCTTCGTCAAGAAGGTAAGAATTATTCCCTACACAAAGAAGATGATACTTATACAGGTTCATAAATTCCGTAATCAGTTTTTATTGGATACATTAAACTGAAACAATACTCGCATATCAGTGAGAAAAATAGGGTGTTTTTGAAAAAACTGTAATGGGTAGAGGCATATGAGGATGAAGATTATCTTAGCTATTGCTCTCCTTTTTTGGTAGGACTCAGTGGTTTCCTCATACTTCAAGATCGGCTGAAATTTTATCTTTTTGTCATCTTCTGATTCATTGTAATGTAATGTGCACCTTTCTCATCATAAATTTACCTTTTGCTTGTCTTTCTCCAGGACCCTCATGGAGGTGTAGTCCCTCCCTCACTGTCTTTTTTTTTTTCAAACCATTGTAGTCTTCTTCTTAGTTTGTTTTGCTTCTCACATCATTTTTCAATGTCTAATCTTTGCCTGACCAAAGTTGACCAGCTGTTTGATGTTTTCTCAAGGTTTTTTTTTTTATGTACTTGCTACTCTTTGAAGAATTTCATGTTCATGTCTACTCAAATTAAACGAGCCTGGGAAGAAAATAATGGGTTGTTTTTTTTCAATCTGTGTCTATGGATACTAAGGATCATGTCAACTTTAGAATACATGATGTAACTTTTGCTCATTGTCAAAAAGGAAAATGGATGGTTCTCCCAGCTAATACCTTTGTGCTTTTTTGTTTCTTATACAATTAGCATAAAATGATCCTTCACTTAAATTCTGTATATTATTTGAAGCACAGTAGTCTGTGTTGCCAATAGCCATATTTGGCTCTGAAACATGGACCACGAGGAGAAAGGAAATGAATGCTCACTTGATATTTGAAATGAAATGCCTAAGGGCTATCCTTGGTGTTACTAAGCACGATAGGCTTAGAAACACGTACATATATGACACTAAGCATGAACGAAACAATCGAGGATGTGATGGTGAATGGGAGACTTCGTTGGTTCGGTCATGTTGTCAGGGGTAAAGCACAAACAAGGATCAATGCCAGCTATAAGTTAGATTTCACAAATCCAAGACCAACAGGATGCCCACCCCAAAGATGGTCCGACAACATCAGGGAGCAGTGCAGACTCCGCTCCTCACAGCAGAGAAGGGCACTATTAAAAAAACAATGGAGGAAATCTGTGTGTAATTAGGTCGCAAGAGGCGTCACGTCCTATAGATGCAATTAACAATTAAGTCAAGATCTGTGTGAAATGCCCTTTTTATTCACTCTTTGACCAATGTCTTATGTAGTGTTTTTAATATACTTTTGAATGGCATTCAAGACTTCTTTTTAATGTGATTCAACAAAGTCAATGATAATATGGCACTTAATCTGTTTTAAAAAGGCACTTAGTACCACTTATGGCTTCTTCATATGGCAGAATCTTTGACATTATCATATGTTTGGTGTATTCTTCTGTATTTGCATTTGTTAGCTAATTTACATCTTTTTTTATTATTAAATTCCTCTGCCAGTAAGGTAATTTGAAAAACTCACATTATACCTGTAATTGTAACAAGTGTAACTGCATAACTTTGAACTTCTATTGAAAAGTTTTGAATGTCATGTAAATTGCTGCTTCTGTTTATTTCTTTCAGGTGCACGAAAGCTTTACACAGGTTTAGGTCCAACTGTGGTCAGAACATTCCCTGCAACAGGTGCTTTGTTCCTGGCATATGAAACAACTAAGAAGTACCTTAACAGAGCTCATGAGTATTTATGTTAATGAAAATTACATTGCATACCAATGTCAGAAAGCATTTAACGAGTTTGATAGAATATACAATTATATTTTCTTTTGAATCCCCACAAATGTAAAATAGATTTATTTGTACAGTCAACTTAGGTTTGATTGCAGCTTTATACAGTCAATTTAGTAAATTGCAACTCACAAGGACCAGAAAAAGATGTCCCATAATTTATACACACAGAAAACTTATGTTTTGAATTTACATACTTTTTTCTCTCTCTCGTTTATCCCTCCTTTGTGGGTTAAGTGAAGTGTCAGAATCTGCCGTGACATGTACATTTTGAGCTGAAGGGTGATATCGTTTTCTTCAAAGAAGCCATATCCGTCACTTATCATAAAATCCATCGTAACTCCAAAGGGTTTCACAAGTCTTCCATTGAGCCAGAATTTCTTTTCAAGCTTTCCTGTATAAAACATTACAATTTCTGTCTATTGGTCTTTGCTAAAAAAGAAACAAAACAACACAGCTATGGTATTGATATCTGCATATGAATCAAGAGAATACAGCAGTGTTGATTAAAGAGTATCGTAACAGTGGACGGATAACATGTTTTTGACAGTTTAAATATGATCCCTTCCTTTTCTGTATCATAAAGGGTTTCATTGTTGCAACATGTTTTTCAATATCAGGTCAAATAACAATCAGTTGTGAATGTCCAAAATGAATTGTGATGAACCAATGATCTCTAAATACACAAAGAATGGGGGTTTTTTTCTGAGAAAAGGCTAGAAATAAGGAAAAACTACAATCAACCAAAGAGGATTTTATTATACTTCTTCTTTTTTTTTTGTCTTTGGAGTACAAGTAAGTAATATTAGTAATAGTCATGGAAACCATGTCAATATTGTACAGATTGTTAACTTTTTGTGTGTTTGTTTCCTTGACAATATTGTATGGAGTATTAACTTTTTATGGGTTTTTTAGTGTGTGTGAATAACCCGTTTGTCATTGTCATGTTGAATCTCTTCATATCTAGAAACTTTGTTGATGTGTTCCTCCACAAAATTTAACCTGAATCGTATTTGATCAACGACTTTTTAAATTCCTTTTACAAATACCTTTCATGTAATTTGTTTTGTATATGTAATAGATATATTTATTTCCTATTGTTCATGAAAATTTCATTTCTCCAGTGTCACTGTTGCACACCTAGTAGGCTGTGTTCAGATGATTTTATACTCTTTTCTTCTACAGTCGACATGGTTCATACTTATTTTCATCTTAGTCTTGAATGCTGTTTCACAATCTGACTCCACCAATGCAAGCATTTGCATTATTTGACATCAAATCAGCTAAACTGTATTATTTCATTAAGTATAGGAAAAGAGCAATGAGTGTAGGTAATTTTTCTTCATCTGCATTACATTTACATTTAACTGAATTCAAGAGACTGAGACAAAGAGGCATGGAGATACACTAGAGGTCAGCCTACTTGAAGTCAATTTGAGGTTATAAAAAACAACTTTGAGTTTCACTTTTTTCATTATTCATTGTATCTGTATACTAAGATAAAGTCACTTTAGAAAACGATGTCCATTTTAAGTGAGCTCAAAGTTGTTGACAGACAGCCTCTCTGGATTTTTTTTAATTAACATAAATCAAGCCTTGACAGCTTATGGAACAGAGTATTATATAATATTGTCATTACTACTACGAGTATTACTGCTATGCTAATACATATTTTGTATGTATAACAAAGTAAGCCAAAGTAGTGTGTGAGGATGGTGTGTTTAGCATGTTATGTCATGTAACACTAAACATTCTATGGCATCATAGTTTTACTTCTGCTTTAGTCCTTCTCAACTCCCTGTGGAGCATACAGTACACCAGCTTGTTAGGCACTTCAGACTAACACTCTGACATATTTCTCTATCAATAGCTGGGTACTCATTCACACCTGAATCAAGTGAGGAAAGTAGACTGAAGTACCTTTCCTTAGGGTACAATGTTGTGAGAAAGAAAAAAACTCATCTGTGCCAGCTGTGAGATTTGAAGCTGTGTTTTCATGAGTAAATGCTCACAACACTACGGTTCAGCTACAACGCCTCCAGTATGGATGTGTGCTTGTATGCTATGAATGTGCAGGTACTTTCTATACTTGTGCATTTGAAACATTTTCCTTGTGTTCCACAGCAATTAGCATGCTCAAATTGGGTACAAAATTCAGACTGTTTCATATTATAGAAGTTATCTAATATTAATAGCAACCCATTTAACTGTTCATATATTATATTATACCAATACCAACAGAATTATGTCCTGTTTAGGCATGCAAGTTTGCATAAATATCTTTCTTACATTGTTTCTTTCTGTAAGAGTAAGAGCAATTATGAGATACTGCAATTGGTAGATTGTGGTTTAAACATTTTTTTATATATATACACATTCAATTGTTCTGCCATGTTACAAACTTATAACTTTACACATTTACATATATATATATATACATATACACATATATATATACATATATATATATATACACACATATATATATATATATATATATATATATATATATATATATATATATATATATATATATATATATATATATATAAATGTATGTATGTGACTTTTAGGCACTATTTCATTCTTCCATCCTTGTTTATGTTTTATGGTTCCCTCTTAACTCATTTTCCAATCACCACTGGCTGTTTTCTCATTCAGAAGTGTATTGAATGGTTTTAGATAAGATTGTTTATGGTGAATTAATGGTCTTTCTTGCTTTCTTTCTTTTTTTCCCTCAATTTCTTTAATTAATGTTTTGGAACTTTTCTTCTTGTTTTAAATGGAAACTGTTAGTGTTAAGTTTAAAGTATTACATCATCTCACTTCATTATAATTATATTGGTATAAAGTATAAGACTGATTCTTCAGTCCATTTTCATGCATTTCTACCAATTTCTACATTGTTTTAAAGTGGAAATAATGTGACAGACATACAAGATCACCCCCTGGAGAGAGTACTACTCTGTTGCAGACTTTTATTCTCAATTATATGGAGTAAAGAAAAATATTTTTAGTATCCTTCCCAAGGAATCAATTTCAAACGTTGCTAAACTAGGATTCAAACTCATGGTCTGATGGTTTGTAGTATTTAGCATGATTGGCTATGACGATATACCTTTGACAATACATTACTCCTTGTTAATATACTGCTTTTGAAAGGGAAAGAAAAAGATTTTAATTGTTGACCTAAAAAAAATTTCATTACTTGCTTGGGCATTTCTAAAAGACCACAGAAAATAAAAGATTATGGAGGAATTTTTAGGCGGGAGTTACAACTATAGGGTAAATCACTCGTATATACTCCAATGAACTATTTAAAATGGGATTTAATTTGAGTTATTTTATGTAATTGGACTATTGTACAGATAGAAAATCACCTACAGATGTATAGATGGTCTGCTTTATAATGAGAAAATTGAAACTGAGACTATAGCAAGGCGTGAAGAACATGATTTTTTCACAATTACTTGACAGTTTGAAAGAAGTAGTATAATATTTAATGATACATATCCAAGGCTTCCTTTGTATATAAGATATAAGTTTGTCGTCCTTTCACTTTCATTGCATAGTATTACTGTAATAGTAAGATTCTCCATTTATATCTTTGACGTAAATGGACTTCATTCAGAATTATTCTGTTTAGAAAACAAAAATCTGTTTCAGTTTCAACAATATTAGTAACTTTTTATCAGATAATTCTTACTATGTTTGCTTTAAACCTTTGTTTGTTCTTTTTGAGTCAACCCTTATTTAAAATTATTTGAAATGATAATACATGTTACCATAGTGTGTGGAGAGTCACTGGAAGTAAAATTAGTAATAAACATATATTTACTATTACTATGAAGGATTTTAGTGAAATCTGATGACCCATGTTGTTTTATTACAATGCTCATGTTTATTGTATTTATTAAACCTTAACATTAAAGTTGGAAATACATGCAATATGACAATATACAAATCGATAGCATTATCATTGCAGAGTTGATATTTTATAAAGTAAAAATAGTAAATATGAATGTGTGCGAGTGTGAGAGAGTATAAGTGTACAGTGTCAAAGTTGAATCATCGTCATGTTCATATAAGTTCATGTAAATAGTCTTACAAGATAATTCATAATATAGGAGAGGTTTGTCTTTCTGGTGAAATAGTGTAAATATGACAATTTGAGTCATTTTGCGTGCCTTCGTGATGGTTAACATGTTCTTGTGGGCATCGTTATTGAAGTTGTTTCTGACAGTTGAATTTTCCTCACAAATTTGTGCAATGTTTCATTATGAACAAGTTTCCACTGTTTAATTCATTGTTGTCATGTTGGACATATAATATATATGTCTAATAGGCTGTTTGTGAACTGAAGTCGTGTCGGACACATGTGTCCAACAATGTTTATTATCATGTAGATGGGGTGAAAGTACTGATGTGATATTATGAACAAATCTTAGTTTGCAATAGGAAATTTTCTTTGGTACATTCAGGTTCAACTTTTCAGATGTGTTAATTTGGCATCAGTTAATGTGCTGTAACTAGTGTAACTCTTTAGTGTTCACATTTTTTCCCATTAGGAACTTTGGCTCCACTTCATTCTTGCATACCTATTGACCTCTTTCTTTTGCAGATGAGGATGGCGTGTTGTGAAATCATTTATGATGATAAAGAAGAATGGTTTCTTGCTTATGATAAAGGAAATTCTTACAATGAAATCATTTATGATGATAAAGAAGAATGGTTTCTTGCTTATGATAAAGGAAATTCTTACAATGATGTAAATATTTCTCATATTGTTTATTGGTAAAATCTTTGTGTATGAGTGGGGGAAATTTCTCCTCTGAAAATGACACATTTTTAATGGAAAACCATTAATTTACTTCATAAACAATTCGAGAAATATTTACAATACATGTACATCATTGTAAGAAACTTTTCTTCTTTATCATTATAAATGAGAGTATTACACCTGATTGAAAATAAGTTAAAGTTGTGAATCACTGGGTACACCACCCTACAGCTGCAGCAAGTTACACTAACAATAAGTTGAAATCTATTGTAAATAGTGTAATACCTTTTTCATGAACTATTTTATTGTATTGACCTGGTAGGTACTTAAGTCCAAACAAGATTATACAAGATTCCATCATTGTACATGTATACATTTTTATTATTTTCATTAGTAAAGGCTATATTGATTTCAATTTGGAAGAGTCCAATGATTTTTTTACCTTACTGAAAAATAATTTTTTGTTTGAAACAAAGTACTTAACATTGTGTATAGGCACACCCTTTGAATCTCGTATTTACGCACCTGTCATGAATGAATAATTGCATTTTAATTTTAATGAGTCTAAAGGAGGTTCGGCTAAGAAATCAGTTTACTTTAAATACATCCATGTTTAATGTCAGTGTTTCATTAAGTTGTTAATAGGAATGTTCACCTGAGTACTTCAGAGTTAAACCAATTTTTAAATACATTTATTTCTGATATTAATGTGAGGGTTATTTTCAATTTTCAGCAAGCTGCATTTTTTGAAACTTTAAAATTCTGTAAATTGAATTTAACATATCGATGTAGAACTATACATTGTTCATGTATACTGATAATTGATAACACCAATTCCTGGAAAATAAGAAAAACTACAACACATCAAACCTCAACCTTGTGCAAAAGAAATGTGTTGGGCCTACTTACACTGGTTTATTGTTCAATAGATTTCAATATTCATGTTATAACAAGACCAGTTATCACATACTTCTGTTGTAAGAGGAATATCTTAGTATAAAAATCCCTGTCATAGGATATTTCCTGTTATAAGTATCACGATACATGCATTAAGTCTGTTATAAATGGTTCAAACTGTAAATGATTTGAAAGATTTCTATTGCTTTTCAATACCACCAGGTTCGAACATCTTACATATTTTTAAAGACAAATATGTTTACTGCAGCTTTATATGCACACATGTAATTTCATACTTGAAAGCATTTACATTTGCAGTGTGTATTGATGGATTTTTGCCTGGAATGAAGTATGAGAAGGGATAGATGATATTTATAGTATATTTTTTGCAATACTACAACAATAATTTTACAAAATACCACAAACTCACTGCAGTACTCATTTACTATACATGATATAAATTATTATAAGCGGACTCTATTGCTATTATTATGTATCATTTCTTGTACTGGTTTGTTGACAAATTGTTGAGAAAGAGAAACAAAAGTGAAGCATTTCTTGATGGTTATAACTGAATAAAGCTTTATGATAAAAAAGTTAAAAATCTGCCTTATGTTCTTTCTAAATTTTCTTACTCACATCTTCAACATTATTTGTCTTCTAACCTGTTTCATAGTTAAATTATTTATCTTCCATAAGTTAACAACCTGCAGCAGTGACACTGACCGTCAGTAACATAAGAAAAATGTCGGAATGCAAACCACCGCCAGACCTGCCAAGTTTCCCGATTAGGAACCCCCATTCCCGACATCCCGATATGGCATAATTTTCCGATATTTTGTTCTTGAGGAAAACGAAAAATTATTTTGGTGAAGAAAATTTGCGAATTGTAATTTCTACTAAAGCTCTACTAAGTATTAAACTTATAATCGTACTTGGTAGAAATAATCAAAGACAATAAAACCTTTTTGGTTCGATACTAAATATAAATAGTTTCATTGATATTAATCGTAGATTACATTCAGTGATTTTGAGCATTATTAATGCTGTTTTGCTAGAAACTGTTCAAACTGCATTCACTTTGCTAGGTTTAAATTGTAATCATTTAAATACAGTGTATTATCATTCTTTCAATGTCTTTCCTTTGTTTACGTCAAGCCGATGACTGACTCATATTATTTTCTATATCTGGCGCTTTCTTGATTCATTGATTGTGTCTGTTTTCTTCGGATCTTACCTGGATTATTTTTTTATTAATTTTACCTTCATTTTGAATTTACTCAAACCTGCCAACTTTCCTGATTTACTAATTAATTTACTGCTGTTTTTATAATTTACCGTGTCTAAAATTGGAATACTAGACTCTACAACTGAGATCTAGATCTAGATAATATAAACGTTTTATCTATCGAATTTCAAATTGGGCATGGATCGATTTCTGAAAAAGGCCTTTGGAAATAGAACTTATAGAAGATGTGGAACCTTCCTCTAGATCTAGTTGTAATACTTATAGTTCTCAACCAAGCAAGAAACCTAAACCAAGTGTTAAATATCGGAGGAATATAGGAAGGAATGGCCATGCATTAAACCCTCTGTGAAAGGGGAGAGCTTTGCACATTGTATACCTTGTGGTTTAGATGTTATCATTGCCAGTGGTAGGAAGGATGACATCAGAAAACATGTGAAAACTGCAAAGCATGCTACTGCAGTTAAAGACAGTCTATCCAGTAGAATATCAGTGGCTTCATGACCAAGGACAGAGATTGCTCTGTGATCAGGGCAGAGGTTTGTATGGACAAAATTTATTATTGAGAAAAACTTGCCTGTCTCGGTTAGTAATTAGTTAGGGACTCTATTAAGAGAAATGTGCCCAGATTCGGAAATCGCTAAGAAATTTGCTTGTGGTCGCACAAAAACAATTGCGATAGCATCAACAATTAGGAGTGCACCGTCCATTATTGCAAATGTAAATCGATCGACATATCATGATTAAAAAATATTCATTTTCCCTATTTTGTTCTTGGGAAAGTTGGCAGGTCTGCAATGTGAATAATATAAAGAGAGTAATTTTCTTCTTTGAAAAAATTTTGGAATTTTTTTTTTTTATTACTTCACCCTAGATCTACATCCACAACTACGGTGATCTCGGGGTTTCTGGTAGGATTTTTAAATGTTGCCCTGACTGCCCTATAAACAGCCAAGGGATCTTAAATGTGAGCAGAGTGTTGTGATGTGCACATGATTTATCGTTCATCTCTGATGGGACTAGGTGTCAATCCACCTATCAGGACTAGGAACATATTTTCAACCTGTTGGGCACAAACCCATAATCTTTTCGTTGAGAGGCCAACACCTTGCTTCTGAACCACCTAATCTCCTTGAAGAAGAGGACAACTGGGAAACCAACACTTGGCATGTCCACACTCACAGTGTCACAGTTCTTCATATTATTCTTTTACTTTTACAAACAGATCATATTGAGTTGTTTCATGAAAACTGATCTTAAAACTGAAGTCTTGCACATTACACACATGTAATACATTTTATAGTAGTATTAGTAGTAGCTTATGCTTTCCAAAATTAAATTTTAACAGCAAATCTAAGTAAGATAAAAGTTCAATGCATTATTTGAATTGTTTCAGTTTCAATAACATAATACAGGCTTAAGTAGAATTAAAATTTCATTATGGATTCAATAAAGACAACTTCATTCAATGTTTGCACAATATTACTACATGTATTACCTTCACTTGAATTCAATCAAAGACACTTGCACACACATAAGTCACTCAAAATGGAAAGCTCGCTGATTCAGACTATAAATATAAAACAATCATGTTGTGCATGTAGAATCGCGTGTGTTTAGTCGATAATCCTCTCACCACAAAGGAGAATCGTCATGAGATGCTAGGACGTCAGATTTTTCCCCCTGTACAGCAGTTAGCATTAGACATAATAAATGACTGTGTCATCAGTGGCCAATCTGCCTGATTTCGGATAATGAGGTCCCCAATTCAAATCCTAGCAAAGCTTAGGTCACGTTGTTGTCCTTGGGAAAGACACTTAACAAGTATTTCCACCACTCAACGCAGGTGCAAATATGTACAAGTAGCTTGGAAGTAAAAACCTGTGTCAAACTAGCATCTTGTCTTGGAGAGGATTATTATGATCTGTTCCACTTCACGCCTATAGAAACTGCATCAGCTCTATGGGCCATAATGACCTTGAAGGAACTTTCATAATTAATGATTTGATATTTTCCTTGTCAACCTGAAGATTTAGGTAAGCATTTCTACTAAAATTTGTCTGATACATCATTTAAACTGCCAACAGATCTTGACTAATGGCCACATACACACAGTACCACTGGATTTTCTCATCCAACTTCAATCACACAAGTCATCGTACATTATCTCTTACTAAATATGTTTGCACAATGTATATACCTCTCTGTATACCTTGTGAGGATCTATACATCTGTATATGCCTGTAAAAGAATGTGTGCTTTTGTGTGCATTACACAACGATGATAAAAAAATTAAGGAGATAATAATAACGTCCTCCTTATCTCTTATGTCTACATATCCTACAAATAATAGTACTGGTGTCAGAAGGATGACATAGACAATCTCATGTTGCAATGAGACAATGTATATTATTATTGACAACCCCACAAACATTGACTTAAAATCAAAATTGTCATCAGTCTTGCCTCCACCAAGTTGTAAAAGACACATTATTTTTTAATCTCTTCTCTTCAAAATTAAAATCTCATTATCAATGATGTTTTCTCTAGCTTTGATTTCTTTTGTCTCTTGTTTTCACTACACCCAGCTGGATAGAGTGGTGAAAGAAGCTTGTAATGTAATCTCAGAAGCACAGATGCCAAGGATTGGCATGGTAAGACATGGTTTTACAAAGTTTGTGTTGTTTTCTTTTCTTTCTGCTAACATTACATTCTTTATTTTATTAGAAGTAAAAGAATCATCATACAAACAATATTAAAATTAGAATTGTTTAAGGACTGATGCAGTAAAGTCTAATACAATGCCAATAGAAATGAGAAAGATGATAAATACTATCACAACTATATTTCTTATGCTCTTTTTCACTTAAACATACTTTTTCGACACACACTGGTGAAGACAGCCTTGGAAAATGAACCAAAGCTAAACAAATGACATTTCCCTTTTTATTTCTATCTTTTGCAATACACAGTCTATTTGTAAGAAAAGCTTATTACAACTACAACACTGAAAACATGCATCCAAATTCATTGTCACAGTGCAATGGTTTTGGCTGCCTGATTAAGTCACTGTCAGCAAGATGGGTCATCACCCATAATATCGTGAAAATTCAGGAAGCGTAAAATCTGAGGGGGTAGAGGCAACGATTCTACATTTTTATCAACATTTGATTTAACTGTTGTGAATCTGAAACCTGCAGTACCATTGAAGTGGTAAAGGACTAGAGACACGAAAATTTAGAAAATTCAGCAAGTCTCGTTTCCTATGGAGTGAGGGAGGAAAGATATTATAGACTTGAGACCAGTGAGACATTCAACGTCAACCGCGAACCAGCAGCCAGAAGAAGATTGACAATTTGGATGGACAGTTGAGACAAGTCTGGGCTCTTAAATGCCATTAACATTGGTGAAAGCTGGTGGGTATCACAGATATTGACATTAGCATTGTAAGCAAGAAGCAGTCGTATCTTCTCAAGATTTTGTGAGGTGCAGGCATAGTGGAGAGGAGTCTCTTTCATTGAGGACAAAGCATTGACCTGGGCTCCCCATTGCAATAGGAACTGGACAACAGTTGGGCTTGAAGTGTTGCTAAAACAAGCTGTATGCAGTGGTGTCATGCCTAGTATGTTGTGACGATGAATATCCACACCATAATTGTGCAGTATCTAGACAAGAAAAATCAGAACAATTGTTAAGTTCCATGCTTTATAGCATTGCATGATACAACATTACTGATGTCAATAAATCAAAAGATGCCAATACTTATATCATTGGTGAAGCTGTCTAAAAGTGTAAGTCTGCTATTTCTCAGGAGAAGCAAAATATGTGCGCTATAAATCACTGAATAGGACTACAAACATCTGTTATGCTATTAAATTTGCAAATTAATATCTACTTTAGTCTTTAGAATATAATAAAGCGAATAAAATCATCTATTGTGCACAACCATGGACTTGTACAGCTAGAGTTGAACCTTTTGAAAGATCTAAAACAAGTAATTCCACGATTTAATCTACAGGCTAGAGTTTCAAAGCGGGAAGAAAAACCGAAATCTTTATCATGTGCATGATAGGAACCTTTCCTTTGATCAAGGCCTCAATATTTATAAAGACATTAAAGAAGCATGCTTTTGATCATTTGAAGGACAAATCTTATATCCTATACATCATGGACTTACGCTTAGACATTTCACCAATGATATATGTCTTCAACTGGCTATGGAAGTGTTCTCTTCACCACGCATTGAGCTGTTTTTATATCTTAAGTTGGATTAATTTTTATTTCATGTAAATCTAATCATGATGATCAACAATGGAACATTTCTCTCTATCCATGATATACTTGTATTTCTTAATTCTAAAGATGAAAATAATTAATCTTACTATGCACTTTCAAGCAAATAAATATACATGAAAATACAGCACTAAGTATGGTTTAATTTGAAAACAAGACAAATTCTCATTTATTTTAGGTGAAAGAGAAATTTGTCCTTTGCAAGGTTGATAAAAGAATTTTTTTATTATCTTATCAAGAATGACAACATCAATTTTAAAAAGAAAAGAAAAGGGGTCGAACTGCATCTTGAGATAAAATATCTTACAGAAACAGTAGATGATTTAACCTGCCTATCTAGACATGAGGCCCAGATGCTAAAAAAAGGGGCAACAGACCAAAAACAGCAACAACAAAAAACTACCCAAAACCTCCAAAATTATTATCTTCACTGTCTCTGTCTATCTATCTATTTGACTATCTTACCTTCATCATTTCAATGTGATCTTGCTCACAGGCATGGTGCATTAGGTCTCCTTGATCCCTCCTAGCCCCTGCCTCCACCAAGAGTTTCAAACTTTCAAACGATGAGATTCTTACAGCAGTTTCCATGGCTTGACCTTTGCCTTTGTCAGGGTCACTTCCTGACTGCAACAGGAAATCTATCAATTCTATGCAGTTTGCAAAACAAGCCTGAAAATGTTGAGATGAAAAGAGGTGTTAGAATCTATCTCGGTCACTGCTATTGTGGCAGCAAAAGAAAAACCCCTTTAAAATTTTTTATTATGCTCACTCATGCTCTCTTTGTTTCTCTGCATATGCATGTGTGTGTCACTCACTCTCTCTCTCTCTCTTTCCTCCTCCTCCCATGTCTGTCTGTATCTCTCCCTCTCTTCCCAAGTCTCAGTCTATTTGTCTGTTTCAAGTCTCTGTCTATTTGTTTCTATCTCTGTCTGTCAGGCTCTATCTGTCTAGCTATTAATCTGCGATACTGACAGGATTACATTTAATGAAAAGTGTAAAACACTAACATAATTCTGAGATGTTTGAAGCAATAACAAAAAATGTAGTTAGTAAGAAGACATGGCACTGTTTTCCCCATCTACATACTTAGTTACAACGTGAATAGTGAAAAATATTTTTGTTATGGTGGCTTTGTTACACCTGTCATTGCACATTTAATCTAACATGTAACATAATTATAATAAAAGAGTTTGAAAAGATATAGTTATTTCACCTAATCAGTGCAGTTTCTCCATCAATATCAGAAACATTCAGATCTGCCCCATGAGATACAAGAAGCTTAACGACAGGAACATTACTTGTACAGGCAAGGTGAAGGCCAGAATTGCCATCATCATCCTGAAAGATAAAATAGAAAGCATGACCCTGTTTCATAAAGTACTTTCTTAAATGTTTTATCTACTTTTTTTCTGTCCTCTTCTATAGCTAAGTGTCAAGGAGGATACAATTGTTTGACGTTATCATTCATATAAAATTAGCATTTCTCAGGGTTTCTGTTGGTCTATGTTTATATATGTAAAGGTACAATGTCTTTTTGTTTTTAGCATTTAGTAAACAAAGCCAAGATCTTTGCATAGGATTCCACCAATGTTACTTTTATTATACAAAAATAACTTTTCCAGGGTTTTTAGCAGTCAAAACTAAATCAAAACTGAAAGGGACATTGATTTAAAATACTACTTTTTTATATTCTAACCTTCACTGTTATCATTACTTTAAAACACTGAGCATACTTTCTGGGATTCACCTTATGTTTTAAATAACAGTACACTTCCATCCTAATCCTATTGGCATATGTCGTAAGTTTCAACTGACCTCAAATTTATAACAATGAATAACAACTCATTCTCCCTCCCTCCTTTATGTATGTTTCACTACTGGGTGCTTTGCAGGCCTTTGCTGACTCCATTTTTGCGTGACATTATTTTGTGAATCTCAGCCAATACCAAATCACTGTTAAGTACCATGGTGGCATTACCAAGCTTGATGCCCTGGAAATATGTTGAAGAATGAATATATAACCTAATTGGTCAGTGCCTGGTTACACATTTGATCGCTAATGCTGTCAACATTTTATCTATTACATCCAAACCTCTTCATCGTGACATAAAAGCCCAAAACTTCTGGTATTCCATCATGATGATCCAGGGTTAGTCCCTTCTTTCTGAGTAGTGTGTCAAAAGTAACAAACTCATAATTGGATACTGACTTTATGCAGATCTGTCTCAGGTGATGAAAGTGTGCAAAATAGTGATAGTATTAGTAATGTAATGTTATACAATTCTTGAGTCACAAGGAACTCATTTTTACACTTGACTTCTTGTGAAGACTGCACACTTTACCACAGCTGCCAACTTCAGCTTTTGGCCTCCAAAAGTTTCACAATGCCCAGATTACTCACAACTGTGATCACATGCTAAATGAATTGGCCGCTTGTTTAGGTATGTAGAAGACTTATTTGGTTCTGCACCATGGTGAAGTAAAACCTGAAAGTAAATCAATGCTTAAATTCAGAAATCGCAAAGAAAACTAAAATGTTTATTAAAAGTGTAAGACATCAAAACTGATTTTACAGAAACGAATTTATTGGGGGTATCCCTTACTTCAAGGTTAAATAACACGAGAAAAACAGCTAGACAAAAATAATAGTCTCAAAACAGTCCATCATTCTAATGATACAAGGGCATTACATAAAACTGCTTTTAAAACAATAGAGTGTAGAAAAGATGTCCAATATATTAGTATTAAATTAGGAAGTTAGTAATATAAATTCTATAAAAATTATAAAGAAAGATTAGTTTCCTTTATGAAATTTTAATTGACATCACAGTGTACTTTTAAGACAACAGTGTTCATGTTTGTTCCGGTTACTGTACAATTATTTTTTCCTTTTTATTCTGATTGGAAGTCATTAGTTTATTGTTGATTAATCTCACCTTTGATATGACTCAAAAATACTAAAATTAAAAAGGAAAAAAAGAAGCTTATTTTCAGTAGTTTGTAGGAATTTTCTTTCATAAAAGACGGATGATAAAAAATTGAAAATTAAAGCATGAATTTTATGACTTAACAAACAGGAAATTAGGTGTCAGAAGGAACTATATTCAAAGTTGAAAGTTTTCTCCTCACCCAAGTCTAGCATGCCCAATATCCCTATATTCTTTGGTAATCTTATTTGATGAACACAAAAAACTTAAATAATACAAAACCATATAGGCCTATGTTTAATATTCTAACAAAATACCCATGGTATCAGTTGGTCTCAATCCCATCTCTTAGTAAAATCTAAAGGAAAATGTTAAATTTCTACAAACTGCAGAGTTCCTTCATGGCTTATAGAACTGACATTTTCCAGATTTCTATAAGAGCTTAAAATAGAACTTGGTGATAACATTATATCATCTCCTAGACAGATATTAGTCTGTTGAAGATTTAACCCCCAGCTGATGCTAGTACCTTGCTTGCACTGGGGAGATGCATAGATCGCTATAGATATAATAGTATTAATTAGTGGGTTTTTTCCAGGAACACAACGCCAGACTTAGCACCTCCAAGATTCAAACCCAGAATCTAATGATCCTGCCAGACAGCCTGAGCCACTAATCCAAACAAAAATCATATATTTTACATATAAATATACTAATAGGATGAGGTGAGAAATGTTGATCAAAAAGTCAATAGAAGTAAATTCTATCTAAACATTGAAGTGCTTATGTCCACTTTCGTGAAAAATGAGACACATTTTTATTATATTTTATAATCCTAGGGAATAGATTTAGATTTAGATCTAGATCTAGTCTAGATCTAGAGATTTAAATGGAATAAATTTAATTTTTAAAATAGAGTAGCTCACTTACTGTTACGAGATCCTCTCGATTGTGTTTACATGCATTGCATAAAGGAGTGACACCATTGCTTAAAACACAGTCTATTGATGATAATATCGCCTCATCTACTCTCAAGATCATATCAATCTCTTGAAATGAGATATGAGGCCAGCTTACATTCTCCAAATTAAGCATGCTCGCAATACAATCTAGATTGCAGTTTTAAGTGAAAAATAAGAAAGTACGACGTCCAATTTCCCAAAGCACAGCTGATTTTTTATCATTTACTGACAACCTCAGATATCTTCAGTGTTTTTATGACTTTAAATTTTAAACTTGTCGTATATGTAAACAATGTAATGTCCAGATCAAGGAATCATCACTCTCAACTCACCACTGCTTGCATTCTAAGTCAGCGCTGACCTTCCATAAGATCCAACTGTAGATTTGACTTAAACTAGATAGAATATCTCAGATATATTTAGAGTTTAGGTTGTCTTGTTTAAGCCAGAAATGGTTAACAATAATTGGCCCAGGAATTCAACCACAGAGCTAGAATCTAGCTCTTGATTCTCCCCATTGTCTCTAGATTTAGATCTACACACGATTAAAACTAGATCTAGTTGCAATAAAAAGTGTATCAACTCAAGTAGGGGGTAAAGGGTAAGTATTGATAATGATAGGAATTGTAATCAATAGCAACTTCACTTAAGTCTTGGCCTTGCATTGCCATTATTATTTTCCATTATAATAGATTTTCATCGAATATTGAATGATAAAATAGTTAAGAAATCAATAATCCATCAGCTGTTAACTTTGGCGTTGGTACAGTTTCCAGTCTGCTGCGGTCCTATTCAGAAACATAATTTCATTTTCGCTTTTTTGTTTACGGTATGTAAACACAAAACAAAATCGATTAAACTTGAGAGGGAACCAAACCAAGCAGCAATGCGGACTTGAGATTGAAGCTATCAATTTATTTTTATACGCAAACAAGACACACAAAAAAACAACACATGAAGAAAAATAAACAATATTGAATGAAGAATACTTTGCTCCATGCTCTGAGCTTCTTGGAAGATACAGAGACATCTAATTGCCAACAATTGAAGCAAAAAGAACTCCCTGAAATATTCTCATCTTTTTTCCACTATGAATTCAAAATCACCAAAGATGATTTAGACCAATTCCCAAATCACCCACTTTGGAATTTGTTACTTCTTCTGGATATGATTGTCTTTGCAATTTCCAGGAAGCCACGGAAGATGAGATAGTTGAACTTATATTGCCGAGTCTTCCCATGCCCAAAACATGACCTCGCCCCCTTTCAAACTTATTGATGTTCTCTTATCATCTATCACCCCAGATCATAAATGATTATTTGCTGTCGCCTGGCAGAGTTCCTGGCATGTTTAAATTAGCTCTCGAGAAGCTTTATCAAAGAAGCAAACTTTGGATATGGACATTTTGAAAAAAATATCGCGCTGTCTGCCATCTCCCGTTTATTTCCCAAAATTACTGAAAAAGTTGTTTTACACACCTCTTTTTATCTCCAACGAAATAAGATATTGGAACCTTTCAGTCAGCATACTGTCTAAACCATTGCACTGAAACCACCTTCCTGCGGGTATCAAATGATAAATTACGAGTTGTTGATGATGGTGCAGTTCTCTTCTACCTATTTTGATCTTTCAGCAGCATTCGACGCCATTAGCCATGCCATCTGATCCACATATTTAGAACGTCATTTTGCATAAAGAGCATCGCTTTAAAGATAGTTTTAAGTCTTACCTAAGTAACAGAACACAATGCGTAGTCATCGATGTGAAAGATCAACAGAAACTCATCTACAATAAGGTGTTCCACAGGATCAGTACTTGGACCTGTACTTTTTCATTATGCACACACATGTCTTCTCTGTCGTCAGAATTTGTTATAAAAAAACCACTCTCCATCACACCATTTGTATGTTGATGACACTCAGCTTACAACACTGCAAAACAATGTAGATTTGAAACTTCTATTATGACCTAATTAGAAGCATGTATCAATGATGTAAAGGTACGGATGGACCTCAAACTGAAAAAGGATCACGAATCACAGGCAAAACAGAAGCCATGATAGTTGACAATAACAAATAAATTAAAATTCATGCAAATAGCCAGCATCAAATTAAATGGCAATAGTATCTCAAACCGTCTGCGTCTTGTAAAATCCTTGGTGTTTGGTTTAACTCTGCCATGTCGATAGACTTCTTTTTAAAATACTTTTTTTTTCGTCCTTTTATACCGCAAGGTGTCGAAGGGAGATGCGATTGCCTGAGGTGGACTAGGTGCGTTGTTCTTTTTCATTTCGCATACTGTGATCTTGCTTTTGTTGCACTTTATTGAGGGGATATCCTTTCCCATGAAACATCCAACTCATTGGATCGATTTTCATCCCAACTCTTTGCTATTGTACTAGGACCAAACATGGACCCTCAATAAAGCACAACAAAGCAATGTCAATGGAGTGTCAAAAAGGCGTTCTTTGCAAGTTATTACATTTTTGAACTAAAATAGAATGGCCTTTCATTACCATCTTTACTTCTTCTCAAAACTTGATTACTGCAACTCCTCCTGGTGGCCTATTAGAAAATAAGATCCACCGTTTACAAGTCGTTCAAAACAACGCTGCACGTATCACAATGGGGAAACAACGTAAATGGGAAATAATAAATCCAACAACAAAAACCCAACTCCAATGGATTTTCCAAATTTCCACAAGATTTCCCTTCAGTATTTTCTATTTTAGTTTTCAAAACTTTTCATAACTCATCTGCCTTCTACATAGCCCATCTTTTGGAAACATATAGACCTGCTCGCTACCCCAGAAGCTCTAACACAAAACAAAACTAGTGTTCCTAGAACTAAAAAGCGAGCAGGGTCTAAATCATTTTCCCACATAGCAGCCGTTGCTTGGAACGACTTGCCTCTAGTTACCAGAGAAGCACCCTTTCTGTCACAAGGTTAATAAAAAGAATTTAAAGACATTGATTTTTGTCAATGAAAACACTTGCTTTTAAGGTAATTCGCTATTATCTTATTTGCCCGCTCTTAAAATGCCGGTACAATATCTTGCTATTGTTGAAAGATGATAATAGTTTGCTACAGAGTAAGCGTCGTACACAAGTTGAAAAGCGTCTTTGTAACGACTTTATTTAGTTTGTTTAGATCTCCTGTAGTTGGGAAAGGAACATCCTACAAAGGTGTTTTGTCACCCTAGAAACAATAAGATTACAAAACTACTAACACCAACTATAACACTGTAACTATGACTACGGTAAAATGATATTGGTTGGCACAAGAAAGAACACTGGCGGCGTTGCCTCTGACGATTGCTATTGAGATTCACTCAAACAACCAAGCCGTCTGCCGGGGTTCGTTGGTTGCGACGACGAGCATGGCTCCTAGTTCGGACAAAACGCAAAGTGAAAGTAGCGTCTATATTTGATTTTAGTGTGTGTGTGTGTGTGTGTGTGTGTGTGTGTGTGTGTGTGTGTGCATGTATGTGTGTAGACGTGTGTGTGTGTACGTGTGAGTGAGAGAGAGAGAGAGAGAGAGAGAGAGAGAGAGAGAGAGAGAGAGAGAGAGAGAGAGAGAGAGAGAGAGAGAGAGAGAGAGAGAGAGAGACAGACAGACAGACAGACAGACAGACACACACACACAGAGAGAGAGAGAGAGAGAGAGAGAGAGAGAGAGAGAGAGAGAGAGAGAGAGAGAGAGAGAGAGAGAGAGAGAGAGAGAGAGAGAGAGAGAGAGAGAGAGAGAGAGAGAGAGAGACAGAGACAGAGACAGAGAGAGAGACAGAGAGAGAGAGACTGAGACAGAGACAGAGACAGAGAGACAGACAGAGAGAGACAGAGACCAGACAGACAGACAGACAGACAGACAGATAGAGATAGAGATAGAGAGAGAGAGATAAAGACAGACGGAAACAGACAGAGACAGACAGAGACAGACAGAAACAGAGATGGAGAGAAAAAAAAGACAGAAAGAAAAAGAGAGAGGGAGTGGGAAAGAAGGGAGTGGGAAAGAAGGGAGGGAGAGAAGGAGAGGGAGAGATATATAGATAGATAGATAGATAGATAGAGAGAGATATATATATATATATATATATATATATATATATATATATATATATATATATATATATATATATATATATATATATATATATATAAAGAGAGAGAGAGAGAGAGAGAGAGAGAGAGAGAGAGAGAGAGAGAGAGAGAGAGAGAGAGAGAGAGAGAGAGAGAGAGAGAGAGAGAGAGAGAGAGAGAGAGAGAGAGAGAGAGAGAGAGAGCGGGCTGGCATGTATAGTCCGTAACATCTGATAGACTAACGATAATGACATCAGCATCTTATAATGATCAACATAATAGAAAAAAGCTAAAATCATATAAACAATGACTTTCCAGTATTTTTTCAGAGATGTGAACGTAAAATCAGACGGTTCTTAGAAGACATTCAACACATTGCAGGTGATTGTTTCCACTTGCAAACATCAGCGGTGTTATGTCACAGTTATCCGCAAGGTTTATATCAATTCCCTTAACCTGAATAAGACGATTCAAACATTCAGTATGACCATGTAAGCAAGCGACTGTTAAAGCGCTTGCCCCAGTCATATCTTGGGCATTAATATATATTCCCTTGTTTTGAAAAAGAATATCCACGCATTCAACGTGCTTACAAGAACATGCGATCATAAGGGCTGACAAAACCGTCTATGTTTTTGACATTTACTGTAATGCCTTCAACGTGAAGAAGAAGATCCAAACATTCAACATGGCCAATTCGAGCGGCGATCATTAACGCCATTCTTTCATCAACATCTCTTGAGTTCACATCAATGTTCTTGACATTTATAGAACTCCTCAAGCATTTAACATGACCAGCCAGACATGCAATCCTGAGCGCTGTCATGTCAATGTTGTCCACAGCATTCACATCAACCGTTAATAATTGAAGAAGCCTATCTACGAATGCCAATTTGCCTTTTCGAACTGCACTCATCAGAGCTGTTCTCCCATTCATATTCTTAATATTGACATCAATACCATTGATTTGTACAAGTTTTTCAACGTATTTGACATGACCATGTTGAGCTGCAATCATGAGCGATGACATGCCATCATAATTTACTGTATTTACATTCACCCTTTCAGCATTTGCAAGACAGTCAACACATTCGGCGTTGCCATATATATTTGCAATCATCAACGTTATCCGGCCAAAGAGATCTGTAGTATTGAGATCGGTTTGCCTACAATGGACTAAATGTTCTATGCATTCGAAATCACCAAATAAGCTGCATTCATTAAAGCTGTCCAGCCATTAGTATTTTTAGCATTTATATCTGTTTGTGAAACACGCAAAAGTCTCTCCATACATTTCGAATGACGGGTCATACGCGCAATCATTAGTGCTGAGGAGCCACTTGGCTGTTTACAATTGATATCAATCTCCCCATATCGCACAAGATGATCTACGCATTCACTATGCCCATTTCGACATGCGTACATGAGTGCAGTGAGACCAGAGGTGTCTTTGAAGTTTACATCAATCCACTTGCCCAAAAGAAGTCGATCTATGCATTTGACATGACCCATTAAGGATGCAAAGGTTAATGCTGTTCATCCCTTCGTATCATACGCATTTATATGTAATTCAGGCAGTTTACGAATGCAATTCACCCATTTATTGTGACCATGCAAGCATTTTAACATTAGAGCAGTTATTCTGTGTCGATCCGACGCATTGAGATCAATTCATGCATGTCTAAGACAATCAATGCTTTTTTTTTATAACGCTTTTCACTTGAGTACATTAATGCCGTCCATCCATTGTCGTCTATCACATTCACAGCAACTCGTTAATGTTAATTAGAACACTGATACATTTCATACGTCCCTCTCGACATCCTAAAATGAATGGAGTCATATTATTACAGTCCTCATATTTACATCAACAGGCTCACCCTGAAGCAAACAACACAGCGATAAAGCGACTATTTTTAATGCCATGCTTTAACGCTGTCCAGCCCCTGTCGTCTTTTGCATTCACACGAATAGGCTTAGAGTGAAGTAAAGCCTGAATGCACTGACCGTTCTTGAAAAAACTGACATGCCAACATTAGAGCTGTGACGCCATTCTTACCCGATGCATTTACATCCACATCTGCTGACGTAGCAAGGAGGCATTCAACACAATATGTATGACCATTCCGACATGCTAACACCCAAATCAGTCATCTTGTCCCTGTTCCTGGCGTTCACATCGATGCCGTCTACTTTGATAAGAGAAGCTAACAGGTCCAGGTGTAACTAAGCATGTCCTGACGTTGACGTCCGAACAGCAGTCACGATGAGTATCAGGATGTTCGAATCTCGGATGCATGATACCATGGCCGTTTTCATCAACCGCGACAGTTTTCTTGCTTTGAGTTTGAGGAAGAAGGTTCAATTGGTCATCCGGCCGTCTCTGCTCAACATTTTTGGAGATATTCAGATTTGCACTAACTTTTACATTTAAGCCCTTTCCTTTGACACAGATAAGGAGATCTACATATTCAAAGTGCATATTGTGAGAAGCAAGCATTAGAGACGTTCATCCTTCATTCGTGGTAGCATTTACATCTATGCCCTCGACGCGAATCAGACCCTCAACGCATTCAGTGAAGCCTTTTTGACTCGCCAACATAAGGGCTGCCCATCTTTTGTAGGTAACTGTATTGACATTAACGTCTGGGAAGTGAATGAGACTATCTAAAGAGTCACAACATTCGTTGTGACACGCAATCATAAGAGTTGTCATACCTCTGTCGTCTGTTATATTCACATCAACTCCCCCAACAGTAAGAAGGCAATCCACGATGTTAACGTTGTCTACTAAGGTTGCAAACATTAAAGCTGTTTTGCCATTCTTACTCTTTTGCATTTACATTGATTTCACCACAGCGACCCATTTCGTATTGCCATGTAGGCATGCCAACATCAAGGCAGTCATGCCCTCTGATCAAAAACATTTCATCTATGCTGACAGTTCGAATGACATCGATGCATTCAGAGTGGCCATTTTCGCTTGAGTACATTAACGCGTTCCACCCTCTGTTGTCTCTCACATTTACGTCGACTTTAGCAGTCAGAGCAAGCCGTTTAACACAATTGACTAGCCCATTCAAACAAATTAACATTAAAAGTGCTATGTTTTTTATTACCTGGAGAATCAATGTCAATATCTAAGCGCGTGATAAGACTATCCACTGCTTGGATGCGGCGCGATACAGACTAGCAATCATTACAGCCGTTCTGGTTTTGCCATCCCGTGCATTGAAATCGACTCATCCTTCTGGACCAAACAATCCACGCAACCAACGTGTCCAGCATTGCAAGCTACCATGAGTGCTGCTCAGCCCTTTTGGTCTCTGGCATTGACTTCAATCCCATCCATATGCACAAACAGTTTCACACATCGAGTATTCTCAACCACACTTGTTATCATTAATACGGTTCGACCACTGCTGTCTATTGCATTCACGTTTATCCCTCAAGCACCAACAAGACAATCAGCGCAAGCGTCATGGCCTAACTTGCAAGCAACCATTAAGGCCGTTTCATCTTGCTGATTTTTTCATTTACAGCAACTTCATTGAATTTTAGAAGGTGAGTTATACAGTCATACGATGCTGCCATAATTAGAGCTATAACACCTTTTGTGTCCCTTACATTCACATTTATACACCACGCCTGAAGAAGACGACCTACTGTTTCAGCACGATCATGTAGACGTGCAAGAAATAGAGCCGACAAGCCTTGACTATCTTTTACATTTACATTAATCCTCTCTTCTTGAACAAGACGATGGAAGCAATTAAAATGACCACTTTTACTTGCAGTCATTAAAGCTATCATACCACTGGCATCTCGAACATTTAAATCCAGCCCTTTCACCTGAAGAATAAGTTCAGTTACAGTCATCATGGCCATTGAGACTAGCGCACATGAGTGCTGTCTGGTGGTTGTTGTCTCGAGCGTTTATATCATTTTTCCTAAGTGAAGAAGATATTGCAAGCAATTAACACGGCCAAACCCAGCTGCCAGCATTAATACCGTCATGCCGTTAACCTCTCTGCCATTCACTTGAGTTCTTGCCTCGTTACCAAGACGTTTTCCAATGTCTTCATTATCACTGACAGTGACTGCAATCATCAATGCTGACAAGCGGCACGTTTTTTTTAATGTTTATATCAGTGGTATCGAATTGAACAAGACAATCCACACACTGCAGATGCTTTATCCCACACGCAAACATTAAAGCCGACCATCCAATGGGGTCTTCAGTATTGACATCGATTTCTTGTGCCCGGAGGAGTCGTTTCACGCATTTGACATGGCCCATTTGACTAGTTATCATCAGCGCTGACCAGCCGTTTTGGTCTCGGTGTTGATGAAGAGGTATTTAACATCAGGTCTGCTATCAAAGATGTGATCACCTCTGGCTTTACTTGAACATTTTGAAATTATTTTGTGACCCGTGTTTGTGACGATTGAATTAACCATCACATCTGTATAATGCGATTGATACATCCATCGTGACCTTGCATACTTGCACACATCAAAACCGTCCTACCTTTGATGGACTCTTTAGCATTTACATCAAGTTGTTTAGTATAGGCAAGATTCTCCACACATTCAAAATGGCCGTTTTGACAGGCGGTTATCAGGGATGTCGTGCCTTTCGCGTCTGCGACGTTCACATCAATGTTTTTGAATTGTAAAGACATCTCACATATTGATTTCATTAACGTTACATGCAATTATCAGCGTTGTCCATTCCTAGGAGTTTTCGCATTTACATCAATTCCCCTTCAACACAGGCAAGAAGGCTCACGCATTCACTATGGCTATGCATACTTGCAAGCATCAACGCTGTCAGCCGTTATCATTTCTGTCATTGACAGCGACTCTGTCAAACTGAACAAGACAATTCACGCAATCGAGAGCCCATTTGTACACATGCAGTCATTAACGCCGACCAGCCATTTTGTTCCTTGACATTGACATCGATGTCGCTCAACTGAATAAGGCGTTCCTTGTACGCAGCATGACCAAACTGAGAAGCAATTAACAGGTGTCACGTTATTAATGTCTTTGGCATTGACCTCAATTCCATCTGCACCAAGAAGATGATCCAAACACCGATATGTCCGTGAACACTTGTAAGCATTAGTGATGTCCAACCATTAATGTCTGACTGACGCATTAACCTCGATCTTGTTTGTCACCAAAAAGACTATCTACACGCTTAGCATGACCAAATCCACTAGCAATCATAAGAGGTGTCCAATTGTTTTGGTCTTTTCCATTCAACTCAATTTCCTTTTCTATTGACAAGATGGTGCACACATTCAAAATGGCCGTATCTGCAAAACAACTATGAGCTCCGTTTTACCCTCATGGTTTCTCCTATTTACATCAGTATGTTCAAAGTCGGTAAGATGACCTACACAGTCGGCATTGCCACATAACGAGCGCAAACATCAGACCTGTCATACCATCATATCAGCAGCGTTTACATCAACGCCCTCTAACTTTAAAAACGATTTACCCATTTTGAATGGCCATGCAAACTTGCAAACATCAAGGCTGTCATGCTCCTCAGACCAGGTCACATGCATTTAAATCTACTCCAGCAGTATGAAGAAAATCGATGCACTCAGAATAATCATTTTCACTTGAGCATATGCACACATTCCATCCATTCATATCTTTAGTGGTCGCATCCACTTTATCACTAAAAACAAGACGTTTTAACAAATTTATTTGCCATATTCAGACAAGCCCACATTAAAAGCGTCGTGTATGTATCATCTTTCACATCAAAATCAACCGTCGAAACACCGAAACATAATCAACGCATGCAAAACGATTCTTGTGACAAGCTATCATAATAGCAGTTCTATCATGGTTATCCCTCGCCTTTATCTCAAGATGTTTGTTGTTAACTACATGTATATATAGTATAAGCCTCATACATTCGAGATGACCCTTATTGCATGCAGTCATAAGGAAGTCCAACCATTGTTATCCTTAGCATTTACATCGACATCATCAATCAGAACAAGACAGCTTACAAAGTCAACATTGTTTCTTTCACAAGCAACCATGAGTGATGTCGAGCCATTTCCATTTTTTTTCATTTCCATTGACTCCATCGCCTTGGAGAGCCATGTTTAAGAGTTCCATGTCAGCTACCTTGAAAAATAGCAGTCATCAAAACTGCATTCTGACTCTTGGTTTTAAAAATGTTTGTTCGCGAGGATGAGTCAGGAGTAACATACATCGAAACTTTAAGCAGGTTATGAGTCCGTCATTTATACACTACTTACCACTTCTTCTAGCCTTTCTAAATGCCTAATTCAACTAATATAAACAGTAAACCAAGTTAATTAAGTTTGCACGTACTATCATCATATGACTCGAAGATCATGACTACAAAAAAACCTATGTGAGCTGTTTGTGTGACAATTACTGTGTGTGAGTTCTTCTTAGGTGATCCAAGGCCACCTTGATAGAGACGCCTTGGGTGATCCCACAGAAGAGATAGGACAAAGGAAGGGTTTTTCCGAAATCTGTGTGAAGACACGACTTAGGGGCATAAATGCAATGCCATCCATTTATCAAACGATCGTCCGAGTTACGCTGATATATATATATATATATATATATATATATATATATATATATATATATATATATATATATATATGTAAAGAGAGAGAGAGAGAGAGAGAGAGAGAGAGAGAGAGAGAGAGAGAGAGAGAGAGAGAGAGAGAGAGAGAGAGAGAGAGAGAGAGAGAGAGAGAGAGAGAGAGAGAGAGAGAGAGAGAGAGAGAGAGAGAGAGAGAGAGAGAGAGAGAGAGAGAGAGAGAGAGAGAGAGAGAGAGAGAGAGAGAGAGACTGTATGTGAGAGACTGTGTGGTGGTATTCCCACCTCCAGCCCAACCCTTTGTTTTATAACTCAACTTCTAAATGCCACTTCTAAGATGGCCCATTGTTTGGTGGCCATTCTGGAAGATGTCCGTTTTCGATAAGACTGAACACTAAATCCAGAATTTAATAACTTAAAGGAGGGCTTTATTTAACATATATACGCCCCTACCCACAAACCAGACATCATACGCATATGCAAGAAAAAAAGCTATGATAATTATTTTGTTTTTACACAATATGATGCATCTCTGATCCAAACTGAAATGCCGGAGCTATACTGTTCAACAGAGAAAATGCATTAATTATTATATCACAATATGATATTATTTCAAAACTAAAGGTACAAAAAGGACACAATCCTGTAAATGAAATCTTCCTACTTTGATTAATTGACTGCAGCAGTAAAAATCGGCGGAAAAGATCTCACTCACAGTAAAACAAAACAAAGTACTTTTCTTATGAAAATATGAGGGATAAGTCGTAGAAAGGATTTTAAGTCACACAAAAATAATATGAGTTTCCTTTGTTGTGAAACCGCACTCCTTTTTTCTGTTATAAATTCTTTTGATGATGTGAATCATGCTCACACTCACACTACTCAGTCACAGCAACTTCGGTTTTACAATTTATAGATCTAAACAGGTCTAAGTCTATCAATGTTCGATCTTGCTGTGCAAAAAACCCCCCAGAATGCAAGGCTTCAAAGAAACAGTTTATTTATTTCATTGAAATGCACCGTTATGCAATAATCTCATGGTAAATTGAGAGGAAACAGCAAAATGAAAGACAGTGGACAGAGGAAAGTCAAGGAAAGAACAATGTCATGGCAATGCCAATAAGCTACGCCCGCCAACTGTCCACTCAAAGTCAAAGAGAAAAACTGCGCTGCACTTCTAAAAGTACAGAACATACTCATACATGCATTTATAACAATGGAATTGAACCTGTGATTCCGGCCAAGCGGCATGACAATGTAAATACCAACACACAGGTTGCATGTTCAATTCCATTGGTACCCAAAGACCTTTTTCAGTCTAATCTTTTGTATTTGTTTCGTCTTTGTTCCTATGGGGCTTTAATCTTATTAAATGCCATTGTTCTTCACTTTCGACTTGCCCCTTGCCTCACTTTTTGTCTTTGCCTGAATTCAAGGAATAACAAAATTATGAAATTCTATTGATTTCTTTTCATTTAATCAACGAATCACATAATTTAGTCTTTCTCCCCTCATTTTCTAAAAATTTAAAATGGTACTTACATGTTTTGTCAGCATGTTTAATTTCATCATAATTTTTGACAAATTTTATATGCTAACACTTAAAAAGGTTTGGCTCAGTTCCAGAATAGGACATAATAACATGATATTAATCCAGATGGAAACAATACAAAACACCTTTGAAATTCTACTTGAAGAACAAGCATAAGCCAAACATGGATTCTCCTCGACTTGAATTTAATGTACCATAAACAAAAAACATACAGATATTTCAAAATATTTAAATGGAAAGAAACACATGGGTATCAACATTATAACCATAATATTATCATGTAACCTTGATTTATTTACATTGTGCCTAAACTATATTATCAGCACTAATAACAGTTCTTTGAGATATTAAGCAGCGTAAACATACACAAAGTGTATACTGACAGCCATCGCAATAATACAACCAACATATGAAATGAATGAAAAAACAGGAGTGTGGCCGATGGGATAAAACCATAACCCTCTATGGTTTGCATCTCTCAAATGATGTGACAACCAGGCACACAGAAACAAAAGGCAAAACAAAGACAACCCCTGTATAAAATGCTTAAATATACAACACAGCAAAACAACAACTATTATAAGACTTGTATTATGAAATGGAGGGCGTCTGGTAAGGCTGACAGCTTTCTGAAAAAAATAAAATAAATAAAGGGATGCAAAAAAACAAAAAAAAACACTCAAACATTTTATCTCACCTTAACTGTTGTGCAAGTGGTAACTTTGGTGTTAAAAAAGGGAATAGCGTTATAAACAAACATGCCCCTTTTCAGTATTACAACGAGGGAGATAATTAATATTTGACTAATCAAGTGGGAAAAAAGATCACTGACATTGACAATAAAATGTAGGCCTGCTGCATGTGAAATGGCTTTTTGTAGCATTATATAGTCATTGTTTCTGTTGATCATGTCGGATAAAACTACTTGATGTAGTTTAGAAAAACATTGACAGAAACGCCCTAACTCAAAATGGATTAGCCTAGGTTATGACATTGCTGTGAAGCCTAATTCTCGCACTCAATTGGACCTAATCATAGCCATGCAATTGTCAGGATGACGTGATCTATGTCTATGACAATGCTCCTCTTCTGTTCATTCAGCTGACCTAGGCCTAAGCAGTGGTCTCTTTGATATACATTAAAGAGAATGAAAAAAATCTGGATCCTACCTTCTCAATAACAATAAAAATAAATCTCCACAAATAACACATAACCAGAAGCAGAATTTCTTTTCTTCCTTGAACATTGAGATGTAATCAACTTATTGTTACTTTGGAGCTTAACTTTCAATGAAATATTAATATTAAAGTTGAATTTAGAGCCCAAAATGTAAATGTTCTCAAGGCCTGCAAATTTAAAAATAATTCTACTGGAAAAAATATCTTGATCAAATAAGAAAGAATGATAAACTCATCATAATATTTTATAACAAGGTCAGTGAGTGTAATATATGTGTTCTTATGGTGCCAATAGTCTGAGCTTTGAACAATGTGAAAAGTAACTCAATGTGCTTTTTTCTGTCCCATTTACTATCTGAAACTAAAAACCTTCATGAACACAGAAAACAAAGATTTTTAAAGAGACAACTTGGGAATTTCTGAATCAATCTGGATATCACTCTTTTGAGTTGTACATATATTAATATACAGTTTACCGCCATTACTCCGACCACCGTCAATCTGATATAGTCTCATCCGATGGTCATTGGGAACAAAATAAATCTCTTTATTGTCTATAAGAGATTCGACAATTCGTTATTCCGACTCAAGACACTCATTTTCAGCAACAATTTAGTATTTTATACTTATCATGTTGTCCGTTCAACGCAACATGACGAGTGTGAATTCAACTCATCAGTGATGTATGTTCTCAAACCTTTCATTTCTGGATGCCGGTCGAGACAGCTAGGACTGCTAGCATGTAACACAGGTATCAGTACGTACTTATAAATTTGACTGCTCACATAAAAATCATCATATTGCACACAAAATCTTCGTAAGTAAAAAACAAAGTTTACATTTTTTTACTGATGATTCACTTATTAAAGTAGACATGATCTTCATCATGGATCAGCCCCAGCCACACGGAAGACAGTAAGAAAAAGCCATAACCAAAGATCACCCAACAAGGATTTAAATGATGTTGCTAAACAGTTCAGCATTCAAACCGACAGATTGATGATGGCTGATATCTGTAAGGAAATTACACATTCTCAGAGGTTTCAGCTCCAGCAAATCTGTTTCTGTAAAATGCATGTTCCTTAAATACAACAAACGTCTAATCTAACATTTTTTGTAACGATGAACAGTGAAAGATTAATAGATCTAGACTGCATATTGCTTGGGTTATATCTCTTCATTGTGCTAAGACAGCTTAATAGCTCAGTTGGTGGAGCATCTGACGGCAACGCAGAACATTCGAGTTTGATCTCCAATTGAGACAGGGCTTTTCCTGGCCCTCCTGTCAACTCAGCAGTAAAATGGATAGCTATGTCTATTTAGACTTGGTGAAAGTATAGATGGCATGGAAAACAAATTATTGCAAACTGCCACATCATACAATTTGTCTAGAAACATAAAAACTCTACTCCTGATAATCATATGCCCCACCCTGTGTATGTGGCTTACTTTACGTTAATACCAGATATCATTACCTAATAAATTGCTATATCATACATTTCAATGCAAAAGGCAAATACAAATTATCATTTCATCAATGAAATACCATCATAAGAGAGAAAAAAGGAGCAAAATTGAAATTGAATAAAGTAAAAGGTAAACCAAGAGATAATTATTTTAAATATAAGCTGCAAAGAAAACATTTTACAGAAAATTCAATGTGCTCGTATATGGTATTGTCTGTAAGAGAATATTCATTTTGAATTACATTACCTGTATATCCAGTGATCCTGCGGCTAGAAAATGGTCTCGTCCACCAAACTGGATAGAAAGGTGCAAATAAGACAGTTTATCCAACTGTTGGAATTGAGACTTAATTTGTCACCCTCTACCACAGCCCAACTCAGACCTCCAACAACAGCATGTGTGGAGCAATCAACCATGGCCCTCAGGTAAATGTTATCAGGATATGTTTTGGACACATGAAATAAAAGCTGATCTCCTGAATAGCAGGTTATAATAATCAAACTACAAAGGACAAGGATTATCAAGAATGAAGGGATGGAAATCATTGCATCATGTGAATTTTGAGCATATTCCATCTGTAGAGATCATATCCTTAGTACCGAAGCTGTCCTTTGATACTCTCTGAGACCATTAGCCTGTGGAAGACAGAATAATGACAATGTCTTTTTAAAATGCAAGAGCCCACACACATATTTATTCATATGTAATTTATAAAATATTGTTTAATTTGAGATTTATAGCTCATACAAGTAAAATTCACATATAGGACCTAGGCCTAGTTCAATAAGTTCTCAAAATTATGTTCGTTTCTCATTGATCAGTTTAATTTGGGTGTGTTTTGGCAGTATAATTAATATACTCATGTTATTATTGCTATTTTCATATAATCAACCTTTCTTCATAAAGTAGAAATAAAGCTATAAAACTTATGACATTTGGAACAATGTATCCACTTACGATATTATTCTATATTGCTCACGTTTGTTCTTCATTGTGAAATTTTACATTATTTCTTCACTTAAGTTGTACCAGTACTGTTTGGTACTGACCCATAGAGTATGTCCTCTAGAATGCAGCCGCCACGGCACCGCAAATGTTTCTTGTACTTCAGTTTTCCATGACATTTTAGATTTCCGCTTTCGTAGAGATGTGCATTAGTATCCTATTAACAGCTCTGACAATCAACAAACTTCCTCTTCCTGAAAGTTTTACCCAGATGCCATGCAAAATGAACTCATACATACCGGTATGTGAAAAGTATTTCCTGAGTTTGGACCAACCTGTTCTAAGTTATACGTATTGATTTAAAGGTTAACAAATGTATTGTTGTTCAGGTAACGATCCTAAAGATGATAATTCTGGGTGTAAGCAACAAATTAAACAAACTACGAAGGACAGGAATTAGGTGATGTGATTGTGGGACTGTCTGTGCCCACAAGGAATTTTGTTACACACAATTTCAAACCTTATCTTCTGTGCATAAGGCCTAGGCTTTGTCGTCAAATGGACCAATCAGCTGGTTGCTATCACTTACAAAGCCAATGGAATAACATAAAATGTCTTAAGTGTCCACCTTTGTGGATGTACTCCAAATATAATTGTATAGAATTATAGATCGAATTTTCAAGACTTCATGAAAAAGCTATGAAAAGTTATTTTTAAAAGAAAAAAACAACAAAACATGTGCATCTTTTAGAAGAAAAATAACTATTAACTAAATGGCACTAAACTAATTATAGTATATCAAAGAAACTTAAAATGAGTACCACACAATGGCCTCTGGTTAATTTCTATTAAGGTAAACAAAGCGCAACGTCAACAGAATAGTGCTATACATGTAACACCATTCACACGGTAGACACTGTTGATCCGTGTAAGCGGTCACCTGTTGTGATGTAAATAAGTCTACTGCAGGAAGCGGGCGCAGTGACGTGGCTGGTGGACTACGGTGTAACGAACATAAAAAAAGAATGCATATGAGGGAGGGAGGGAGAGTAGATCAAAATAAGGCATTTTCAGTTAATCCAAATTCCTGGTTAATCCAAATTTTTTGCCTGTTCCCACACGATTTGGATTAAGCGGGTAATAAATATAATACTACTACTGCTTGTAATTTTTTACCTTCAACTATGGAAAGGAGTTCTGGAGGCAGGCACATCGTTTGATTTTTGCTAGTGAGCAAACTTCAGTAATAAGTGAATATATAACAATGAATTGTCTCAGTCATATGAAATGGTCCTTTATCATTGATCTTTGAATGGCTAGTGTTCAATTAAATTGCTGTGTCAGTTTGGCAGAAATGACAGAGGCCAGTCAATGGAACACGCCAACTGGAGACAACCTTTTTTTTAAACAACAATTTTTTCTGAGCTTTGTCCCTCGGAGTGTGCATGACTACAGAACTTCTTCCCAACTATGATTTGATACTACCACCAACACCACCACTACTATTAATACTACGGCGATAAATACCACTTCTACTCTGGCCACTATTCACTAACACTTCAACAGCAGCAACAATAACACAATAATAATGATAATTTATAATAATATAATAATACTAACAATAGTAATTGTAATAATAATAATAGTAATAGTAGATCTAATAGTATTAATAATAATTCTTTCTTTCTTTCTTTTATCAGTTCCCATTCTACCTTTCGTGTATGGGTTCAGATGCCCGAGATGATCTTTCTCCAGGATGCCCTGTCCTGGCATTTTCTGTTTCCTTCCAAAAAGTTAAATTTCTTTGCTTCAATGCCTCTTTTATATCTTCTTCCCACTTTCTCCGAGTCTGCCTTTGGTCTTTTGCCTTGGACTTAAGCACTGTATACTGATTTAGCTATTCTATTGTCATTCATTCTGTTTACATGCCCAAACCATCTCAATTGATTTATTTCTATCTTAGTTTTTATGCTATCTGCTTTGGTATTGTTGTGTTTCTGACTTTGTCTCTTTTAGTTTTCCCTTCTACTCTTCTTAGATTTTTCATTTCAGCTGCCTGTACTCTACTGTATTCTACTGTCTAAAGTCCAAGTTTCGCTGCATAGAGGAGAGTAGGGCAATAAACTGTATTGTATACTGCCATTTTGGTTTTTGTAGACAATTCTTGCTTACCTACAAATGTCTTTCCTAGATGGTTATTATATATTGCACTTGCCTTGTTGATTCTCTGGCTGATTTCTTCTATCAGTTTTCCCTCTGAGTTAATCATAACTCCTAGGTAATTGTAGCTTTGAACTTGTTCTAAATACTCCCTGCCCAATTTTAGATTTATTAGGCTTAATAATAATAATAATAATAATAATAATAATAATAATAATAATAATAATAAAATAACAATAATAATAATAATAATAATGATACTAATAATAATAATAATAATAATAATAATAATATAATAAATAATAATAAAGATACTACTACTAGATCTAGTAGTACTATTACTACTACTTATCAATCAATCATAGAAGCTAGACGAATTATTAGAAGCCAAGACGAAGGCTCAGACAATGATAATAAAAAATAATGACATATTGATACTCATACTGTACTTGTACTGTTTGTGGTAGACTACCTGTAGCCCAATGTCATTGAAATATCATGATGCAGTTTTAAGTCAAGACCTTAGTAGCACATCATATCTTATGTAGTACCCAGAGCAAGGCTCCTTACTGATGCTAAGTTAAAATTCGTAGTTCTGATTTAGACTTCATACAAACATCGAGCCGGGTTTCTGATGTAACCTGCAAAAAATAAACATTGGCAGAGTTTTTGATACACCAATTCCAAGGAGATCACTCTAACGATGGCAACCTGTCAACAATGTAGGCATTCAGCAGCTCGAAAACGATCTGCTGTCATTTTAATTATATTATGTTTTATGCCTTTATGACTTTTCATTTTGAAAGACGCTAGATTTAGATCTGGAGTCCAAGTGTAAGTAACAATGCTGTATCCTGCGTTTTAGAATATTTTTAACCTCCTTTTTTTGCTTCATAATAATAACTCAATTCTTGAGTAGTGTCAGTGCGCATATTTTAATTGAACCCAAAAATATTAATCCAATTTTGGCTTTAAAATGATGTATTTAATTCAGTTTTTAAAGTTTTTAATTCTAGAGGATCGACTAGAGCTATAGTTACATCTAGAAGACACTACACATGTTTAAGAATACAATGATAGACGACAGGATCGACATGATCATTCATGATGAATTCACATTCAGGAAGATAAGACTGTAATCAGAATGGGTTCACTTTTGCATTGTTTCCTCTCCCTTGTTTAAGGAGAATGGGAAAGGGAGAGAGGAAAGGAAGAGTGGAGGCAACAGAGTAGATTCGATTTCTCCCTCTCCTCACAATCTGTTCTTTGTACAAAATGGATGAGGAGGGTATACTTCAAGGGATGCTTATAATAATATATTTTTATATGGCAACAAAACAGACGATGGTACTGGATTAAAAGAATCCATCAACTCCATAATATTTGGTGAAATAATCTAACCAATGAAGTACTAAGAGATACAGAAAATGTTTGTCGTTCTATAAGTTATAAGAAAGAGACCCTCTTGACTTACTTGACTTATAAATACCCTTGTACCACGGGGTGGGGCATAGGTCGCCAATGAGGTCTCTCCACTTCACTCTGTCCTGCGCACCATCTCTGTCTCGTTCCAGGAAAGGCCCAGCTGCCGAGCTTCCTGCAGGGTTGACCTCCTCCATGTTGTCTTTGGTCTCCTCGACCTCTCTTCCCTTTGGATTCCATTTTAAAGCCTGGCACGTTATGTTTTCTGATGATTTTCTAAAGGTGTGTCCAAGCCATCTCCATTTCCTTCTCTTAATCTGTACTTCTTACTGTTCTTGATGTGTCTTTTCCCAAAGTTCTCCATTTGTAGTTTTATCAAACCATATGATGTGTAGGATTTCTCAGGCATCTGTTCATAAATGTTTGGAGTCTTCTTTGTGGATGTTTTAGTGGTGCGCCATGTTTCACTTGCATACAGGACTGATTTTATGTTTCTGTTGGAAACGCAGATTTTTTGTTTTTAGGGATGCAGTCTGTGAATTCCAAAATGGTCTTAGGTCCTAAATGCTGCTGCCACCTTCCCAATCCTGGTGCTGATACCCTGGTCTGTCCCTCCTATTTTGCTTACGGCATTGCCCAAATATGTGAACTGGCTGACATCTTCTAATTCCATTGCATCAAGTCTATGTCGTTATTATTCAAGTTATTAATTCTGAAAACTTTAGTTTTCCTTTGTTTATATTCACTCCCAGTTTTACTGCTTCCTTGGTCATTCTGATTGTGTTTTCTTGGATATCATTATGTCGATGAGAGAGAAGTGCTACATCATCGACAAAATGAATATTTTCCAATTGATGAGTCGGAGACTATTGAATTCTGTTCTGTGTCCTGTTGTTTTTGGATATGATCCAATCCATTGCTAGCAAGAAAAGGAACGGTGATAAAAGACATCCTTGCTTGACTCCAGTAAGTATATTGAAGAATTCTGTGAGGGTTTTATTGTGAATGACTTGGCATGTTAAAGACTCATATGTTGACTTTTGTAAATTAACTATTTTGGATGGGATTCC
>JAXRKP010001075.1:20000-79529 GCA_037039925.1 Doris montereyensis | reverse complement strand
ATTCCCAAATGCTTTTTCCATGTCTATGAAGTTAATATAAAGTGGGGAATTCTTCCCCGCTTCAAACATCGTTCGACGTTCCACGTGCCCAGCTTTGTGTTTGTCCTGGGTATAAGAGTAGCGCCATCGGCACATCAGCTTCTTTCGCTTTCACTGGAATTCTTTCATACTTAGTCCTAGTGGACTGCCTACCTTTCCCAAGACTTGGCGTTGTGTTTTTCCTTTTCCTCCCCTCTCCCCGCCTCTGTTACTCACTCCAATTCTTTGTCCTGAGCTTACGAGTCCTGTCTTTACCAATGTGTCAATATTAGTCTGACCTCTACCCTTGACCTGTCCAGCTTGGGACCCTGCCAGAGCTTAAGCCCTGCTGGCATAGCACCCTGGGTGCTAAGGCACCTAAGCCACCACGCCCGACAAGGAATGGACGTTGTGATGGATGAGAACTTACACATGTTAAGATCTCTTGGAAACTTTCTTTTCACTAAAAATTTTATGCAGTGTTTAGTTTTCTCTCCTCACCTTTTGTAGGGGATAGGTAGCGGAAAAGTAAAGGAATCACTCTTATGCTCCCAATGCATTTCCTACAGATTGAATTCACCAGTCACCGAAATGGAGATACTGAAAGGAGAGACAAGGGAAAAGGAAGAAAAATGAACCCACTCTGTTTGCAACCTAAAGATTATCTGATTATCACTCTAGATTTATATCTTCATGTAGAATGTTTCACGTTGTTACTGTTATTTTCGTTAGTGTACATCATGCTTTTCTCTTTGAGAGATCTTTGCTTTGAAAAATGTTCCATAGTTGGGCAGATTCAAAGCCATAACAGAAATTCAGAAGTTGCTTTAAAAAAAAAAGTTGCCTCCTGTTGCAGATCAGTATTTCATCTACAGTCTGTATTCAGTTATTTTTGCCAATCTGACACAGCTCGAGACTAAAACACAATGACAACAGGCAGTTCATTTGATTTCTATAGTTAAGCACACCATTTGATTTTCGCTAGTGAGTAAAATTCAGCAGTAAGTGAACAGGACATGTCTGAAAACATCGTGATATATCATAAGACCACATTTCCATTGAAATCAGACCTTTTTTTTTTTTTAGACATAGTGGAATGAGATTCTGGAGGGGCCTAACTTTGGATGTATAGGGTAGGGGGGCGCTGAGTGTAGGGACGTGGTGGGGCAGGTGTGTGGGGAGGGGGTATGATTCAGCCTTCAGGGATTGATAGATTTTATGATACATAAATTTATGATTGATTGTTGTATGCAAATTATTATACAAATTAGATTTGTAACCAAGTTTACCGTTTAGAAATACAGTCATGAAAATAAAAGGAAAGTCTGCAAAAGAAAGTCAGAAGCATTTTGAATCAATGGTCAGATCCAGTCCGATATGTCACACAGACAACTGTCAGTGACATTTTAACTGTTCATGTTGAAATAAAATGTCCATTGTCCCAGTCTCACACCTTGTGAGATTGGCTGAAATCACAGAAATTTGTCACTTAAACACTGCAATTGGAAGCAACTTTATCTTTCTTTACCCCCTTTTTTTCAGTTATGCCAGTTGATGTGTCCCTGAAGGACTCAAATAGTCGGACACACGCTATTGCCATCACTAACTCTAACTACCTCCCCCGGTAGCTCATGCCAATGAAAATCACACTGTGCCTGACTATAGGCGTCCTCATTGTGTCCGGACTATGGAAATCCTTCCTTGAACATCAAGCAGTTCGATTGTCACTGACAAGTGTCAGTGTGACATATCAATTTCTAACTTGGACTACCATTGATTCGAGAGTGACTGGACTTTTGTTTCCTTTATATATGACCATATTTCTAAATGTGAAACTGAGTAGTTAACAATTTGCATAATGGTTTGCATATTACTGCATAGATGCAATATAATAACAGATTAACCTGACATAAAATCTATTAAAATCCCCTAAAGGTTAGAGCTTTCCAAATAACTAAATAACTGTTTGAAATTGCCACCTCAGCCAGCCATTAAATAACATTGTAACTGAAAGTAACCTCTTAAAAACCTGCACTATATTTCCCCAATGTTTTTTCTCTTCAGGTATGTCCCTTGGATGTGCCAACTTCGATATCCTTCCAAATAACTAACACAACGTTTTGATTGTATTTTTGTCTTCTAGTGGCCATATTTCTGTTAAATTTGACTGTACTAATGTTAAAGCAGCCGTGTTGATAAAATAAGGAATTGGGACATTCCATGGCATCAACCAATCAAACGCATAGTTTATACAAATTGGTCAAATTTGTTACAAGGTGGACTAATTTTAGATATCTTCTAAGGTTATCAAATGACTTATCAACACAATAGGTTTCTTTCTCTTCACATAACCTCTACTTCCAAGTCTTTAGGTAGCCGAGTTGATGGTTGAGTAATTTAGACCTTGCAGACTTAACCTGCTACAAAACATGCTTGCCATGAGTTAAACTGGTGAAACTGTCTAAATGCGAAAATTATGGGATATGAGATTTGTCTTTGAAATGATCAAATGCATGATTCTATCGTGTCTTTATGAATTAGAGGTCTTAAACAATAGAAAAGCTCATTTTTTGCACATGATCTAAACAAATGTTTTCCGTTTTTATTAGAAAAGCATAGCATGGTTTATGACTTTTTTTTGCTTCTCCTGAAAGTTATGTCAGCCAGATTTACACGTTTAGACAGTGTCATTGGCAACATGATATCTTTTACTGTTAATGATTGGGACTTGTTAATCTTAACAATCAAATTTTCCTTCCATTGTTCTCTTATAATAATGATATCCGCTCTCTCTCTCTCTCTCTTCTCTCTCTCTCTCTCTCTCTCTCTCTCTCTCTCTCTCTCTTTTCTCTCTCTCTCTGATATCCGGCTCTCTTCTCTCTCTCTCTCTCTCTCTCTCTCTCTCTCTCTCTCTCTCTCTCTCTCTCTCTCTGTCTCTCTCTCTCTCTCTCTCGTTCGTCTCTGTCTCTCTCTCTCTCTCTCTCTCTCTCTGTCTGTCTCTCTCTCTCTCTCTCTCTCTCTCTCTGTCTCTCTCTCTCTCTCTCTCTCTCTCTCTCTCTCTCTCTCTCGCTCTCTCTCTCTCTCTCTCTCTCTCTCTCTCTCTCTCTCTCTCTCTCTCTCTCTCTCTCTCTCTCAAATTTGAGAAATGACTTAATTACACAAGGACGAATTACAGAGACACCAATGAAACTTACTGCTATAGACGAATTGTAGAATGATTTGCTGATTGGTGTCACCTTCATGAACTATTGTTAAATGTTAAGAAAACGAAAAGAAATGATAAATAAGTTTTGGATAAAAAAAGAACTTCCCTTACACCCCTATTTGTTGAAGAAATTTGAAAGAGTTGTTTTCTGAACTTGGGACTTTATTAAAACTTCAAAACGCAGTGAACAACATTAAGTTTTTTTGACTTCTCAGGCCTGTCTTCTTCATAGCTAGCCATAGCTCCTGCTCTCTCTGTCTTGCCACACATTCACTCTCCTCATGTGACCATTACAAATTGAAGCCTAATTGGGGTACATTGAATTCCACTACACTATTGATTAAAAATGAAATTGTTGAAACAGAGAATAAATCCACTTAGATCTTGAAATTGAAAGCTTTAAAGTGACCTCATTTTGATAAAAGATCAATCTTATTTCTTTTTAGTATGGGATGTTTAATGGAATGGCAATCCCAACTCTGAAACGTGTTTGTCAGTTGCGACTTGTGGAAGACCTGATCAAAGATGGACATGGCTGTGTTTCACTGGAAAACAGCTGTAGCTATATTTTGAATCAGCTTGATCAAGGGCCTGGGGCATTGAAAGTCTTGCTATCCTTGACAGAGCTGCCAAATTTTACAACTGTGTGTTAACACCAAGGTAAAGTATTTGCTTGGATTCTTTTTTTTTTGTTTAATTCATTTGTAATTTTTTTTGTACTCCAATGTAAATTAAAATAGTGATAATTTCTTTTGGTTCATAATTATGGCTTTGCTACAAATTTTAATGAATTTCAAATGAGTGAATGATAAATTAAACATAAATAAATCAAGTACTAGAGATAAAATATTGGACATCTTGAACTAATTTGGTGTTAGATCATAATCATTGCAGAGTGGAACAACAAATATTTTCATTGTGAAAGCACTAGTAGCTTTATTGAATGAATGAGAGGCCTAAAGTATTGATAAATTATTTGTTGAAAATGGGTCACATGTTAGGGGTTGTCTCTGACCTATACCTTTTTGACATGCTTGGGAGCATTTTGATTTGATTGAAATTGCTGTCATATCCTTGTCTTTGTAAACACATTCTTTTCAAGAGAGAATAAGGCTACCATTTGGCCCATTGGCTTACAATTTAATTGAGTGAAATCATGGAATATTTTCTTTATCCTTTTCATGTTGTATGTGAATGTTGAAGAATAAAAATGGGGAAGTAATGCTGATCCTGCAATATGGTACCTGCCTCACAGGTGGTAGGCCCATCTCGGGTGGACAGATAAATAAGTTTGTGTAATTTATGCGGGTAAGAATTGTCCTCGTACCTAGTTAGGTTGGCTGTAGCTTTTACATCCAGGGTATATGAAAAAAATAAAAAGATGAATAGAGGAGCTGATTGACCAAACAAAACCTCACTGTTTTAAAGGGGTATCGGGACAAATTTCTAAAGTTCTAGCTAAACTTCAAGATCACCAATTATTATGAATATAAAACAAAAAAACGAAAATTACTGTTATTGTGACCATTGAGTTAATTTTGCCTTGAACCACAGTCCTCATTTTATATAAATATTACAATATCAACATCACAGCTTTAGGGGACAAAATGAAATGAAAAGTAAACTGAGTTCGTAAATACAGTAGTGACTGCCTAAATGCCTGATGCTTGGGAAGCAGAGAAAGCGTGCATTTAGACGAAACAGGCATTTAGGCGAAAAGTAGGTTGGGACAAAGACCGAAGGCACATAGATTTGGAGGGGAGCAATAAAACTTATTCGGAAAACACCAGGTAATTGCAAACTTACGATTTCAAGAAAGAGCCGTCATCGAGTTGGAAGACATTTAACTGCCCAGTGACAAACCAGTGATCCAATGGAACAAAGGCTGTATCTACCATGGATGAGTTAAGAAGATAAGACTGGTCATCTTTTATTACACTACAATGGATAGGTTTGAAAGGTTGGTTACAATGAATGAAATTCACGGGCAAAGCCCTATTAGCAGGGATTACAGACATATTTTTCGATAATTTTGAAAATGATATTGTGTTGATTCCAAGAAATGACTAATTTTTTAGTTTGAAATAGTGTTTAGAGGATAAATTTATATAGAAAAATATCAAAGATTGTGGGCCACATTGTCAGCAAAATTTGTATCTCTCTTGAGTAATTCTTGAGGAAAGATTTTCTCCATGAGAAACACAAACACATATAGGATATCTTTGAATTAAGTAAGATGTGAAAAATTCTTATGTTTTTTTAAGGACTTGTTGTAAGGCTTTTTTATGGCATGAAAATGTTTTGTTTTGGGTGAAAGAGAGAAAAGAAACCCATCATTTATTCTATATGCTGTGTTTTGATTTTACAGAGTAATTTTAGCTCTGCTTCCTGGAAATACAAAAAGTCTTGTGTTGAAGGAGTGTCCCTTGTTAACCGTGGATTGTGTGAACACAGTGATCGAAAGGTAACCAAATGATAATAGTCCCAATATTTGATACGTCAGAGAAGGAAACGTTGAAGGAAATGGTCCAAGCACAAATGGGAAAGGCAAAGGGTTTATTTTATCAGTAGGGGGATACACGTCTTGACAGCTGTTATTGTTTAAAGTGTGGGGCTTATTGTACTGAACATGTCTTTGCAGCTCAGCCTTCATCCTATTTATTTATGTCTCTTAGTTTTAAAAAAAATAAATTAAAAAAAGAAGTTTTGGCATATTGGCCTGGATCATTCAAGTTCAGAGAGAAACTTTGAAATGATGATTCTGCTCTCTTAAACTTCAAATGATCATTGAGCCGGCCATGGTTGAAAAATTGTCAACACCTGCAACATTTCATTCTCAGTTCATCTGTCTATGGAGCCATAGAGTAAATAATAATTGATGCTTATTCTACTTTCGTCTATCTTGGAATTTAAAATTTTACATCAGAGAGGATGGACTAGTATCTGTCACAAATGGTAATTGGCAACAGACTGATGAGTTAAAATACTGGCCTCCATGGCATGGCTGAAAGGCAACCTCTCCTTGTAAGGAAACAAGTTTTCGGGAAAGCCATAGGAAAAAAAAAAAGAGATTTCTTTCTTAGTCATTTTACTTTCCATAGAAATTAATAAAATTATTCTTACCTCCAGCATTAATGTCTTGATATCTTTTACAGGATTTTAAGGCCTTTAGGGATATTGCATGTCAATATAGCTTGTTTGTCTCTTTATAAATGGCTGAATTTTTTGTACACTGCATTGTATGTATCTAGACTGTAAATTTAAATCTAAATCTAAAGGTTGCATACTTAACGACAGGGAATAGTTATCTTAATAAAGAAGCATAAAGCTGTTGAAGGCAAATTATTTTGGCTGTAGCAAAAGTAAAATGAAGTAAGTTATTGAACTTCAAAGAGAGCTGTTAGTGAATGCTTAGTGTTAACATTTAATGGCCTTTATATAAGTTTTTTTGTGAATTTGAAGGATGGGTCATTTTGACCACTCATTTGAAAGACAGTTGTTGTTTTTAGTCTGAGTGTTTCTTTATTCTATTTCATGTCAGAATCCTTATTTTTCCACCCCTTATTGTCTCTTATGAAAGTATGTGGCATGGACTACACACACTTACTGTTACATGTTAAGCATTTGTTTTATTGACAGTTATGTCACTGTAATATTTCATTCTTTGTTCATTGAAAATCATGTACATGTTTTATTTTGTCTTTAGATGTTCATTTCTTGAACGCTTAGACCTGACTGAGAATACCCACTTGAATTTCTCTCATGTGGATTTGCTCAGCACAGTTCTTTTTACAAGAAAAGAAAGCCTCACAGCTGTCATATTTGAAGACTGTACTCAGATTAATGATATACATGTTCAGGTTTGCCATTCAAACTCTATGATTTCATACATTTCAATATAAAATATAAATCAGTTTATGTACATTTTTTGTAAATGAAGCTGACAAACCATAGTCATTGTTTATTTGAGAGTAACCGATTAATTTGGATTTATTCAATTTGGGTAGTACTTCATTCAATTTTATTGCTTGAAATTTCCTATTTATGAGCAAATAACTAATTCTTGCATACTTAATGACATCTTTCATGTCAACTTTGTAACATATTGATGTATTCTGAGGTGAAACTTCCTACTCTATGTTCAAATCAATAGCTTTCAATTTTTGTCTCTGATTGGTTCCTGATCTACAACCCGAGAAAAAATGACCACTTAGAAAATAGTACATTTATAAACTGTCTTTGCCTTTTACTTCAACCGTTGAAGGTGCTTGCGTTTCCTATGAAGGTGAATTTTGCAGAAACTATTCGCAAGACTGAAGTTGTTTTGCTTCACTTCTTTCCTGTCCTCTAAATCTACCTGCATTTAGATGCACGATTGTGATTGATCTGACTGCCAAAGATATGCTCTCGGCTCAGGCAATCTGAAAGATCAAACAAGTGGACTGTGTCTACAGGCATAGTGGAAGTGGAAGTAGATTGTGCAGGTTTATGTTTTAGTTTTACCAACTTTTTTTTTTTTTTTTTAACAAATACGTAATTATGAAGATATTTGTTTGACTTTTGAATTGACACCAAGATCGAGAAATTAGGCTAAAAAAATTATGAAAATACAACTGATTAACAAAAACCCTGAAAAAAGTGCATCAAAGTTATTTCCTTGTTAAATCCCATGAATCATTTTGGATTACACAAAGATAACTTTCAATATTTTAGTCCAATGTACGCAATAGAGTGAAAGCAAAACTGATTTCAATGGCTAATTTAATTGTTTTTAAATTTTTCATTCATTCATGTTAGCGCATTGAAATTTTGATAATTTCAACGTTGACGAATAGCTGAGGATCGTTGGACAACTAGTAAAATCTCCATGCTCACTTTTGTCAGTTTTTGTCAGTTTAAGGGCTGCACAGTTAATCAAATAATGGTATGTTAAAAGTTCCCTGTTGACACAATTCAAGATACATTCAAAATTTTTAATAGTGCTTAGACATAGAAAGCTGAATGAATTATAAGAATCACATGTAATTAAACTATCACAGATGTCATAGAATGTCGTTAAAAGAATGTTTTTATATTATGTGATGTACTGTGTCCAATTATTTCCACAGACCCTGTTGCTAAATGCACCAAATATGCAGCATTTGAATATTGCACGATGTAATATCACAGATGATGTCTTTCTTCTGAATGAACAAAAGCAATTGGCAAGGGAGGCTTGCTTTCAGGTGAAGATAGTAAAGTTTTCTTAAGTTTTGCTTTGTTCAATTTTTTACACACATGTTAAGTCAAAATTAAATTTGTTCTATTCATATAGCAAGAAAAATATTACAGTTCAAACTTGTTTATATTTACTTACCTTTCCTGTAACATGACAGTATTTGCATTCAACTGCCCATCTATCTGTAAATTATATCAATTTGACCATACTGCTGTGTAGCTTGGTGATGGTGTATTCATTAAGTTCTTGTCTATTTTCCTCTTTCTTAAATTTCATAACATACATTTGCCTTTATCTTGCAAATAGTCAATTTAGGTTTCAAATGGTACTTCCCCCTGTCCCTGTATGTACTTAAAAATCAAATCGTTATTCCTCTGTAATAGAATTGTAATTTAAAAATTGTATTTTTCATTTATTTAGATTGATGGTCTAGCACTTGATTTTGACTCCAAACTTCATACAGTTGATGTATCAAGGTGTGAAAATTTTTCTAGTACTGGTGTCAGATATCTGTGTTCATTATGTGGACCCAGCTTACAGGAAGTCAACTTGTCATGGACCAAAGTAATAATTTTCCTTTTAAAATTTTTTAGAATATGCTTTTCTGTGTTCATGCTTCGTTGGTCATCTTTCTGATGTATCTTTCTAGCATCCTGACTTTCCTGTTGTACTCTTAGTTAGAATTTATATGCATTTAAGCTGAATAAGGGAAGTAGAGCTAAATATCTCCCCAAATTACCAGAGCTATGATAGTATGTATTGCACTGGTGCTCATGTGATTATTAGTTCACAACTGTGGGCGGTTGGTGGGCACTACTGGTAGGTTCTACCTCTTTTTTTTCCACTCTTTGACTTCTCTTTCTATTTGCTGTTTCCTCTTGATTCACCATGAGATTACTGCATAGATGATGGATAAGGTAAATTTCAATAAATCGATCAAGCTTATAGACTTTGATCTGAATACTATTCTAGGTGCTAGTGAACATATGTTTAACTTGAAAGACTGTATAAAACGATTTCTTTCTTTCTTTCTTTATTAGTTCCCATTCTACCTTTCAGTGCATGGGTTCAGATGCCCGAGATGATCTTTCTCCAGGATGCCCTGTCCTGGCATTTTCTGTTTCCTTCCAAAAAAGTTAAATTTCTATGCTTCAATGCCTCTTTTAAATCTTCTTCCCACTTTCTCCAAGGTCTGCCTTTTGGTCTTTTACCTTGGGTTTTAGCACTTTATACTGATTTAGCTATTCTATTGTCATTCATTCTGTTTACATGCCCAAACCATCTCAATTGATTTATTTCTATCTTAGTTTTTATGCTGTCTGCTTTGGTTTGATCTCTTATTGTTGTGTTTCTGATTTTGTCTCTTTTAGTTTTCCCTACTACTCTTCTTAGATATTTCATTTCAGCTGCCTGTACTCTACTGTATTCTCTGCTGTCTAAAGTCCAAGTTTCCCTGCCATAGAGGAGAGTAGGGTAATAAATTGTATTGTATACTGCCATTTTGGTTTTTGTAGACAATTCTTGCTTACCTACAAATGCCTGTCCTAGATGGTTATATATTGCACTTGCCTATTTGATTCTCTGGCTGATTTCTTCTCTTAATTTTCCCTCTGAGTTAATTATTACTCCCAGGTAATTGTAGCTTTGAACTTGTTCTAAATACTCCCTGCCCAATTTAATATTTTGTGTTTTAGCTTCCCTAGTTACTAGCATTGTTTTGGTTTTCTTTGCATTTACTCTCATTCCTCTTTTATTTAGTTCATTGTTCATAAAGTTGATATTTGACTGAAGGTCACTTTCTGATTTTCCAAACAGAACTAAATCATCGGCAAATGAAAGCATTGATACATATACTGGTTTGAGCTTCCACATACCTACTTTCATTTTCTTCATTTTTTGAGGATGCCTTTGTGACTGAATCCATAAATGTGATAAACAAAAGAGGACTTAGGTTACAACCCTGTCTTACTCCTATAACTACATCAAATTCTGCAGATATGTTTCCAGCTACTCTCACTCTGTTGGTTTATTGTAAAAACTTTCAATGGCTTCTATTAAATTTTGCTCTACATTGTGTTCTTTTAAGGAATGCCATAGTTCGTCCCTCCTGACAGTGTCAAATGCCTTTTCTAAGTCAATAAAACACAGGTGCAAGTCAATGTTTCTCTCAAGGAATTTTTCTATTATTTGTCTAATTGTAAATATGTAGTCTTGTACACTTCCTGGTCTAAGTCCACTCTGATGCTCTTCAATCTGATCCTCTACTCTTTTCCTTAGTCTCATTTTCAGTATCCTGGCATATACTTTTCCTGGAACGCTAAGTAGTGATATCCCTCTATAGTTTGAGTATTCCATAGTTGATCCTTTCTTATGTATTGGTACTACCGTTCCCTTTTTTCAGTTGTCTGGCACCTGTTTGGGCTTCCATGCTTGTTGGCATATTGCATGTAGAAGTTTGTCTGCCTCTCTCCCTTGGTTTTTAATCATTTCTGGATAAACTTGATCTGCTCCTGGGGCTTTTTCTAATTTCACTTTTCTTATAGCTGTTTGGATTTCTTCCATTGATATATCTACATCTTCAGCTGTCTCCTCTGGATTACTTGTTACTCTTACTAATTGATCTTTACTCCTTGTTTCATACGTTCTGGAGGGATTATGTAATTGGTGAAAATGCTTTCTCCATGTTTCCATGATTTCGCTGTCTTCTTTCATTATTTCTCCTTTGGCATTCTTAATTTGTCGTATTGGGCATGCTTTGGTCTTTCTCATGCTCTTCATTGCCCTCCAGAACAGCTTTTGATGTCCTTGATAGCTTTCTTGGAGTCTTTGTTCAAACTCTTCCCATTGTTCCTGTTTTGCTTTCCTAACTTCCTCTTTGGCGATAGTTCTTTTATTCACGTAATTTATCCTATCCTCTGGTCTCTTTGTTTGCAAGTATTTCTTCCAGACATCCTGCTTTTTTTGATCTTTATCTTGACATTCTCATTCCATCATGCTGTTCTTTTCCTATCTCCTTTAATTTGTTTTCTACCACAGACCTCTTTAGTACAACTGAGGAGTGTTTCTTTATACATCTGCCACTTTTCTTCTATTGTGCTATCATTCAGATCCATCTGTCTTTCACTGATAAATCTTTTTATTCTAGATTGGTATACCTGTTTTACTACTGGTTTATTTAGTTCCTCTATTTTGAGTTAAGTAGCTGTATTCTCTTTCCTTTTCTGTTTGTTTTCTTCAGTCAGTAATCTCATTTTGGCAATCACTAAGTGATGATCACTAAATATTTCTGCTCCTCTGTTTACTCTTGCATCCAATGTACCATAAAAAATGGAGCTGCTAACTATTATGTAGTCTATCATTGACTTTTCATACCTGTCTTCATTTATTCTTGTATATTTGTGGATATCTTTATGAGGAAAAAAGGTGTTGGCTATTTTCATGTTATTCTTTAGGCAAAAATCTATTAGTCTCTCTCCATTTGGAGAAGTTGTTGTCTGTCCTTCTTTACCTATTACTCCTCCTGACGTTTTTACATTGTAACCTATTCTAGTGTTTAAATCTCCTAAAAGCATTAGCTCCTGTTTAGATTTAAGATTCTCTGCAGCTATTTGTAAATCGTTTTCGAAGATATCTTTTTCTTCTTTAGTTGCGTCTTCGTTTGGTCCATAAGCTATTAATAATTTAATTTCTCGTCCTTTTGGTTTAATATTTACCTCTAATAGCCGTGGACTTATAAATTTTCAACTTCTAGTAGGTTTTCATGCCTTTTATGCACTAGGAGACCTACTCCTGCTCTAGCTCTATCTTTGACATCTACCCCTGAGAAGATTAAAATATGATTCGGTCCTACATTTTCTATTCCTTGTCCTTTTTTCTTTGTTTCTGTAATGGCCAAAATATCTACTTTGAAATTTTCCATTTCTTCAACTAACTCTAATTCTTTTCCATTTATTGCCCTAACATTCCATGTTCCAAAAATCACAGTCCGTGTTCGTTTCCAAGTTTGTCTTCGAAAGATCAAGCCAGTTATATTATATTTAGTTCTTTGAATCTGTTTGGTTTTGGATAAGTAGGGGATTAGCCCACTGTACCCTAGGTAGATGGTGGGGCTGCCATCTTGAGGCCCCTACCAGGCCTTGTTATTTTCTGTCCGGGTTAACTCCCTTAGCCTTTAGTCATTCAAGACCAGCCTGCAAGGCAGCATGTCGTTATTTTCTGTCAGGGTTAACTCCCTTAGCCTTTGGTCAGTCAAGCCTGCCTACAAGGCAGCAGGTTGTTTTCTGTCAGGGTTAACTCCCTTAGCCTTTGGTCAACCAAGACCCGCCTGCAAGGCAGCAGGAGACTCGTGGGAGCACGGGATCATCTACTCCGTGAACAGGTGCTTACCTGTCCACTGCCTGGACAACGATTTCTCAGATTGATTAAGTGTCAAAGAATGATATGAGTTAATCTTCTAGGTTTCATTCAATTTTGACAAGGGATTTGTTATTTTCACCACCTTCATTTTCACTCTTTTCTCTTTCATTTTGCTCATAGGTTGACTGCACCGCTTTCTTGTACCTCTCTGGCATGGGTCTTCCTCACGTTGTACAGTTCTTTCTATCAAGCAGTGTATTGAATTCATCTCTCTTGGAGACACTTGTCTACACCCTGCACCAATTTGATGCCATCTGTGAAGACATCTTACTTAAATGGACTAAAGGAGATGAAACACAGCAAACTATAGGAGAGCTAGAAAAGACAACTGGTTTGTCGAACATTTCTTTTTAAACCTGACATTAAGATTTACCAACATTGACCTATTTATTTGGCCTTCTGTCACTTCTCTACCTATGATACTTTTAAAATAAAAGGTCTTTAAATCTAGGTAAAAAATGCTAACTGCTATTTGGCCTGGGCATACAGATGGTACAGGAGCTACCTGTGCCATTTTTCTTGGCTGAAAAAAGTGAACAAACGTATGGATTCTCTGCATTGCTATTGATCTGTAACATTATTTTGCCATATATGACAAGAATGATATTTCACTGGTTGGTGTAAATTCATTGTTTTGACTATGGAATGTATTTCGATGGTGTAGTTGTGTTGCTTAACCATGGAAATAGTCATATGCAAAGAGTGAGCTCACAGCCTTTGTTTTTTTCCGAATTTTTTAAAAGAATTGTAAAAATGCATTCGCTTAAAAAAATCAAAGTTTATCAGGTGTCAACCTGACAATATTTATTACGTTATTATAAACATTATTAGGACAGAACTGTGGGAACATGTTTGTGACATCATCATTGAAGTCTGCTCATAAAAAGTCCCATTTGTTGAGGAGAAAGTTAACATTAAATTGGAGGCACAATTATCCCGTCTTGTTGACTTTTGATTGATCCAAATATTAGGTACTTTTCCTGTGTTGTTCTGTGGCCAAAGTGGAATTTTGTACAAACCAATCCAGTCTTACCTGTATTACAGTGCATTATGACTGAAAAATCTGGATCCTTTGAGTTTGAGGAAAGGCTAATGACTCTGAATGAGAATAATTACATTGTTGTTTTTCGTGACCCTGTTGAATATAGCATGCAGGATGGAGAATTTTGTGAAGATCAGCTTTTCCTCCTGTTTTGTTCATTAACACCTATTATAAATTTCAATGATTCATTTCTTTATGTTAAAATAAAAGATAAAAGAAAACCTTTGTCTTGATTCTATAGCACTGGATTATAGATGTCCTCTAACTTTTTAAAATCAGTTATTTAATAAAGCATACCAAGACATTTAAAAGATCATAATAATAATCAGAGATAGTGTGTATTTCAAATATCTGTAGATCGATAGTGTGTATTTCAAATATCTGTAGATCTAGTACCCATTTATTGCCTATTCAAAAGCTATAAAATCATGATCTTTTCATATGATTGAGTCCCAGCTCTGGAATGATACAGCCTCCTGTTTAAGTGAATGAACGTTTTCATTTGATTTTATCTATATGTTACTTTTATCTTTATGTATATATTAATAAGTATAAGTGTAGGTCTGACAGATTTCAAACAGTATCACATATGTATGATATTTTCATTTCATGACTTTCCACAGAAAGCACAGCTAAAGTCGCAGAGGAAACAGAAGTTTTTGAGACAAGCCATTTACCATCTCACGTTGTGCATCTCAATGATATTAAACCTGAACTTGATGATTCTGCCAACAACGAAAACATTAACTGTTTGGACCGAAGTTTATCCTTTTATCCTTGTGATTCCCTGTATTTGTCATCTCCGGATTCAATAACAATAGAAGACATCTCCGATTCCAAGAAAGATGACATTTCTCAGCACCAACAAGTTCAGGCTTCTACAGTAGCAAGCAAAGACATTACCTCGTCTACATGTGAGAGATTATTTGCTGCTGAAAACGATGAAAATCGTAGTCTTTCTCCCTCATCTCCAAATTCATTAGGGGCAACTTCTTCCCAGCAAAGTCATGATAACGAAATACAGTCAACTTTTATGTCATTGTCTGCCAGTGTGGATAAAGAAAAGAATAGTAGCTGCTGTGGTATCATTGATAATGAAGACTGTGACAACTTTGATGATAAACAGAACAGTGTGGTAGAAGCTGAATTTCATGATAAATATTTAAAACAAGATGATACTGAAAAAATTTGAATGAAAACACTAGTGTAAAATGTGATGTGAAGAAATACTGTGATGATACAGATGTAAAATCTTGTCAATATAGAGACTCAGTGACCGCTGAAGATTTTGATGGATTAGAAACAGTAGCTGATGGGAATTCCAATTTGGATGAAGATAAAAATGTTTGTTCATGTGAGGAGAAAAATCAATCTTTTTCTGATGAACTTAAATGCTCATCAAAATCCCCACCAGGAGATAAGATGAGCAATATTATCAACAGCGACCAAAAAACTGTATCATGCACTCCCCCAAAGAAAGAGAGGGAAATTTCTCATGCCAAAAATACTCTTAAAATGAAGATGGACTTTGACCCAAACATATGCAGCTTGCAAATAAATGGAATTGTTTTCAAAGAAGAAAGTGTGGGACTCCTTTGTTTGCAGACGTTTTTGAAATCAAACAAAAATCTTCGTTCTGTAACATTGTGTGGTGGAATGTCAGGGAATTTTGTGACTGACATGATGATAGATTTGATCGGTCATTATAGCCACAAACTTACCTACTTATCCATTGAAGGATGTGACCAGGTTACAAATATCGGGGCCAGTGCCATTTTAACAAATTGTCAACAGATCTCGACTCTTGATCTTACAGGTAAGCATGAGCTATAAGCAGCTTTTAAAAAAAATATAATTTCATGGCATTTTGCTCTGATTTTTCATTTGTGAACATGAGTTTATATAAATTGTAGACAATTAGACTTCTTCATTTAGACATCCATCCTGTTGCCATTTTGACATCAAAATTTATTGTAAAAAATGTAACTTCCTAATTTTATTGTGAAGTGAAAATGTATTTAGACGTGATTCTTTGAAAAATACTCCTAGAAAAAGTGAATTAAAGCATTGACATAAATCATACATTATGGTGCCACTTATTTATCTCTGACTGAAAATGAAGATAGAGATGAGAACAGCCATTTTAATGAGTTTTATCTCTGAAAGGAATGGAAAAAATAAAGAAATAAGAATAACATTACACATCATCAAATTGACTTTAATTCTTTCTGTCATTTCTCAAATTGTGACGCTGGAAGGAAATTCCACCCAAGAATAAAAACAATTAAAAAATTATATTGTATGCTTGAGAGTTTACCAGATGTCAATTCTTTCTCAGGAGTTCCATTTCTGGGTGACTCAGGAATCATTCCTCTTCTAAGGTGCCTTCCCCTGACAAGCCTGCTCCTGGCAGAAACTCAGATTTCTGGACTGTCACTGGATGTCATATCAAAAATGGCTAGTGTCGCAGAGGTTATTTGATTTATTATCTCGACATGTAGTCAAAAACTCTTCTTTTTTTTTCCATAAAACTCTGTAGTTCCTAAGTCTTCCTATCCCACCCCCTCCCCCACCCCCACCCTCAATGGGAAGTATCATACTTAATGCATTTTTATTTAAATAATTAAAAAACACAATTTATTAATGGTGACATTTAGAGACTCAAATTAACAACAAATTCTGCATGGTAGAAACAACACTGAATTCATGTTTATTTGTAACATTAAAATTTAATGATTTGCCTTGTTGAATGTTCCCCAGTTGAAAGACTTGGACTTTTCTTGGTGTGAAGAGATTGCTGGAGATTCTTCTCTCAACAAACTATTAGAGCTATGTTCATCTTTGAAACGTCTTATGTTGAGAGAAACATCATTGACGGCTAGCACTTTATCTACTATTGCTGGTAATTGCCACAATATCATTGAGCTCTCCATTGCAAGTAACATGAGTAAGTAGCAGTGTGTGTGTGTGTGTGTGTGGGATAAATAGAAATAAAACAAATAACAGTTCACACACATTTACTTTAATTTTAAATTGTAAAGTGGGGCAGATTTTCAATCAAGTCAGCTTGAATGGGGTGATAAATCTTTAATCATAATCAAAAGACATACACCTAATACTTACCAGAGAAGGAGATAGTTGTGATAGCTCTTTCACTAAATTAATGTAGCATTAGTTTTATGATTGAAATTTAAAAAATTAGTGCAGAGAAAGGCGTTATTTTCGATTTAGGATTGTTAGGACGTTTGTCCTTCAATCCAATGCCATGTAAATAATATTCTTTTTAATCATAAGCCAGAGACTGAGTAGATATTTCTGTTTATCGGATTTGATGTTGTCTAAAAAAATTTGAATATTGCCCTGAGAGTGTTTCCAAGGTTCATTTTCATTTTCAGACAATGTTTTAGATGATTCAGTCGTCTTATTAACAGAGAATTTGCCACTGTTGGAGGCAATTGATTTAAGCTGGAATTCACGTAAGTAAACGGGTGATTGTTTTATAGAAATTTGCAGTAGTTTTTAAAATGAAAATAGAAAATATTCTCGTTTTTAAAAAGATTGAGAAGTGTTATTTCAGCTTTGTTCGTGTTTATATTCTATAAAATCTAGAAAAGGAAGGCTTTTGAAAAGAAAAAAAATGTTTATATACAATCTAATATTCACAGTGAAAAATGTTAACATATAAATACAATTATTTTAAAAGTGCTTATTAACAAAGATTTACTGTCAAAAAAGAAATGAAATATTTTTCATTATGTGCATAATATGAAAAATGTGCCCAACATTAACATATTCATGGATTTAACATTTCACAGATCTGACAGACAAATCCATTCACTCTTTGTTAAAAAATTGTCATCATTTGGAAATTGCAAATTTGGAGGGCCTCAAGCGGATAACCTCAATCGCCCTGGTTCCAATAATAGTGGGTGAGTATCACAGAGATATGAGTCTGGCTTTGCCCAGTTTGCAGAGTGTACAAAGCCTACATTGAGATAGAAGCTCCTGTGTGTTTTTGTGTCTCTTTATAAGAAATGCATCAAGTGTGTATTGGACTAGGAAATGAGCTACCCAGCATCACTTTCACCCCTTTGTTTAGCGTGGCATGGGTTTATTAACGTAATTGCTGGGATTAAGTGATTTAGGCATCATTTCATAGATAATAAAGAGAACGAACCAGGTTCATACATGATGTAGTCTTTAATGAAGAAGAAAAGGACACACTGAATTCTATTTTTAACCTATTTGATGTTTGATATTACGCTCAACACAATATCTGCCCTGATTGGTCAACATTGAAAATGGTTTCTTTCTATTGACTGACGGTCATGCCCTCTATTTAGGTTGACCATAAGTATGCAATGTGATTGGGCACTGATGTTTTGTATCAATCACTGTTTCTTACTTGTGGGTGGAGCGTAGTGGAATATGAAAAGTACAAAGGAAAGTTGAAGTTTTCATCTGGGTTTAGTGACCAATAACAAAAGGATTTTGATATCTAAGTCAGATCATTTCTAATGTTCATGATGGCATGTGATATCTGGACAGGAGGAAGGGCAGCTGTTTGATATGTATAGATATAGGAGACGACAAAAGTATGTCTTACTACTTTATAGAAATAGACTAAGGAGGGAGGCTAACATTGAGAAGTGGGAGGAAGATGTGAAAAACCACTGCATTGCGTAAGGGATAAGGATTGTTTGGGAGGAGGAGGATTACTGCTGAACTGTAGGAAGGGAACAGCAGGAATAAAGACTGAAAGTTACTCATGTCATTGTAAAATAGAAGAGAGGGTGAAAGACAAAGGATAAGAATGGAGTTTTCAAAAGAATGGGAATTATTTTGCTGGGGAGGGGTGTTTGGTTTGAGATAGAATGCGTTGCTGCAGCTGGAGTGGTAAGCACTAGTGAAAGCAGTAAAACAGGGGTGGTGGGGGTGCTATTTATTTCATCATGAGTTGTGTTACCTATGAACAATGGACTCGGTAACAGGATAAGTGAGAGTCTATTGGATATTTTCTGTAGTATTATCATTTTTCCATCATTTTATTTAAATGTGAGGGTGAAAACAATTCACGTAAAGACAAATAAAGTCGTTCATTGAAACTCTACCACATAATACTTGGCATAGCCAGCGACACCCATATTGAATTAACTGGAGCCAAGTTGAGTTCATACAGCTTCGTCGATTATTTATGCATATTTTATTTGAAAAAAAGTAATAACCAATAATCAATTGTTATATGCAATTAGAGTTAAATTGATGAAAATTGGTCATACAGGATTCGAAATCATAAATAAAGACAGGAAACACTATGATGATCTTTGCTGCACGTCAATTGGCAGGCTTCACAGGCAACAAAATGCAAAAGTTATATGCCAATTTGCGGACATTTCAGTTCTAGAGTTAATGAAGTGCAATGTTATATCTCATCCTTGTAATAATGATATCTAATGGGACTCCTTATAATATATCTTAGGAAGCATGAAAACAAATTTTTATTCATTTTTTAAAAGTTCCTGATGAATTGAAAGACTTCTCGCTTTAACTTTAAGCAAGACGAATGAAAGTCAAGGACAGAACTCAGGAGATTTAGCTTTGAAAACTGAGGTAAATAAAGCCTATGTTTATAGTAATATTAAAAATCAAATGTTTAATAGCAATTATTGTATCCATGAAAGTATCAGACAAAATAATGATATTATATAAATATACAATTATGCTATAATGTTTGCATTTGTGCCAACTGTGCATGAAATAAAACGTTAAGAATCACCGAATGGAAATTATTGAAGGATTAAGAGTTTAAAGGCAACAATGGAAATCTGTTAAATATTTAGGTTATCCCTATAATGGATACTTTAGAAAAAATATTTAAAACTTACGTATCATGAATTCTTGTCAGATTTTACCATGTCTTCCTCACCGATCCACAACATACTGCACAGAGCTTCGCTACGTTAATTTGAAATACAGTGATTTTGTAGAAGATACAAGACTGCAAGAGTTGGTGGCTATCACTCAAGGAGCAATCAAGGTACTGTAGTTAAATGCTGGGTAGGAATCATTGTGTGGTTTAATTGATATTTGGTGCATTTTGTAAAAAAAGCAAGAACATGAAAGTCTCTGTATTCTTAAAGACACAATACACATGATATACAGTAGTGATCGCCTAAATCCCCACCGCTATAATGCCCGTTTTGCTTAAGTGCCCGCAATCTCAGTGAAACCTATTTTTGTCTACATACATTGCCCTTCAAAATGCTTGTTTCAAAACCAAAATTGTCGGCTAAATGCCCGGTCCAACGGCCACTTTTCAAAATTATCATAAAACATGTCCGTAATGGATTAAAAATTTTTTTAATGTTATCGCACATGATTGTAATCCCATCGCTATTAGTAATATTAGGGCTCATGCCGGCCAACAATGTTCCATGCATTGTAACCACTCTTAATTACCTATACATTGTAATGAAATGAAAGATGACCAGTCTTCTCTTCTGAACTCCACCCGCTATACAGCACAACCTTTGTCCCATTGGATCCCTGGTTTATCACTAAGCAATTAGAATTGAACAGTCTTCCAGACTCCACCCATGACTCTTTCTTAATGTCATAAGTGGCATGCACCTGGCGTTTTTAATAGACTGGACTTGCATCGTGATTGAGGGATAAGGTGTGAACAGTTTTATTGCTCCCCTGTTTCGCATTGGCCAAATCCATTGTGACTTTGAATCTTTGTAGCGAGCGATAATCCGCACGCTTACCACCTCAGTGTTAAAGAGTTATTTCTCACATTAAAATTTTTGTAAAACTGATTACTTTTCAAAACCAAACGATCTGGCTATGAATCTTTATCCTTGTCTGTCCATTGTCTAAATACCCGCTTCGCCTAAATGCCTATTCTCTCTGTTTCCCAAGCACCGGGTATTTAGGTGGTCACTGCTGTATTCATTTTTCTACGATGTAAAACAACCTGTACCAATATAAATACTCCACAGAACTTATGTTCACATGAGTACATCTGAAATACAGTATTCTTCATTTACCTGTTATGAGGAACTCATTTGCTAATCAGCCAAAGCAAATATATAATGGAAACCACAGTTGGGGTCAGTAGATGGGAGGTGGGGGGGGGAGACAGAAGGTTTTTAAATTTTGTATTCATTGATATCAATATTGATCAAGAAAGAATTGATTTTTATGTAATATTTTTGCTTTTATCACTTTATTTGAATTTAAGAAAAATGTTAGTAGTCAATGTAAATTTGTTATGTTGCATTCATTTCCTTGAGTGTGTGGCATTGATGGCTGAGTAGTTAGGCTGCTGGACTTTGGATCATGAGGTCCTGGGTTCGAATCCTAGCAAAACTAAGTCTGACGTTGTGTTTCTTGGGAAAGATACTTGAGATACATTTTCCACACTCGACTCAGGTACAAATAGGTACAAGCACTAGCTTGGGAATAAAAACTTGTGTCAGACTAGTTTCCCGTCTAGGAGGTGATTATTATCACCTGTCCCACTTCACACTATAGAAACCAGGATAAGCTCCGGCTCTATTGGTTGTAATGGCCTTGAAGGAACTTTAACTTACATTTCTTTAAGGTATAAGAAAGATTGATTATGAACCATAAGGACAAAAATTGAGGTTGTTATTGCAATTTGGTTCTGGATTTATTTTGAGTAAGTTGTAGCTTATTTTATTTTTCATCCATTTCCTTCCATTTTTCATGCATCATGTAGGTGATTGATTATTACGGAGAAGAAGTGGAACAATCAACTGTTGCCGTGGAAAATTTGTTGAAAAGATGCCTTGAATCGACACGTGCGACATGAACTCAGTGCTAGCAACCATGAGGTGTGCATCTCAGCGTAGGAAATCTGTTCAAGATATGAATTTTGAACCAGAGATCTGAGTTTTCTTTATCCTGTATGCAAATGAACACTGGCTACAATGGTTTTATTTACATCAAACAGTCCATAAATATTCATTTATCAAAAAATTCCATATCTTTTATCATAGTAAAAACTATGATCAATTGAAACAAGGCTGTAAGGGAATCTATTGGTCACTGTATGAGAGAATGGCATTAAAACCGTGTCGGGGTTTATTATTTTTATCATCTGGTCATGAATTGTGGCAGAGACATGATCTTGATCCATTGTTTCCATTGTTATTGACCAGAGACAGTACCATTGATGCTATTACAACATCTACTTATTACAATATTTTTTAAATTAGATTTTGTTTTTCTTCAGAGTTATCTTCTCAATCGCTGCTTATATCTTTGAGAAGCCATGAGTTTACATAATTGTTTTCATGCCTTTGTAAGGTCTTCCACTTTTTTTTACTATCCAGCTTAGTTCTAAACACTTTCTTTTTCTTTTGTTTTTTCATGTTATTCTTCCTGTAATCATCTGGAAATTTCTTCGTCAGCTGTTTATTTTGTCATTGCACAACCTGAGCAGATTTTTCTTTTTGTTTCAAGAAAGTTTGAATCTCGTTATACTTAACTGAGGTCAAATGATCTTTTCAAGCTCCAAAGCAAAATTTGAAGCCTACGCAGGGATGTAAACAAACTCGAGTCCAGTTGAGTCAAGAGTAAGCGACTCACAAGCCATGTTTTGTCCACACTATTGCAATTGAGTAGACAAAGGAGTGGAATTTCACAGTGAGAATAATAATAATATTTTATGTCATCAAATTTTGATCCGTGAACAAGACTGACAAGACGATGTTACATTAAATTGCATCACCCTAACACAGTGACGTTGTCATGACTTTTGTCAACAATCACACAGACTGTGGTATGAGGACCATGCGTTATATAGTTAGATGCATGTCTTCCATTGAATTGTTTTATAAAGTGTTTGAGAGTGAAAACATTCTAGATGTTGTAATATTATTTATAGTGGTAGGTTTTGTTTAATTTTTCCCCCATTCAAGGTCAAACTTCTTTTCTTTAACCTTTTTAAGCAAAATTTATTTACCTTTGAATCTTTCTTTGTCAATGAGTTGTGCTAATGAGTATGCTAAGAGCTCCATTGATGAATTTTACTCAATATTTTTATAGCTTGACTTGTGATATATTTCAGTTTGATCTTGTACAAAGATGCTTTCGTTTGTAACATTTTATTAAACTTTTATGCTATACTCTATTTAGATGGATATTTAATAAGTTAACTTTGAAGAGTTATTGAAGGAACATCACAAAGGCACTGTAGTTCATCTTCTTTGCTTTTGTTTCACATTTGCCCAAAATAACTTGTATCCTTCATTTCTGTCCTGGAATATACAAACCTAAATTTTCAGAGCAAAACTTTTGATGTTAAAAATAAATCTTAATAGACATTTTGTATGAATTTAAGTGGAGGGCTAAAACATTTGAGTGGGTTTCTTATGTTTTAAATGTATATATATATATATGCATACTTAAAATGATCTCATCTCAATGAAATAAAAAATCTGAATACTTGTCAATTATTTTCTGGACGTTTTATTATGATGACATTCATCACTAAAGAGTTTATCTATGTGATTGAAGCATGTGAGGGTTTTCAATGATGAAAATAGGAAAATATAGCAATCTTTATCTTTATGTCCCATTAGGAGTTAAAAAATAAATATTTTTGGGATAATGTAGATTTTATTATTTAACATCATACCTCATTTGAGGTTGGAAAAAAACCCCCACATTGATATAATTATAATTCACAAAACATTGAAAAGCAACGGAGCTGTAATAGAAGTTAATGTCCAAAGCCTCAAGGGATCCCATTGTTTCACTTGACCTCATTTCCTTCAGTAACTTTCCACTATACATGCCATCTCTCTCTCATTAAGTATAAAAATTTATCTCCAAATCACACTAAAGCATTACAAAATGGGGAAGACCAGAGTTAGTTTTAAGATCCACATAGTACACACACAAAATTCACACAAATATTGTGTGTTGTTATTTGTGATAACTGAATTAGACTCTTTTCAAATCTTGTGATATATGTTAATTTCTCAATTTTAATTTACATAAGACCTTTGTTCGTCTTTAGCCTCACACAGACATACACAAACAAAGGCTACATGTGCATTGAGGATAACAAATTCAGTGAAAGCAAAAATAGCTTAAAAATAGGTGATATGAATTTTAGTTTTTATGAGACGCCAGTAGCTGTCAGTAGAGCGTCTGACTACCACTCAGGAGACGTGAACTTCATTCCCAGTTTGGGCAAATTTTTCTAATACTTTTGTCAACCCAGCAACTAAATGGGTAGCTAGGTCTATTCAGACTTGGCAAAGTAAAGTCGGCATGGAAAGCAACAATAAACTACCACATTATGTCGTATGCCTAGAAAATCGGAGAACTTTACTCCTGATTACCCTCTGATGAAATCTGTGTAGAGTACTTTACTTTACTTTACTTTTAAGCTAAATATAAAGTATGTGTAAGTTTTGGGTTGACTTCATGCAGCAATCTTCAATGTGAAATTTTAGCCAGATATATTCGTCTCTAGTATTGTGTGGTGTGAATCATAGCCTAGAACTGAGAAAAAATATTAAGTTGAAGTAAAAGCAAAATAACATTATTCCTTATTTTTTTGCATAATCTACCACCATATTCATCACACTACCACCGTGTTCATCTAAAAGTAAGAATTAAGTGAGTGTTGACTACTCACAAAACAATCAGTGCATTCTATACCATTTTCTCAAAACTACATTTTCTCAAAACTCCCAAGGCCAGACTTACATGATTCAAATCTGACAGGCATGCAACCTATTAAATTTGACCCATTTTAAAAATTCAAAGATCATTGTACTACCATATTTGACTCACTCAGCCCCAGATCTAGGATTCCACCTTACTGGCTCTGCCTAGAATTTTTACTTCTTAAAAATTCACAGATTAGAAAGTGATAAGATTAATTTCAGTTAATTTCTAGAAGAGTTCTACTTTCCTCTATATGTTATTACTTCAATAGATATTATACAAACGATGAGAAATTTTATTCCAATAAAAATGGATTTAAAGATGGACTTATAATATGTGTCCCTGCAGAAGTGCAGGCTCACAGGCTGTAAATCATTTATCCCCAGCGGGCCATTTCATTCAAAGCCTGTTAGGTGCTTCATACTAAGGATCTGACAAGATCTCTCTCTTCCCATAGCTGGATATTCATCACACCTGAATCGAGAGAGGAAATCAAAATGAAGTACCTTTCCTAAGAGTACAACATTGTGAAAAAACAGCTGGGCCAGCCATGGGTTTTGAACCAGTGCTGTCGTGATTACAAACTCACAACTCTACTGTTTTGCTAAACGTCTCGAGCTGCATCAGATGTACCGCCGTGGACCTGAAGTGTAGCGAAAGCCATACTGATAATGGGCTAAGTGAGTTAAACTAAATCTAGCACCTAGTCGTTGCTAACAGTCAGAAAAAGTTCCATGTACAAATTCACATTACAGATACTATGACTGAGGTTGGGCAAAAGATTTTATCTGAACCATGTGATTTCTGCTTATGTAGAATCCATAGAGAAAATATGTTTATTTTTGAGAATAAGCAAGGTAACACCTTTTCTAGACCTTCTTCTAGAATATGATTTCAGAATGCTTTCTTCCCAATATTTTCCAGTTTGGGTTTCACTTTTAAAAGTGAAATGACAACGAATACATCAACACTCTTTTGGGGACAACAATGATCCTGAGATGCGTGTCAAACACTAAAATTCTACTTGGAATGTGTGCAAATATTTATCCTGATTTTTCTGCTAAAAATCTTCTTTCTTTCTTTCTTTATCAGTTCCAATTCTATCTTTCAGTGTATGGGTTCAGATGCCCGAAATGATCTTTCTCCAGTGCCCTATTTTCCAAAAAGTTAAATTTCTATGCTTCAATGCCTGTTTTATATCTTCTTCCCATTTTCTCCGAGGTCTGCCTTTTGGTCTTTTACCTTGGGCTTTAGCACTGTATACAGATTTAGCTATTCAATTGTCATTCATTCTGTTTACATGCCCAAACCATCTCAATTGATTTGTTTCTATCTTAGTTTTTATGCCATCTGCTTTGGTTTGATCTCTTATTGTTGTGTTTCTGATTTTGTCTCTTTTAGTTTTCCCTACTACTCTTCTTAGCTATTTCATTTCAGCTGCCTGTACTCTTCTGTATTCTCTACTGTCTAAGGTCCAGGTTTCACTGCCATAGAGGAGTGTAAGACAATAAACTGTATTGTATACTGCCATTTTGGTTTTTGTTGACAATTCTTGCTTACCTACAAATGCCTTTCCTAGATGGTTATATATTGCACTTGCCTTTTTGATTCTTTGGCTGATTTTTTTCTCTTTGTTTTCCCTCTGAGTTAATCATTACTTCTAGGCAATTGTAGCTTTGAATTTGTTCTAAATTCTCCCTGTCCAATTCAAGATTTTGTGTTTTAGTTTCTCTAGTTACTAGCATTGTTTTGGTTTTCTTTGCATTTACTCTCATTCCTCTTTTATTTAGTTCATTGTTCATAATGTTGATTATTCGACTGAAGGTCACTTTCTGATGTTCAAAACAACTAAATCATCGGCAAATGAAACCATTGATACATTTACTGGTATGAGCTTCCACATACCTTCATTCATTTTCTTCATTTTTGAGGATGCCTTTGTGACTGAATCCACAAATGTGATAAACAAAAGAGGACATAGGTTACAACCCTGTCTTACTCCAATATCTACATCAAATTCTGTAGATATGTTTCCAGCTACTCTCATTGCACATGTTGGTTTATTGTAAAAACTTTTAATGGCTTCTACTAAATTTTGCTCTACATTGTGTTCTTTTAAGGAACGTCCCTCAAATGCCCTTTTCTAAGTCAATAAAACACAGGTGAAGTCAATGTTTCTCTCAAGGAATTTTTCTATTATTTGTCTAATTGTAAGTATGTGGTCTTGTATACTTCGTCTTGGTCTAAATCCATTCTGATGGTCTTCAATCTGATCCTCTACTCTTTTCCTTAGTCTCATTTTTAGTATCCTGGCATATACTTTTCCTGGAACGCTAAGTAGTGATATCCCTCTATAGTTTGAGCGTTCCATAGTTGATCCTTTCTTATGTATTCCCTTTCTCCAGTCGTCTGGCACCTGTTTGGACTTCCATGCTTGTTGGTATATTGCATGTGGTAGTTTGTCTGCCTCTCTCCCTTGGTTTTTAATCATTTCTGGATAAACTTGATCTGCTCCTGGGGCTTTTCCTAATTTCACTTTTCTTATAGCTGTTTGGATTTCTTCCATTGATATATCTACATCTTCAGCTATCTCCTCTGGATTAGTTGTTACTCTTACTAATTGATCTTTACTCCTTGATTCATATGTTCTGGAGGGATTATGTAATTGATGAAAATGCTTTCTCCATGTTTCCATGATTTCACTGTCTTCTTTCATTATTTCTCCTTTGGCATTCTTAATTTGTCGTATTGGGCATGTTTTGGTCTTTCTCATGCTCTTCATTGCCCCCAGAACAGCTTTTGATTTCCTTGATAGCTTTCTTGGAGTCTTTGTCCAAACTCTTCCCATTGTTCCTGTTTTGCTTTCCTAACTTCCTCTTTGGCGATAGTTCTTTTCTTCACGCAATCTGTCCTATCCTCTGGTCTCTTTGTTTGCAAATATTTCTTCCAGGCATCCTTCTTTTCTTTGATCTTAGTCTTGACACTCTCATTCCACCATGCTGTTCTTTTCTTATCTCCTTTAATTTGTTTCCTACCACAGACCTCTTCCGTACAACTGAGGAGTGTTTCTTTATACATCTGCCAATTTTCTTCTATTATGCTATCATTCAGACACATCTGTCTTTCATTGATAAATCTTTTTATCCTAGATTGGTATACCTGTTTTACTACTGGTTTATTTAGTTTCTCTATTTTGAGTTTAGTAGCTTTCATCTCTTTCCTTTTCTGTTTGTTTCCTTCAGTCAGTAATTTCATTTTGACAATCACTAAGTGATGATCACTAAATATTTCTGCTCCTCTGTTTACTCTTGCATCCAATGTACTACTGTAAAAAGGGAGCTGCTAACTATTATGTAGTCTATCATTCTTTTCACTCCTGTCTTCATTTACTCTTGTATATTTGTGGATATCTTTATGAGGAAAAATGGTGTTGGCTATTTTCATGTTATTCTTTAGGCAAAAATTTATTAGTCTCTCTTCATTTGGAGAAGTTGTCTCTCCTTCTTTACCTATTACTCCTCGTGACGTTTCTACATTGTTGCCTACTCTAGCGTTTAAATCTCCTAAAAGCATTAATCCTGTTTGTGTTTAAGATTCTCTGCAGCTATTTGTAAATCGTTTTCGAAGGTATCTTTTTCTTCGTTTGGTCCATAAGCTATTAATAATTTAATTTCTCATCTTTTTGGTTTAATATTTACCTCTAATAGCCGTGGACTTATAAATTTCCAACTTTCTGGTAGCTTTTCATGCCTTTTATGCACTAGGAGGCCTACTCCTGCTCTAGCTCTATTTTTGACATCTACTCCTGAGAAGATTAAAATATGATTCAGTCCTACATTTTCTATTCCTTGTCCTTTTTTCTTAGTTTCTGTAACGGCCTGCAAGGCAGCAGGTTGTTTTATGTCAGAGTTAAATCCCTTAGCCTTTGGTCATCCAAGACCCGCCTACAAGGCAGCAGGAGAATCGTGGAGGCGGGATCATCTACTCCCCGTACAGGTGCTTACCTCTCCACTGCCTGGGCTTAAAATCTTACATGGTGTACATTAACAATTAACAATTTGGAATATATATATAAACGTTCCTTCAAAGCTGTTATGACATAAAGAGCTGGAGCTTCTCCAGTTCCTTTAGCATGTAGTAGAATACATCACCTCCTGCACACGATGTTAACCTATCACAAGTTTCCGTTTTCTACTTGATGCTGGTACCTATTTGTACCTGAGCCTAGTGGGAAATAAATGTGTAACAAGGATCTTTGCCGAGAACATATCCCTTAACCTGGCATTGCTACGATTTGAACTCAGGACCTCACAATTTCAAGTACGACAGCATAACCACTAGGCCATCGACACCACAATTATATAATGTACTGTCCCATGAAAATTCTCAAGTACTACACGCAGTAAAGGTGGCGTAGAAAGCAATGGCAAAACCACCATATTATGCTGTGCCTAGAAAAATCAGGATACTACGCCAGATTACCCTAGGCTCAACTTGTACAGAACTTTCTTTTACTTTACTTTACGTACAGTCTGAAGTCCTTGTTTAAAATTAGCTTCAATTAAACAATGGCACCTCTTGAGGTGATGTGGGGCCAGGAAAAGTCAGACCACTAGCCGGTTTATTACTTTGAGGGGATAATACTGAAAAATACTCATCAGACATTCTATTAGTAGTCAAGATGATTAGACATGCAAAGTGAAGCAGCTCTCGTTCTCACTATCAAAAGCATCAACTATGCATTGCTGTTGGACATGAAAAATAGACAAAGAGTGTAGTTAGCTTGGTTGGTAGCTCGCTGTTTTTTCATGCAGAGGTCGTGGGTTCAATCCCCATGGTGGCCAGGATTTTTATCTTGTCTATTCCTTGTATTTGTCTCGTCTTTGTTCCTATGGGGCTTTTTATATTATTTAATGTCATTATCCTTCACTTTGAGACATTAAGAAAGAAATTTTGGCTGAAAGATTGAAACAGTTATTAAACAATTGAAGGGGTCATTTCAATAGTGTGCCTAAGTCACAATTACGTCATTTAGAGAAAAATGTCCAAAACCATGGACTTCGGCATTGTTGGCTTTGGGAATTCCAAATATCAACGGCTATAAATGTGATGTATTTTCATCCTATCATTGTCACACTTTTCAGGAAGCATGATTTCCATTTATTCTCTAGGATTATGTCTCTGTCTTGCTTTTCACAAAAATGGACATAGGTACACTATTGAACTGACCCCTTCAATTGCTGCATGATTTTTTTTTCAGTCAGAGAAAATGTGTTTGCAGTAATGTTTCCACACACACACACACTATATACATGTATTTGGATGAAGGGATAATGAGAAACTTAAATTTGAAACACTTACTTTACAAAAAGAAAACTTAGCACACCATCATAAAAAAAACAGTAAAAATTAAAGACCCTTACTCATTTATATGTATGAACAAGAAATGTTTTCTTTATTCTCTCTGAATGACAGATAACACAATAGCTGGACAAATTTTCTCTCTGGTCAACAAAGCAGTACATTTTCACAGTCAATTATTTCATATCAGTGCTGAAGCAACAGCTTTGTAAAATTAAAGATGAAATGTGACACTAACTGTACCTTTCGTTAAGACTCACTCACTCATGATTCTTCACAAAAGAAATCACAAAAAAACCTGACAGGAAACCAAAAATGTAAACTCAAACTTTTTGCTAAGGTAACTGATCAAAGCCTCATGCAATGTAAACAAATAGGGAAATTGTCTTTAAATGGTTTTAAAAAATAACTGTCATCACATTCATATTCAGACTTTAGGCATTAATGAGTAAAAAAAACCCAACTATTTTAAACAAATAGTTTTACTTGTTTGTATAACTATAACATTTTTCACTAGTGTAGGATTATAATTAAAACAACAATAAAAACAAAACCAAAAAAACCCTAGCAACCAACGACAATAAAATATTAAATTTTGTACCTGATATTTTTACCATGTTTTTCATAAGGCTAGGCAAAAAAGGGTAAAGTAATCTAAAATATTTTACTCCAACATGATTTTTGTTTATACACAATAACAAAAAAACCAAAAACTACCGTTATATATACTTTTCAACAGATTGCTTTCAATATGATTTTCACCAATGAGGCAGTGAATTGATCTAGCTGTGTACAAACAAATATATCTAAAGCCATAAACATAAAGTTAAAGATCAGATAACATTTCAAATTCCATTTCTAAAACTGGTGTGAATTTTGACACACGAAATTAAAGATAAGTAAACATACTCTTTTTCTATGTTCAATGTTTTTTTTTGTCTGTTTTTGCTTTGTTTTGTTATAGATTTTTTAGCCACAGCCATTTACATGCTATTTTAACCCATCATTCAACATTCCTTTCAAACACATATACATCATGTATTTTTCAGTGATCGACTGTCGACACAATTTATAGGCAATACATTTTCACAATATCTTTGAGACCCCATTGTGGGAACCTACGATAAAGAAGATGCTTTTAAAAATCACTGGTCTACCCATTGATACTGGTCTACAGTGGATTTAACATGAATAAAGACAAATCTAAGCACGTCTAATCCCAGTTTTTAAGCTTCCACAGGGTTGATCTAATCAATGAAAATAAAGTATTTTTCCTTATGTTTTTGACCATGCCCACATTCACCCTTAACATATTTTGTACTTGTTCAAATAGCTTGTAGTATTTATGGAAGTCTGGTTTAAAAGCCTGTCATGATTACACAATTGACCTAACTTCCATTATAATTGTAGATCAAGTATGATTCTTAAAAAGACTTTCATTCATTCACCCCCCCCCTCCCCCTCTCCCCAAACTGACTTGTGTTTTAGAAAATAAGGCCACTATCAACTGATGTAAACATGTTAACAACACTAATGAGAGAAGTGAGGTCTGAAAGCTATTAACATTTATACCCCAAAGTTTTGTGCAAGAAAAAGATGATTAATGTCAGTTCATAATAATTTTAAAAATGCAACAAAATATATTTTGGATAGGAGGAAAAAAAAACAAACTACCAAGGATGTCCACCAAATATCTGCCAACAAAAATTTAATACAAACATTAACAATACTGAAAGGTGTTTATAGAAAACAATGCGTTTTAAGCATTTCATAGAGGTTGTAAGATCAGAATTGGAAAGAGTTGCATTGTAGGGCTAAGTAAATAATGTAAGGACTTAAAGCCTTTCAAGCATACATGATGTAAACGTTTGTCTGTACGTATTCATTCATCTTTGAGTCTATAGAATTTGAATTATCTACAAGATACGAAGTTGTTCTTTTGTTTTTAAGTCATATATGACAGGTCACATAATGTATTGGTGACAGGAGACAAGAAAGGATATATCATCGGTAAAACTGTCTAAACGCGAACATACGCCTGGTGGAATTTTTCAGGAGAAGCAAATAATGTCATGGATAATTGAACCCCATGCTATGCTGTTTGGAAGAAAAACAGAAATTTTTGTTTAGATCATGTGTGTAAAATGAACATTTCTATTGGTTCAAGGCCTCCAATATTTATAAAGACACGAAAGAAAACATGTGTTTGACCCTTTAAGAACAAATCTTATATCCCATATATCATAGGCTTACGCGATTCGGCAGTTTCACTGACGATATATAAACTTAAGGGGAAAGTCAATAACTCTTGCTTGATAATGTTTTGAGAGATCACGAAAAGTAAATCTCTTGATATCTGATAATTTTGTTGGATGATATTTCTTGCTCTACAAGCTGATTTCTACAAAACAAAAGACATATTAACAAACCCCTTAGAAATTATTTGTTTAGCTCATTCTTATTTTATAAAATAATATTTGGCCACAGTATTTAACAGGCTTAAAAGATTTTTTTCTTATTTCAAAACTAGCAAAAATTGTTACAGAGTGGCACATCATGTGTGGAATGATTAAAAAGAAAATATGCCGATGAACCCACAGTAAGACTGACATATATAAATAAAAATGATTTTAAAAAAAGGTCACAAGTTGAATAAAAATAAAAGTTTTGAGTTAAGTAAAATTCTTGACCTCCTGCTTCCAAAAAATCAGTTATAGTGTATTGGAAAACTGTTGTTCAAGGAGTTGAGATTCACTTACAATAATCTTTGTAGAAATAAATGTCAAGTATTGTGCAAAAAATGGCTATAATTGCAATTTAAAAACCATTGAAAAAGTTTGAATCCGTTCTGAGTAAGAAATGAATTATAAAAAAACTCTTCTTTCAGTAAATACACAAATTTCACAAAACCATGGCAATGCACATCTGACAATTATATTTCACTTTTTCACATTCATTATCATTGGCACTCTGTAATTTGAGCAGGAATAATTTTTAAAATCAAATACTGCACGTAATTTAACATGTAAGTAAACAATGTTAAAGTATAGAGTATCTGGTGATGTAAAACTTGTAAACCAGTACATGAAATTATTTTTCACAGGTTTTACTCTATAGAAATACATGTAATATGCTTTAAAATATTATGGACATTTTGCAATTTGGGAATCATGGGAATCATTCTGTTTCTCACATCTTGGCAGAAAGCATATTTGATTATGTGTTTCTTTCAATACCCTCAAATTAAAGTAAAGTTCCTTCAACTTACTTCAAGGCCATTACGGCCCATAGCCTCGGGTTTATCCCGGTTTCTGTAGTGTGAAGCAGAACGGGTGATAATAATCACCTCCTAGGCAGGACGCTAGTCTGACGCAGGTTTTTACTCCCAAGCTAGCGGGTCGAGAGGAGAAAATGGTGTAAAGGAACACAACGCCAATCCTAGCTTTGTTAGGATCCGAACCCAGTACCTCACGATCTCCAGTCTGGCAGCATACCCACTTGGCCACCGTCCCATGAATTACTTTAACAAAATTGAAATATTGAGATAATGAAATTTCATCAAACATGGTTGAAGTGGCCTGTGAAATTTTCGGAAATAGTTCTTTTTTTTGAAAAACAATCTGCCACTGAGGCCAATACTTAAGACAGAAACTGATTGTACAACATACAATGCTTTTTCTTCTTGACTGCTTAGAAATATGTATCAGCACCTAACTCGTAACTTACAGCAACAAACAAACAAACAAACAAACAAAAACGAAGAAAAAACTCCCCAGAAAACCAACTACAACAACAAAAAAACAAAGAAACAAAAACCCTGAAGGGGGAGCATATTTATTCCCTGTTTTTTTTATATAAAAGTCAGAGATTATGCAATAATTATGAAATACTATACTATAAAACAACAGAAATATGTCATTTCTTTTCCTTACATTAAGGATAATCTCAAAGTTATTAGACAAACTGGTTTAAAGCATTGTGAACTTTTATTGTAATACATAAGTGTCTTCGTTACAAAATTTTGTCACAATAAGTATGTGAGAAGGAACACATAATATTGTGCTTTATTGCTTCATTTCTCCTTCCTTTTAAGACATAATATCTTTTTTTGTTTTTATAGGCCACAAAGTATTAGAGAGATATTTTGTTGCGTTGATTGTGCTCGTATTTTCAAGTTTGCACCACAAAAGAGATGGGCGAAAAGTAGTAATACTTATCTACAAATGTACACAAAAATTCTTCAACAAAAAATACAAAATATAAAAAAAGTGAAAAAAAAAGTTTTTTGTAATGAAGAGTTCCCAAAAAATGTCAAGAACCAAAAATATATTTTTTAAAACAAGCAAATACCATAAACATATTCTTACAGTATTTTCTCTTCTTTCATTGTAAGAGTGTGGAATACACATCAATTTTAAATGATTTTCTTCTTTTTTTTCTTCTATGCACATTTTTATGGCAATGATTTTTTAAGATTTTATACAACAGATGTTTCTTCTGGGGGTTTTCTCTTTTTGTTTCTTATATACAAGCAATAAGCAAAAAAATAAAACATAATAACATCGATGAGTCATATCCATTTGTTCTTATCATACAGCAGAAAATAAAATATTAAATGCGGTCAATCTCGATTGATATAAAGTCAACAGAAAAAGATGACACACTTTCTTCAAAGACGTACAACAAATTTTCAGACCCTGAAAGTTCACATACATATGCATGCATAGTCAAACATTCATAAGTGCAAAACAACCTTTACAGATGCCAATGCTGGACAATCAGCATAAATGTTCTAAGAGTCACACAAAACAAAGCATGAAATTTTAATTTTTTTCTCGTTATTATTATCTACTATAATTGAACGAGTCATAATTTTCTAAGCAATCTGAAATTTTGAAAAGAGTACATAAATAATAACATTTATTATGCTACAGGAATTTCGACAATGCAACAAAATTTAAATAAAAATAAAAATAACGGAAAGATGAGGGAGTTAATAAATAGGTAACAGTAATAGTAATGGCATGCTAGCATCATTAAAGGAGATCTAATACTACAGTATTAACCTACATACTAAAAAACATGACTTACAGCTGGATTAGAAACAATCTTCATCTTAATTATTTAAGACATACAAAACATAAAGGCGAAGTAGGTGATTTGTGGGGGTGGGGGTGGGGGCAGTGATGGGTGAGATAAAAAGAAGAATGGGACAATACAAGTCCGACACATTCACAACCATGATCACCAGCATAAATGAAGGCTTTTTTATTACTGGTGGCTCTACAAAAAACTTACAACCCTACCTGTAGACACAACAACAAATTTGAAAAAACTTCCAAATTTTAACAGAAGGACAACTGGGTGAATGGATTAACAGTTTGATAAAAAAAAAATGCGCATATGTCTTAACAGGGCTGCACATTCTTGCAGAAAAAATATCCAAACATATGACAAAATAAACCTGTTAAACAAAAGAGTTAATTCAATCTCTTCTGCATACAAAAACAGAATGAATACCATCCCCACACATAAAAACAAGACAAAGAACCCCCCCCCCCCCCCCCAGAAAAATAAACAATCACCCCGTTACAAACATAAAAACTACAAAATGTGACTCTGACATTAAAAGAAAACAAAAAAAGTGTAAGATGATTTAATCTTTGTGAAAGACATACCAATTTTTTAATAAGGAAAAAGAACGACTAGAGAAAATGCGAGGGATATATGTCATAGCAAGATCAAATGAATCACATGCTTCAAATGTTTTCCAGCAATGGTTTTAACATGCCTGTATGACTAAAACAACAGGTTCAACTATATCCCAATTGAAACAGTTTTTCAAACTTTTATCTACATGAGAAAGGTTTTAAAGAGGAAATTGTGTGTGTGTGGCAATGTTGCCAGGACAATTTCTTTCCTTCAATGCTGAGAAATTTTTATGCCTGCTTCATAATACCATCACCATTAAATCTTGTGTCCACAAACACGTTTGAATGTGACTACCTTTATTAAGCTTACTCTATCAAATTAATGTTATAAACATAACGAAACCTGACCAATAAAGTAAAAGCTCTTTAAAATAAAAAATAAAAAATTCAAATGTACGTATGTACAATCACCGAAAGTGGGACAACAAATAGCCCATTTTCTGGTAGTCTTGATTTTCAAAGAATTTCAATTTTTGGCTTTAGCTTTTCATTACATGGATGAGGCATGAGATAGGAATCATGACTTCTCATTTATGAGTTCCAGCATGTGCAACTCACCATACCTAGCTATGACACATTCTAATTTTACATAAGGCAGTTATAACGTAACTGAAAAGTCAGAAGAGAACAGGAGAGAGAAAAAGATCAGCATCAAATTTCACAGGGAAAAAATACAATTGAGGTATTCAGAAAAATATTAGCAAATTAATGATGTCTAGATTATTGCATTGATGAAAAGTTTCAAAAAATGTACCAAAGCGGAAACAAACCTTTATAATCATCCAGTTCTCATCAGGCCAACAACCTGTTCGCTTGCTTTCATCATGGTTCTCACTAGATATTGTTAGCGTTGAGTATAATAGGAGGCATGCTTAACAGAATAACAATGTCAAATGACAGCATCCAGTAAAATTGGTAGCATAAATGAAGGAGAATGACATGAAACACTTATTGTGAGGGACTATCTCATCATCAAACCTTTGACACCGCAGTGACACTTCACTCCTCCGTTTTTCTCCATCCCATTCCCTCATCTCACTCCTAATTAAGCAAGAAAGAAAATCATCCACCCCATTATTTTGTTTTCTATCAGAATTATGGTAAGAAACATTTTATCCAACAAAATCATCGGAGCTTCGCTAGACAGTGACGATACTATTGTTGGTCTTCAGCACCATGTGTGCTGTTCTTTGACACATCTCTGGAAACAAGGGTCTGTGTTCGATCCCGGTGGGGATTCAATGGTTCTTTTACATTATTTACAAACAGTTCTCTTTGAGTTGGAAGAGCAGCAGTAGGAGGAATTCTAGGAGTAAAAGACTTTGGGTGTGTAGCCACGGAAGAATTGGGTGTTGAGGGGCCAGATAAGGGAGACAGCTGGCTTGGTCTAGAATCCAGTGAAGACGGATAAGCCTGAAAAGCACCTGCTACAGAACTGGAGGGCAGTTGACCAGCCTCTAGTCCACAGCCATCAGGCATGAATGTTTTGGCTTGGTGACAACCAGGACGTGTTGTTGGACTGTTTTTAAAGTTCCGTGAATCTGTGAAATTTGCAGCCTGTGTCGATCCCTCATTTATAATTCGATCAGCATCCACTGAATGAGGTTCATCTCGGGGATACTGGGAACGGTTCGAATCGACGACATTTATGCCACCGAAACCAGCAGCTAGGCTTGGTGGGTGGTGAGCAGGTGATGACGGGGTAGACTGAGGCAAGACAGGTAAAGACAGGTTCAGGTTTAGCAGAGCTTCTCTGGGAACAAGCTTGTGTAGTTTGGCCACGGTGGTGAGGAGAGCTGAGCGCTCTATCTCAAGGGTTCGCAGATCTGCTTTGAGTTTGTCCTGAGAAAGCTGGTGAGCGTGAATGTTGTTCTCATAGCTCCTTACTTGTGACTGAGCATGCTGAGAAAAAAAAAGAAAAAAACCCCAGCAATTTGAGAGAATGATGTAAATTGATTCTCGACAGCATTCAAAACAAAGAGATGAAAGTGGATATTATAGCAGTATTAAAGAATAATGAACTTCATAAATATTTTACGGCCTCATCTTATGTACTTTCCATCCCCATTTGATAACATTTCTTTAACAGAGAAGAGGGGTGGCCAAAAATAAAATTCCTCATTTAAAGGACATAATATTCCTTCCAACAATCGTATCATTAGATTACGGTCTTAATAACTGACGATTCATTGTTATGAAAATTTCTTTACTTGAAAATTGGGGCACGCAGGATAAGTAATGAGACAAGAAGTACCCGGTACCAGTACTTTAGAAGAGCTTTCGAGTCTAATACATAATTTGCATTGTTAGCACTGTGGCAAAGAGGTGAGTCACCAGGATACTGGATAAAACTTCCTTGTTGTTTACTCACCTACATCTACTATTGGCGGTAATCTCTGAGTTTTTCAATAAGACTTTTCATGTCCCTTAGACAACACTCCCAATAGATCTCTCAACTTGCACGACATCAGCACACGTCACCTACAAGTTTGTTGGGTTGGTTTTTTTTTGGCCCATACAAGACCAGGTGAAAACTACCTAGGATTAGGAAGCAGTGTACTGTGTGTAGCCAAAGAAATACCACACACACATTTCTCTGCATGTCTCTGCCAGGATGCAAAACCTCGGTATTTTGCTCAAGAGACAAACATTACACCTTAAGACCACCTCAACCCCTAGTTGGTTGGGAGGCTGACGTGACAATAGTCTGTGACTCTCAGATACAGGTGAATACACATCTGCCACATGAAAACCTTCTACAGTAGGGATTCACTGCATGCCCCTAGTAAATCTAAAAATAGTACTCAATGTACTGGCATGATTTCAAATGATGAATGATACCATCTGGGACATGGATGGCATACAATATGTGGGCCTGAACTCAGAGGATACGCAGCCTATCGACCTACCGATATCCATCTCTTTCTTCTTCAATTATTTTAAGGTCCAATCCAAAGCTTGTTTGTGTCATTGAAATTCACCCTGTCCACCATATGTGATGATCTCTTGATGAATTAAAATGCAACAGCAAGATGAAAGATAAGTGAAAAAAGTGAAAGGAAAGAAGTAGGACCCTACCAGCATCCCCCGCCAACTAACCATCCAATTGAAAAATAATTTAATTGCTTAAATGACCCAAACAAAGAATTATATTTAAATCTCCCTCTTGTGCATACCTGTAGCTTTTCCAGAAGATCAATGTTTTGATGCTTCAGGCATCGGTTTTGATGCTCCAATCTATACACCATCTCCAAGTCAACGGATGATCTTCTCCTTTCAATGATTCGATTCCACGGTGTCGGTTTCTCATCTGCAGAGGAGGAAGACGTTGACAACTGCTGGTGACTCACATTGCTTTTCATGGGTTGCGCTGGCGAGAATATCATTTCCTCACTCAGTACATGGTATTCCACCTCATATGCTTGTAGTTCCTGCGTTATGTCCAACTCAAAGGCCTGAATTTAAAGGAGAGTACCAAAAAAAAAAATGAATAAAAAGAGAGAAAGGCGAAGAAGCATAAGAAAGGGATTAAGCATAGTTCATATTCTGGCAAAAACAATTGCTTATTGACAAATAAAACAAGAAGGTTTTCCGAGAGTTGAAAACAATACAAAACAGATTTTAATTAACATCAACCTTGGGAAAATACGGCATTAAATTCAAAATACAGTTTTATATCCTTGCCAAGAAGAACTTTAGGTGCATTATGTCTTTCAGTAAGAAATGAGCAAGGTTTAAAAATAAGCAAGGAAACGTGTATCATCAAAGGAGTGGCAAAAATAAAGAAGAAAAGAAGCCGTTTCAGCATTCCTATGAAAAGATCTATAGTTATTTCCTGTATCTTATCAGCCTACTAAATACATTTAATTCATTAAAGAGAGAAGTGAGAGACGTCTACCTGATTGACAATGCGTTCCATTTGGACTTGCACCATGTCCGGGAGTGTTGTTTTCAAGAATTCCACAATACTCTCAAAGGAATCACATTGTAGGATAAGTGCATGGTGGCTTCCCAGAAGAACAAGAGCAACTTTGAAAAGGGCATCGATGCCTTGAATAAAGATCATATCTGAAGAGGAAAAAAATGTAATATTATTACTTCTGTATTGGTGGAGGAAAAGAAAGAATTAAAAAAAACCAAAGTGATGGTATAGAGACATGGTGAGAAGCAAATATCGAAGTGGTAGGAATGCAAAGCCAAAGAAAACTTTCATCTCTCATACATGCAAAGCAACACTGCAATTCACATCCCATCATCAGGCACCCATCCAAAGTAAATTTTAAAAATGTTCCAAGACACAAGCTCGACATAGTCATTTAAACCATGTACAAAGTACTTCTTTTCTGTGTCTTTAGTTTGATTTCATCCGCCATCCACATTATTGCTGTAATTTTTTTTAAAACAGCCCCGCTTAAAAAGATTCCCCCCCCACACTTATTTCCCGCCCACCACAAAAAAAACAACCCCTCAAAAACCCTGAAACAAAAGCAAAAGCAGAAAAAAAGCCCCAAAAATTTCAATTCAAATTTGAACCTTAACCAGAACGTGATCACGAAAAGCCTGTGTAAGCCTTGCTATGTAAAATAAAAATCACACAGTCCACAGTTTCCAACACAACACTTACCAAACACCCTGGCGACAAACCCCAAAGGGAACTGAGAGGCAAACAAAGTGAGAAACCAAGGGGCGGCATACAGGGTGGGTGAGATGTCGTGAGTCTCAAAATGCTCGTACACATCCTTGTAGTGGTCATGGAGAAGTCGGGTTAACTGATAAAGTTTGATCTGGTGGGGAGAGGCACAAACAGGAGACAAAGCATACTAATTTCATTTGGTTGACCACGTTTTACAGGTACACAGGCAGTGAGTTCAAATTAAATTCCAGGGCAAAGAGACAGCAGCGTTGACACCAAAAAAGATTTGCAGAGGCCAAGAGAGACGGTAAAATATTGCATCGACTACACAAGCAGACACATCGGACAATAACTGGATTTAGAAAAGGTTGGGGCAAAGAGAGACAAAACACTAATTGATAATTAATGCTTTCTTTGTCTCTTTATGGATGTTACTTATTCAAACTCGAAATTATTGTTACGGAATGATGGTTTTATTTAATCTTTTTTTTAAATGTCTTTCTTTGTTACTTTTTTTATACCATTCCCATTCTATTGTATGGCATCAAAATGATTCTTTTATCTAAATTAACTTATTCTATCTTGGCACATTCTTTTTCTTTCCATGAATGTTAAATTCTTTTAATTTTAGTAGTTATTTTCTTCAATATTTTCATCTACCTTTCTATGCAATGTGCTGTTACATGATATTGTGTCACTAATCAGGTTAAAATCATACCTTAAAATCCAACTTTTTAATTCAATGATCATTTCATCTACAAAACTCTATCACTACTACATAACCCATAGGCAATAAAAAGCATAGAATTTATAAATGATCAGTGTCTTTCTGAGACATTAATACAAATTTTTGCAGCAATGATAAGATCAGGGACATTGGTCATGCCAGTGGTGTCATATTCCATAGTTCATTTATATTTCCCATTTAAATGGGAGGATTGTGAAAAAAAATCCAAATGGTTTCATCATTACGCAAAATCACAATCAGTTCATAGAAATTTTTCAGTAGCGTTCTGCGGGATAAGGACATGACGAAACGAAAGGTTTGTAAAAAAAAATACTGCAAAACAAAGACTACTTTACTTTCAATGATGAGATCCAAATCACATACCTGTAGTGCTGTCATGTTAGGTCTAAACTGTTTCCTCATCCCCAAATCATACATCATGTATTTGAGTACGTGAAAGGCAGATATTTCTTCCATCTTGAAAGAGAAGAGGAAGCAGGGATAAGTTGATGAATAGAGGAAAACATTTTTTGAAATGAGGAGCATTGTTCTCACAGAGGAATAGAATATCTATTTCTTTTCATATCTCAGATCAAATGATATATAAAATTCCTAATTTATGTGATAATGAGCCCTCTACAACGAACTTGGAGAAGAGTTATGGATAGGAGGCACTTGCAGCCTTTTGTAACACTTTTAAAAAGCATTAGCCTCTCAATCTGACATTGCTTTTTCTCATCTCCTCCAATCTACTGTATATATATATATATATATATATATATATATATATATATATATATATATATATATATATATATATATATATATATAAGAGAGAGGCTATATATATACTCTCTCTCTCTATATAGGAGGAGGGAGGGAGGGTTTTATATATATATATATATATATATATATAAAGAGAGAGAGAGAGAGAGAGAGAGAGAGAGAGAGAGAGAGAGAGAGAGAGAGAGAGAGAGAGAGAGAGAGAGAGAGAGAGAGAGAGAGAGAGAGAGAGAGAGAGAGAGAGAGAGAGAGAGAGAGAGAGAGAGAGAGAGAGAGAGAGAGAGAGAGAGAGAGAGAGAGAGAGAGAGAGAGAGAGAGAGAGAGAGAGAGAGAGAGAGAGAGAGAGAGAGAGAGAGAGAGAGAGAGAGAGAGAGAGAGAGAGAGAGAGAGAGAGAGAGAGAGAGAGAGAGAGAGAGAGAGAGAGAGAGAGAGAGAGAGAGAGAGAGAGAGAGAGAGAGAGAGAGAGAGAGAGAGAGAGAGAGAGAGAGAGAGAGAGAGAGAGAGAGAGAGAGAGAGAGAGAGAGAGAGAGAGAGAGAGAGAGAGAGAGAGAGAGAGAGAGAGAGAGAGAGAGAGATGCTTAAAAAAGTTGTTCATTACTCATTTGTCCATGAATCAATTGCTATGAAATTTTGTGGTAAACTTAAGTTCCTTCAAGGCCCTCATGGCTCGAGAGCCGGAGCTTATCCCCGTTTCCTATAGCATGAAACGGAGCAGATGATACCAATCACCTACTGGACAGGTCTGCCACATGCTTTGACTCTTAAGCTACTGCTGTACCCATTTGCATCTGTGTTGGGAGTGAGGAAAATGCATATTAAACTTGTTTCCAAGGAACATAATATCAGACCTAGCACAGCTAGGATGCAAACCCACGACCGCACGATTCCATGCAGACACAATAATGCATCTAAAAAACCGAATTACTTCAAACAAGAATGACTTTAACATTTGACACATTTTCTTTCTTTTTCTTTAGACATCCAACGTATTATGGTTGTACGAGTTGTAAAACCATCACTCCAATTTTTTTACAGAGGTGTAAGAAAACTGCAACTTTTAAAGATACAGACACTGAGAGTGTAGTCAACAAGCTTGTAATTTCAATAGTATGATTAAGAAGTTGTGTGAAATAAAATTCATCCCACGAAAAAAAAAGATGAAATTGCTAACACTAAAACAACACCTGAGGAAAAGTTAAAATCTAACAACACTTACATGCATTAGCAGCATGCCAACGATGAAGGAAAGCCCTGGCAATAGCCCACTTCTTTATCAAGAAGGCTGTAAGCCTTCAAAAGGTTGAACAGTTCCAATTGACCTGAGCCCAGGCCTTTGCAAAGTACGGGTGTCCAGGAAAAGTGCGACCTGTTGAGGAAAAATAGCCCAAATGTACGAATAGATCTTAACTTTTTTTCAACAAGAACAACCTAATTCAAACATGAAAAATGAATACATCACATGCAGAGGAAGAAAAAAGTACCGAAAATACAACCCCAAAGAAACAATACCTTGCCAGCCCACATGACTTCCCCACCCACATCCCCGCAGAGAAAAGAGGATAAGAAAAAAGAAGAAAAAAAAACAAATAGAAATAAAAACTAAAACGGTCAAAAGTGCACACCACATTTATATGAATATATATATTTATAAGTGATTCAAGTAATGTTCATATTCTTCTTTCCTTATTTCCCCCCTCCACTCCAACAGACTCTTCCCCAACAGCATCTATATATATATATACAATTCTGAGTTGGTCGTTTTTGTGTGTGTCAAATTCTTTGTTATCAGGCAACTAAGAGAGAAACCACATTTTGCATGTAGGTTCTAAACTAACTAGAGTTCCTTCAAGGCCATTACGGCCCACAGAGCCGGAGTTTATCTCGGTTTCGATGGCCCGAAGCGGAACAGGTGAAAATAATCACCTCCTGGACAGGACGTAGGTTTTACTTCCAAGCCAGTGCTTGCACCCACTTGCACTTGGGTGGAGTGGGGAAAATTTGTGTTAAGTATCTTTCCCAAAGAATACATGTCAGGCCTAGCTTTGCCAGGATTTGAACCAGGGACCTCATGGTCCCAAGTCTGGCTGCCTAACCACTAGGCCACCAGCGCCATTAAATGATCCCAAAATTGTTTTTAAAAGTAGAATTTTTCAAGCAGAAGTAACGTTCAATTAAGGGAAATTTCATTGTTTCTCCCTTTTTGAGCAGAATTTTCATTCACCTAACTCGCCATTTTCAAAGGTTTTATAAGTAAATAGTAGGAATAGTATTGTTAACACCTACCCGCATAACCTCAGCATCAAGTTCTGACTCAATCTCATAATCGTACCTGATATCACTAGGGGTATGACATGTTGTCTATATGCATGTACACACACACACACACACCATATAATTTACCTAGATCAATTAGTATTGCATGTTGGTGTGTTGTCAGCTGTTTGAGCAAATCTTCATAATTCACACTTTCACTAACGCTGTCAGGTACAGTCGTACTCATCTGAGTTTGCTGCATCAAGAAAAGCCATATCTGGCCCACGTAAAGTTGCGAGGAACCCCTGATTAAGGAAAAAAGAAACACCATTTTGCATTATATATCATTTACGTATCATTTTTAATGAATTCGCTGCTTTTGTCAATTTTCCGCTTAGTTAAATCTATTAAGATATCATTGATAAAATATAAATGTGTACCTTTCTTCACATTCAAATAATTCTTGATGGGGAATCAGCCTTTGCTCTTTGCCAGGATGTTCCTCTCCAATGACCCCAGCCGTTTCCTCGAGGGTGCTCGTCTCTTCAATGTAGAGGCCCAGCATGTCTTCCCAGATAGTGGTGATTTCTTTCAAACAGGGAGTTAACTCTTGGTAGTCCAATTTACGTGACACAGTCACATCAACCTCGTCCTGGCGAGCTGAGAAGTAAACAAAGACGATGTCTATGGCATTATTAACTTTGTTAAAAAATTATTTTAAGATCAAAGGAGAGAAGGAAAAAATTGAATTCAATAACACACACAATAAAGTATAAGAATATATACACTTTATACAAAACTGACATAATTCCTTATGAAAGTTGTGACATATGGAAATATATAAACACAGTGAATCTCTTTTCAAAACATTTATAGGGTAATGAAATATGGTTTTGTGCTACCTGTTTTGTTGAAAGTATGATAACATTTAATGAAATGAAATATCCATATATATCTTTGTGGTTTACTTCTCATGATGTGTCTCATACAGGTGGTAAGTAAAATATACTAAATCCAACACTGATTAAAAAAACCTTTCACAATATTAAAAAATTCATGTATTTTTTCCAGCTTTTACCACAAGGCTTACAATTACACAGACAACATGTCTTCCCTCCCAGACTTCATAAAGAAAGTACATCCACAATATGCTCTGAGTAATTGCACACAATATATCCATATTTTGGCAATACATACACACTATCTCTAAAGAAAGAAAAAAAAATGCAAGGTTCACTAGATGAGGATGGTGCTCATACTTGTGCTATGATAAATTGAGACAAAACTGATTTGAAATATTGTAGCAGTGTGGAAATACAAAGCAAAAGAAAAAAATACCAAAAAGTAATAAAGTAGTAAAATCACATTAAAACGAGAATAAAGAATAAAAAGAAAAAAGAATGAAAATTGAAAACAAGAAATTAAAAATTAAAAACGATAAAAAAAGAAACGAAGGAAGAAAAAACAAAATACACAAAAAAACAAACAACCAGGCATCAAGTGCACAAACGTTATTCATCTACTTATGTGCTGCTATTGAAAAGATAAATAAATAAAAACACAAAAAGAAAATTAAAAGACTAAAACAAGCTAGCCATCGTACCCACAAAAAAAAACCTAAAAATAAATCAAGTAATTCGAGAAGCACAGAAATAGTCAAATAATCTGCAGGGTGGCAACTTTAATGTCATCACTCCTGACAACTAAAATTCCAATGCAAATGACAGAGACTTTTCTCAAATCGTTCCCAAAGACTATTCTGTAATATAAAAAGAATAAGTCTCTCCTGATATCACCTTTTCTTCTTCAGAAAGGCATCTTAAATTCTTTAGCAACATGAGTCCATCTGACTTTTTAAAAATCCCCTACACCTACCCCTAAATCCAACCTCCAAACACCTAAAAAAAATGAATAACGTAAAAGAAAAAAAACCCAGTTGCATATCTTCATTCAAAAGCACAAAGCAGAACAAATTTTTTAAAAGCTGTTAAAATTTATCTGAGAAAATGATGTCAGAAAAAGCTCTGCTTTAAAAGACATAAATTTCTCATGATAGGAGTAACAAAAAATAATGGCAAGTTAAATTAAAAGGGTGTGCATGTGTGTGTATAAAAGAAGACGGAAAAGTGGTTATGAAGACAACTGTGAGCATATCCCAATAATCTGTGAACAAGCGCTCTGTTTCCTTCGTGACCATTGATTACACCAACACGTAACATTATTCTAACATACAAGCACAATCTATAACAATCGAGTCCCTTCAAAGTCCGAATAAAAGCATGTCAACTCACACATTCTTCTACATAATAAAAACCACCAAACAGCTACTGATGACTGCGAAGACAAATCCTCCTAAGCAACAAACAGATTAACGATTTTACACTAAAAATGGAGAAAAAAATCACAATTAAAATAACAAAATTGTCTTTGAAAACAACCTTGAATAAAACACTATTAACCAAACATATCGAAACATAAAAAAACACCCAAAAAATAATTCTATTCAAATATACACAGAGCCCAAACAATGACGTCTGGCAAAATGAAAATCCTACACTTAGCACAGAATGTATTAAAGAGAAAAAAGGTCAATGTATCATTTTTTTCGAGTAATGATAAACCATGATGAAGCCACCCATGTTGAACATTACTAATAGATAATTTTCAAAGCCACCTCGATGATTCAATGTTCAGTTGATTCACTTAAAAGTAAACATTCAATTAAGAACAAAATCGTAGTATCGATTTTTTCAAAATATCAGGATGAAATTTTCCATATTAAAAGTTTATCAAAATCCTTACAACTATATCTGTAAGGCTGGAATGTTATAGAGAAACATCAGCAAAGCAGCTGGGGTAATAAATGATGCAAATTTCTATAACTTGAATTTTCTTATACTATTTCATTGTCAAAAACTGGATATCACATGGTTCTCAATAACTGACCTTTGTTCCTCCAAGACTCTACAATAATAGTCATCAAAAAAGACATTTGTTTCACATTGCCTTACCCAGAACACTACCACGGAACGGCATCCATAAAAGATGAAATACTCTACAAGAGATAGCAGCAAAGGAGTGGAAAAGAACATGCAATGATTTGGTTTGATGACATTTTGGATAGGAAGACAACACACTAATGGTTAGTAATTCCAATACTCAAGAAGAGACAGTAGGGGCAATGTCGAAGCGTACTCTTCATTTCAGCCAGAATTCAACACAGCCTCTCCTTTGTGGATCTAGCCTTTAAAAAGTGGTTTGAGCTACTTATTGGTCTGAAAAAATTTGGGGCCAATATGTGACCAAAGTTTGTTTTCATTAAGGGCAAAGATACATTTCAGTAGTTGGGTTGTTTTTTTTGTAATGCTGCAAATGACTTAAGTAGTATAATAGTATGATTAGTTGGCAACAGTTTATATTGTTCAAAGTTACAACCATTACTCGAAAAAAATGTCCAGTATTATCTTCTGAAGTCATTAGTGGCAGCATGAATGCACAACTTATGCCACTGTGACTCACTAGCTAAAAGGAAAGAGACTGCTTTGTATTCATACAACAAAGACAAGATGATGATAACTCATGTTGAATGTAGACAATACAAATCGTTGGTGAAACTAACTGTCGAAACGTGTAAGTCCACAATATTTAGGATATCGGATTTGTCCTTAAATTGATCAAATGCATGCTTCTATCGTGTCTTTATAGATTTTGTTTATAGGCCTTGAACCAAAAGAAAAGCTAATTTTACAGCACATGATCTCAGCAACTATTTCCGTTTTTTCTTCCAAAAAGCATAGCATAGTGTTTAATGGTTTATGACGTTTTTTTGCCTTTGAAAAATTATGTCAGGCGGAGTTAAATACTTTTGATAGTTTCACCGATGATATATATATAATGTATTCAAGGAAGAAAAATAAAAATATTTTGAAAGTGTTGACAGAAAGGTAAAATCTTTGGCCTAGACATGATTGCTGCCAAAACGAAATCTAGTAAAGTCAAACAGCTATGTTTTAGCTATGACTCCTTTGAGATGCAAATGGATTTTTTGTACCTGAAATGGAAATTAACCTTGTGAACTCTGCGCGAATATGTGATCAGTCTTTATTTTTATAATTTCCATTTTGTACCTTAAGTAAGCCATGAAATGCTTCAAGGAAATATTTTGAAAATGATAAAAATGCATAAACTAATTTCCATGCACTGTGTAACGTCTTGAGCAAATATACATCACCATGTAAGGATTCTGGTTCTCTAATTGATGTGATTTTTGAGTTTTAAACAATTATCGCTTCTGCTACACCTTGAGACAATATCCAAACTATGACACAAAGAATTTTCTCACAGAGAATGACATTATTTATGAATGTGGTTCATCTTTTGATTGTCAAAGAGCAACATTACATTATATGACTTCACATTACATCATTACTAATGAAAACAAACACATCACAAACACCAATAAATAAAACACCTGTTTTCTAAGATGCTGCTATACCTGACACCATTTATACACTTATCATCTTACATAACATGTGGATGGATATAAAGATATATACGGGCAGAATCATAACAAGGCAATTGGACATTTCTGAACAATCGATGAACTTTTTGCAAACAGCCTCTAACATGAGAAACTCTCAAGGTTTCAAATGTCATATCTGTGCGATAAAAGTTATGGTGATGTTGAAAAAAAGATAATGAGGTAAATTATGCATGAAATGAACGGATTGAATTTGACTCTACTTCACCGCTTATGGTGACTAAATATGGAAACAATCTTTATTTAAAAGGGACAGGTCTTGCAAAGATTAAGGAAACAATCTTTAATTAGGGAGTCTTGGAAAGATTAAATGGATGCATACACAAGATTATATCTAAAAGAACTAATCTTGCATCTTAGACAAACCACAGCGTTGGAGGTTAAGAATACATACTTTTTATATGTATATACATTAGATACACATGATACAGTACGTTTAAAAAACACGGAATCCCATAAAAATGTTAACAATAAACTTCCTTCTCATACATTTTGATGAATATAAATTTTGTTTGATATAATTCCCACACAATGAAAGTTACGCCATGGTTAATAGGGTACATTTTCCAATTTTCAACAATTCTGGAAAAACTTGAAACAGCAACAAGTCATTAACATATTGTATTCTAAACCATCCAAGAACAATGAAAATGATTTAAAAACCAATGGAAATGAATATTCAAACATGTTTCTATATGTAATAAATGATCCACTTTCTTTTTGCTATTTGCAGAGTTTTACTGTTTTCAGTTAAATCACAAAGTTTTCGATTGTGTGTGCGCACTTCTCAGGTGTCACTGTCTTTACAAGCTGTTGCATTTTTTGTTTCATCTCAAAAAGGTTCTTTGGACGTTGTATACACATTGATTTTCAAATAGCTCCATAGGAAAAAATCCAAGGGATCAAGGTCCGGTGAGTGAGGAACTCAGTTGTTCAATGTCCATTGCGAGATTGGTCGATCATCGAAGAAGATATTGTTGAGGAGGATGATGATCAACTAGTCTAGCAAGTAAGTGGATCCTTTTGATTGACTTGTTATGTAATCAAAATTGTTTAAATATTCACATCATGGGTTTTTTAATCAATTTCGTGGTTTTTGGATGGTTTCATCAAGCATGTTTATCACTTGTTTTAACTCGTTTACAGAAATGTTGCTAGTTGAAAAAATGTATCTCTTTTTACTAATTGCGTGACTTTCATAGTTCTGGGAATTATATCAAATAAAATTCAGATTTATAAAAAATGTATATAACAGAAGTTTATTGTTAAAAAACTTATGGCCATTGGGTCGAGTTGTTGATAACTTAATTAGCGTTTTATATAGGTTCCATTTCTTATTAAACATCGGTACATGAAGGCACATATATTTGTTTTACTGTAAATTGTCATGCATCTAGCATAAACTTGGCTGATGAAAACAATACAGCAGGAAAGTGAAGCAGCGCTTTTTCTTTTCCATGATATGCCGATAACACAGTGTGAGACAAACATAATATTAACCCCTCATGCACTTGAAGTGTTTTACTGTGTGAGCTATGAGCGTGTGAAAAAGGTCTGTGCTGAAAAAACACATAATTAAGGTAACTCCTTCAACGTGTTAATACCATTAACTGGGCAAAAGCAAAATCAGAGGAATTATAAATTTGCTCCAAACCTACAAAATAAATAAATTTAAAACAAAAACAAAACAAAAAAATGATTAAAATAAAGGTAAAATTGAAAAACTAAATAAAGAACTTGTCAAGCAATAATGTGCAATAAAGAATGATTTTAAAATGAAAAGAGTAATATGTCCGTATATGACTTGAAATCAGTGTTTTTAAATAAATATCATGTTTGTGGAAAAAGAAGCAATAAAATAGGTAAAAAGCCTAACAGAAAACCTTGTCTGTAAGTCTTAAGTCATCATTTTTCCCCCGAAATTTTTGAACTCAAATGACCCAGCTAAGAAAAAAAAAATTAAAAAATCTATGCTCAGATGTAATGATATCTTTAAAAAAAGAAAACAAAGAAAAAGAAAAAGAAAGGCAAAAAGGAATCAAAACAGATGGAAACTACAGAATAATTGAAAAAAGAATATCAAGATAATTATATACTGATATCACATCTCCTCCCCCCCCCGCCCCCCCTTTCAAAATGGCCTCAGTTTGAAAACATAAAGACTACAATGAGAAGAGTTACACTACTTTTTACATTCAGGATAAGTTTATATCTACACGGAAATCTAAATCCAAAACAGAACAAAGAACAACAAAAAAACGCGATAGGTCCTCAGAGCAAGTACAAGTACACACAATTGAAAACAGACATGAAGGTTAAATTTCCTTCCATCAAACAAAGGTACCTCGAATGTTATGGTTTTCCTTTTCCATCCGTATGAGCAAAAGAGTTTCCAGGATGGCTTTCTTCCACAATGCCCTTATTTCGGCATTGTTATACGGCCCTCCAGCAGTACCGCTACATTCTGAAAACTGGTCTTCTTGGTCTGGTGGACAAAATAACTAGACTGAGTCTGTCGTCTTTATAAAAAAAAATACGCTTGCTAAAATTGCCATGCCAGATAATTGGAAGGTGAAACAAAATGACAAAAATAAAACAATTTCTACCGGAAAATCTGCCACTGTATTTCTCTAAGTAACGGGATAAAATAACGGCTGATTGGCAAGAGAGAGACCTACTCAAAGTAACTGAATGCACCTATAGGAATAAACTGATGGTAAAAGAGTGCATGGCGTAAGTGCTTTGATGACAATAATGAATAAAAGATACGTATGATGAGTTTATTAGTTTGTTTTATTGAAATTTACCCCATCCACCATAACGATATGTGGTGATCTCACAGCATGATTAAGAGGGAACAGCAAGGTGAAACATAAGTGAAAGAGCGAAAGGATAGAAGAAGGGCCCACCAACCGCCCAGATGAGAATGATGAGAGATGGACAGACCAATCATTAAAATCTAAAATATGAACCAGTTGAAGATAAATGATGCTCCCATAACGTTACAAATATGAAGAATTTATATAAGACATTATAAGGACAGAAGAAGTGGTGAAAAAAGTAGTGAATAACAAAAGAGGCCACACAAATTATCTTCACCAGAGTTTTGATTGCTTCATTGATTATGAAAATTTACCAGAAAAAATGAAAACATTCCGTGTAATTAACTTCCATGAAACTGCCATGATGCTGTTATTGCCAGGAGGAAGTGGTGACTAAGGAGAGGGGAAAATGAGCAATGAAATTGAAACCAGAGGACAGGAAGAGAACCCACCTGTACGACCTGCAACCATGACTCTGCAATGGTGATATGCATCATATTGACGATTCAAGCATGAATTAGTATCTTTACACCCTTAACACAGGATTAAGAATGTTTAAACAGTTTCCTCCTTTAATCCTCCTTTCATGACTTTAGCCTCAATATGAATGTGTTAATCAACGCACACCAATTTATCAGCAGGCCTATGGAAAACACTCAGGTCAATGAAACTTTGCATAGCTCAGGAAGAATGTAGAGAGATCAATATGCAAACAACTTAGCCAATCAAGATATGGGAAAGAAATCAGACCATGGCAATGAAATGTATTGATCTATGTAGTATATGAATACACCCCTGCAGAGGAATGTGACAGCTGTCATCAGTGCCCCATTGACAGACTTGTGATGGAGAGCATAGACCATGATAAGGAAATATCACCTCAACATTCTATCACGTAGGCTGGTATATTCTGTCCAATCATCTTTTATTGAGACATTTATTCAGAGTTCCTTTAAACACACTATAAACACAAGAATTTCCAATCAATAATTCAATTTTGTTACGATTTATCTTCTTACTTCTTTTTCACTTTTGGGGTTGTATTATTACCATATTCATGTATTTTATATATTATCAAGGTGAAGTGGTCAAGAGCATGAATAAAAAATCAATCAGTAACAGCTTGGTGTGTCACACATGATTCTGCACCTCTGCGTCAAAAACAACTTTTTGTGTCTACATGCCAAAAACAGCAGTTACAGTGCAGTTTAAGGAGTCATCCCTTAACCATATCCGTATTAATCTACTTCTTCCTCGTTCTTTTAAAACCATTTCCCTTATCCCTCCCACAAACACAAAGAAACATGACAACCCCTTCCTTAAACTCCCTTCCTCTCTTCTAAAGTAAAAGTAACATTCCTTCAAAGGGCTTTAGGCCCATAGAGCCAGAGCTTATCCCGGTTTCTATGGCGTGGAGTGGAACAGGAGACACTTCATCGCCCCTGGACAGGATGCTGCGTCTGTCCCAACATTTTTACCCCTCACTTGTTGCCCATGTGGGAAAACATGAATTAAGTGTATTCTCCAAGGAACACAATGCACAATGTCAGGCCTAGCATCCTTGACTCAAATCTAGGACGTAATGATCCAAAGTATGGGAGCCTAGTCACTAGACCACCAACACCACCCTCTCCTGATAGTAGAAATGAAAAAGAATCCCAACAAAATGATAAGGCTTCACACAAACATATCTTAACCTACCCATTTGCAAAGAATGCTGGGGAGTGCACACCCTCTCAAAGATAGCCTTCCTCCATGACAAACTTGGTCGCCGGGGTGTCGCCAGCAAGGTGTGGTCTTCCATAGGAGAACTCACATTGGAGGAAGAGGAAATACTGTCTGTAGACTGCGGCATGGAATTGTTGGCCAAAAGAAACCTAGGAACACAGAACAAAAAATAAAATTTTTGTAGGATTGATCTTGATGCAAACGTTTGAATACATAGCGTCTTTCTTCATGATTGACACCAAAAATTCTTGCACTGTTTATAACAAATTATTTGCACCATTAAACATTCCGATGTATTTGTTCCTTTGATATTTCATCCATCTGAGTAAAATCAATAGCCATAGCATCAGGGAAAATTCATTCAATGTAAGTACAAGAAAAAAATAAAAAGGACCCATTTATTCTCCCACTCGCAATAAACAAATTACGGCCTGCAGCCATGTCAACTCCCACTTCCAAGCCCTAAAGATAAGTTCTGATAGTGACAAAAATTACTCTTATCACTTCCAATCCTAGACAAAATTATCGCTGATTTTAAATATGAACAACTCCATTTAACTTTATAAAGTCCTGCAGACTTTACCATCAAACATCCCAAACTGGTGTCCTAGATCTAAATTCCACTAAACTTTAACCATTGCATTATTTACATTTTATATTAGAAACAAGAGTAATTCAACATGGATCAAAAATGCATAATGTTTACAACAATATAGCAGCTGCCTCAGACATAGTGTGTAGGTATTACTCGTTTTTTTGTTGTCTAATGAAGACTTATACTATGCCCGAAATGTCCTGTCATATCACGAGCTTATTATGTTGGGGTTTTTTCTCTCTCTCTCGTGGATATATAATTTATTATCGTTTATCAACCACGAGATCACTCGTTATACTTACATAGTCTTCATGGGACTGGCAGTTCTATTGTGGTTGAAATCCTTACGTCTCCGCTCAGATGATGATGTCACGGAGGACGGGCTGGTGGCCAATCCCATGGTTGCAACCAGAGCCGCCGTCCTTGGACTGTCAGGGATGGCCCCCATGGTGGAACTCCTCTTCCGCAGGCCCGTTGGCGATCCGGGTGGACTGGGGAACTCGTGGTGGAAGTCTTTGGACATGGGGGACGGCATCGGCGAGGCGTCTGGCGTGGACGTTGCAGACGACGATTCCTGAGGATGCAATAACGGTGGCCATGAATTCACATTCCGATTTCACCTGTTCAATGACATACTCATCTGCACATCGTAGAATGCTCGCTTTCTCTTTTTTTCTTTCTCTGTATCGGTTTAGCCTTTGTCTGTCTCTGCCTACATGTATGTTAGTATTTATGTGTCCGTCTGTCTCTCTCTCTATTTGTCCAGGCCTGCCTGTATATATGTCTGTTTGAATAGATGTCTGTCTGCTTGTCTGTCTGTCTGTCTGTCTGTCTGTCTGTCTGTCTGTCTGTCTCTCTCTCTCTCTCTCTCTCTCTCTCTCTCTCTCTCTCTCTCTCCATCCCTCCCCTCTCTCTGTCTCTGTCTGTCTCTGTCTCTCTCTGTCTGTCTGTCTGTCTGTCTGTCTCTGTCTGTCTGTCTGTCTGTCTGTCTGTCTCTCTCTCTCTCTCTCTCCCCCCCCCCTTCGGACCGCAGTCTTAACACAATACAAATAAAGAATCTATGTCAATGCACTCTTACAGCTAACAGCTTGAACCGTATTTGAAAATATCTTGACCTACCTATGTCTAATAACTGGGCAAAGTCTAATGAAATGAGAACGCGAGAAGGGGCTTAGTAGCCAGATCTATAGACCCAATCGATACATTCTGGTAGAGACACCGCAAGACGTACATCGCTGAAATGACTGAAGAAAATGTAAATGAAACCAATTTCCACGATTATATGCTTATTCTAACACTATCAGAGATCGCATGGCAACGAGAAGACAATGACAAAAAGAAAAATGGAAAGAGGAAGAGGTTGAAGGCGAGTGTGGAAGTGAAGGAAATATAGCAAAGCACTTCGGAGCGCCCATTAGCCAACCGACAGGTTTCGATCAGGTCATCTGGCTTTGAATTGGAGCAGTGAGAAAGCCCACGTCAATGTTGAGAATCGAGGCCACTAACGGCAAGAACACCCCCTCCTTTTCCCCCCACCCACACCCACACCACACCCACACACACACACACACACACACACACACTTCGCTGCCCCAGCAACAATCACCAAAAGTAATAACAACCCCTTCCACAATAAGACAAGACAAAAGACAGGCGTGTGAGTATGATAGTGAAAAAGAAGATTTTGTTTGTCTCAATGAAATTTACCCCCCCCCGCCCCGCCCCGTCCACCACAGTACATTGCATACGATAATCTCAGGGTTCGTCAAGAGGGAAACAGCAAGGTGAAAGATGAAGGAAAGAGTGGAAGGAAAGGACTACGACGCTACGAGCAGTGCTCGCCAGCCACCTACCAACAGGAAGGACTTCTTTCTTTCATTGGGATCTTCCTCGTCGTCCACTTCATGCGCCCATCAGCTCAGGATGAACGGAGAGGACAAAACAAACCAAAAAAAAAAAAAAAAAAAAAAGCAAAAAACTGCATTGTAATACATTGTGAAAGGGAACAAGAAAGACCTGCCAAGCAGCGTCACACCAACCAACCGCTGGAAAAGAAGGCTTATCGTCCGTCTCCGATGGGACTAAGTGTCGATCCACCTACCTGGACCAGGAACGCAGATTTTGCTCGAAAAACACTCGAGACGTTTTCCAACCGCTGGTGGGTTCGTGTAACGATAAGGAGATGTACAAGTTGTACTATGACAATCAAGAGCCGATAAACTGGTGACGTCAGAATTTTAGTAATTGTTACATTCTTTCTGTTTGTTTGTTAGTTTTCATTTCTTACTACACGTAGTATTCAATGGATACATTGATCACAATCGCTTCACTATGGTAACTTGATTTAAACTCTTTGAGCCAATCTCTTTTTTTTTAAATTTCTCCGCATTTGGCATAATTTCGTATTTTTTATTCGATTCATTCATGAAATTGAAGGTGAAGGTTTTCGTCTGTTAGCACATTAAAAAAAATAATCACCTAAACTCATTTACATCTGTACGATAGGACAGTCGGACACATTCTTAACAACCAACAGAATTTAAACCAAGCTGTAGCTCCGAAGACCTAGAAAAAAAATCCCTTATTTCAAAATCAAAATTTGAATAACCGTAATACTACATTCAGAACCACAATCGCAGACAGTAATCGTCCGTAATTGGGTTAGTCAAGTTGTTATGGAGCAAAAGCGACGCTCGTGTTCGTCTGTTTGGCTGATGGCATTTTGGAAACAAACAGAATGGATGAAAGACACTGCCGAGTCATTAAGTCCAATTCAACCTTAAAACATCGAACCGAAATGATTTATCGTGTCAAAAACAACAACAAAAAAACCTCTTGAAATCCGAAACAATTTTTGGGGAAGGGAATAATAAGAGAAGGCAGATGCTTTTTGTTTTATTTCGTCTCTAATGACATTGAGGACAACAGTGGTGAAATTGGAGAAAACACGCAAGAAGTTTGATTACAGAGACTGATAGAGAAATGGAGAACTTCGAAGAAGGTCAGCATCAAGGAGTCGCACGAGAAAACAGGAGAAATTGGAGGAAAGCAAAATAACAACCTCAATCGCGAGGTCAGTTTAAAAAAACCCACCCCAACGACTACCCCCAAACAAACCAAAAAAAAACAACAAACCAACACACCAACAAAACAAACGAAAAACAACAAAAAAGACAGTTTTAAAAAGCCCAAACCAAGCAAGGTATGGAAAAAAAAACAAACGAAAGTGGTGGGGAGGGGGGGGGCACGTGTATTCAATATTTTCATAATTAATATATAATTAAATCTACCTACACGTACTAACCAACGCATCGGACCAAATAATAATAATAATAATAATAATAATAATAATAATAATAATAATAATAATAATAATAATAATAATAATAATACGATTTACTCAAATCGAGAAGGTATACAGTCTGGTACGTTTGACTTTTAAAAACGGTTCCTACATTATGAATTGTCATCCATTGTGATGACAACCGAGACAATAATGGTGATCCAGAGATGAGATGTCGGCTTTTCAACCTAAAGGTCTTGGGTTCAAGCCCCGGCAGTCTGAAGTGTTTTCTTAAAGTTTTTTTAAAAGAGTAAAACCTACCTCCCCCCTTCCCCCACGTTCCAGGTCGATGGATGGACACATAGTCCCATCAAAGACGGATGATAAAAAGGAGGTTCCGCGTGCTGATCACAACACTGTGCACACTAAAGATCCCTCAGCTGTTTACGAAGCAGTCCGGACACAATTTAAAATCCTACCAAAAAACCTAAAGATTCCCTTTGTTGTGGATGTGGGTAAAAGGAAATAAAAATTAAACCAAAAAAGAAAAGAAAAAAAACCAATGACAACATTAAAATCAATGGTTGAGAAAATACATCATATTATTATTCTACAGTCGAAACTTTAAAAGATAAGGAGAAAATGTGGGGGATGAGGAGGAGCGGAGAGGGGGGGGGCAGTCGCGCGCCAAAAGCAACGTCTTGATTAAGTGCCCACGTCTTTGGTCTCACGTGAAAACTCTTTCAACCCTTTAAAATAAATGCTACTCTTAATCCGTTCAAGATCGATAGGTTCAGCTTGAGTATTCCCTTGATAAAAGTGAACTGACCGGAACACGAGGTATAATAGAAGTTCTATTCACCGATGTACATTTACCAATGTACTAAACCAAAACAGAAAGAAAGAAAGAAAAAAAGCACTTTGGTTATTGTAAAATTTTAGGTTGCTGGTGTGCATGTCACTGCTGAAATCAACACACACACACACACACACACACACACACACACACACACAGTGTGAATAAAATATAAACAAACAAAAGTACATGGTGTATGCCAGCTAACAACCACAACTCTCCCTCCACCGACCCGCCACACACAACACACACACACAAACACACACACACAACACACACACAACACACACACACACACGCACACACTAGCCGCCGCTAAAAAAAGACTAGAGTAAAATGGAAACAAAAATCCAACAACCCTCTATCCCCTCCCCCCCCTTCCAAACAAAAACAAAAAGCCGAAAACATAAACAAACAACCCCACTCAATTCTTCTGCCCCCCCCCCCATACACACACACACACTTTTCTAAATAGACAACCCCACCCTCAAGAAACAAACAAGCCTATCACCGGTAACAACAACAAAACCCAAACAAAACATCCTCAAACCTTTCGTACACAAAAGGAAATTTTAATTCGTTTTACTGCAATTTTCGGCGATCTCAATTTGAATTAAGAAGGAAACGTCAAGATGAGATAAAGACATGAGAACGAAAGTTAGGTAAAAAGTAGAACCTAACCTCCCCCCGATGGAGAAACGGCAAGGTAAAAATAAAGACATAAAACAAAAGGAAGGCAAAAAAGTAGAACCTAACAGTAACCCCCCCCCCCCCCCCCCCCGGGATATTCGGCAAGATAAAACAAAGACTTGAGAACGAAAGGAAGGTAAAAAAAGCAGAACCTAACAGTAGCACCTCCCCCCAAATCGTCCTCCAACGGATAGAAAAATAACCTTTTTTGTTTGTTTTTAAAACACCACACAAAATTAACCAAAAAAAAATAAATCCTTGGTTTTGCCCATGATCTTGTTTTGTTTCCATTGGCTGAATTAAGTGGGAAACGGTCAGATGACAAATAAATGAAGGAGTGAACGCAACGACGTAGGACCTACCAGCAACTAACGCCCGCCCGCCAACCGGACACTTACCCGTGACACCCAGCTGTTCTCACTGTCGGCCGTCCAGCTGCGGAGTCGAAGTCCTTCCCTCATCTCTCCTTCTTGGCACGGTTCTGTCGACAAAAAAGAGATAAGACGAGATAAATATTATTAATATTATTATTATGACGAAATCTCGACACTGTCGTAGGCACGGAAGGAAGAGCTTCCATGCCATTCAATAAAGAAGACAGAAAACAATATTAGCAGCGAACAGCGACAAGAACAGACTACAACCCCCCCCCCCCTCCACAACAAAACAAAACAACAACAAACAAATAACAAAACAATAACAACCAAAAACCAACAACAAAACAACAACAATAAAACAAAACAACAAAACAATTACAACAACAAAATAACAACCTAAACTGGTGTCTTGTAAGTCAGCTACAAAAAGTAACTGTATTTATAGCTGTATCCCGCATTTCGTTACCTTAAAATGGTTCACAATAAATACAATAGCTGAAAATTGAATAGACAAATAAAGGTTCTCAAGTATGAAATCATATAATATAAGTACTTAACGTG
>JAXRKP010001075.1:10000-17500 GCA_037039925.1 Doris montereyensis | reverse complement strand
CGGTGTATCCACATCCCCGGACAGACCATAAAGCTGGAGCCAGAGAACAATGGGAGGATCTGGAAGAGAAATATGGCTGCCTCCTTCCCTTCCAGAGAGACAAACGTCTCACACTGTGTATGCTTCGTTTTGATGACATATTCAAACATTTGGAGGGATGGAGGGAGGGATTGAGCAAGGGGAGGGAGAGATTTCAGAGTCGTAATAGTACAGACTGTTTTATCATTCAATCTTTTCCCATTATAGATAATTTTAGAGAGAGAGGGAACATCAAATCAGCTGGGTGTTGCTAGTTTATTGCTTTATGAGAGAGAGAGAGAGAGATGCCCAAACACATCTTATTAAACACCATCTACAGATTTATTTGAGAGAGTTTTTTTCTTCTGACGACCAAAACATTAAACCAATTGAGAACTATTTCAAATAATAGCTTATGATTGCCGAAATGATCCGCGAAAAATAGACTGATTAGAACTTTGATGTAGATGTCGGCTGATAAATGGAGGCATAGAGAAAAATTACCAAAGTAAAATAATACTAAAAATAAAATAAAAACCTGTTTTCTAAATTGCAACTCCTATCCTTCCTCCCTCTTCCCGCAGTTCACCATAGGATGGTTAAAACACGTTGCCTCCCTTTTCCTTCTATTCACTCCACTTCATATCAATATTATAATCTTAAGTTGATTGTTTTTAGTGCTGTGAGAGTAGCAAAGGCATCCTCATACAAAATGAGGAAAATGAATGTAGATATGTGGAAGCTCAAACATCAGTAAATGTATCAATGCTTTCATTTTTATAATTTAGTTCTGTTTTAAATCAGAAAGTGACCTTCAGTTGAATATCAACATTATGAACAATGAACTAAATAAAGAAATGAGAGAAATGCAAAGAAAACCAAAACAATGCTAGTAACTAGGGAAGCTAAAAACACAAAATCTTAAATTGGGCAGGGAGAATTTAAAACAAGTTCAAAGCTACAATTACTTACGAGTAATGATTAACTCAGAGGGAAAACTAAGAGAAGAAATCAGCCAGAGAATCAAAAAGACAAGCGCAATATATAACCATCTAGGAAAGGCATTTGTAGGTAAGCAAGAATTGTCAACAAAACCAAATGGCAGTATACAATACAGTTTATTGTCCTACTCTCTTCTATGGCATACCTAGACCTTAGACAGTAGAGAATACAGTGAGTACAGGCAGCTGAAATTCCATCTCTATGAAGAAGTAGAGGGAAAACTAAAAAGAAACAAAATCAGAAAACACAACAATAAGAGATCAAAACAAAACAGACAGTATAAAAATTAAGATAGAAACAAATCAATTGAAATTGTTTGGGCACATAAACAGAATGAATGACAATAATAGCTAAATCAGTATACAGTGATAAAGCCCAAGGTAAAAGACCAAAAGGCAGACTTAGAGAAAATGGGAAGAAGATGTAAAAGAGGCATTGAAGCATAGAAATTTAACTTTTTTGGAAGGGAACAGAAAATGCCAGGACAGGCATCATGTTGATAGATCATCTCGGGCATCTGAACCAATACACCGAAACAGAATAAGAACTGATAAAGAAAGAAAGAAAGTTGTCCAGTTGCTACTGGTCTTGAGAAATCGACCGACTAGTGCATTATTGTATTATGGTGGTCGGGGTAATTTTCAATCAAATCAATTAATAAATCAATCTGGATAGTATAAAGATTATGGTGGTCGGGGTAAATTCCAAATCTAATCATTATTTTTTTTAATAATCGCAATCTGGATTCCATAGTATGGTGGTAGGGGTAACCTTTAATCAAATGAAATTGGACTGCATATGGTGAACAGGTACATTTCAATAAATCAATAAAAACCAATCTTGATTTGGTTAATGTTTTTTGTTTTGGAGGAATTGTTCTATTATTTCTCTCTCTTGTAAATCTCTCTCTGTCTCTCTCTCTCTCTTCCTGGTCTAAATCCACTCTAATGTCTCTCTCAATCTCTCTCTCTCTCTCTCTCTCCCTCCCTCCTAGTCCCTCATTTCCAGAATCCCTGGCATACACCCTCCCTCCCTCCTGGTCCCTCCCCTCCCTCTCTCTCCCTCTATAGTTCTGGAGCATTCTCTCTTGATCTCTCTCCCTCCCTCCCCCTCTGTCTCTCTCTCCCTCTCTCTCTCTCCTCTCTCTCTCCACTCTCTCTGGACTTCTCTCTCTTGGTCTATTGCTGGAGTCTCTCTCTCCCTCCCTCCCTCCCTCTCTTTTAATCCCTCCCCTTTCTCTCTAAACTTGATCTGCTCTCTCTCTCTTTTTCCTCTCTCTCTCACTCCCTTTCCCTCCCTCTCTCTCTCTCTCTCTCTCTTCTCTTCTCTCTCTCTCTTTACTCTCTCAGCTCTCTCTCTCTCTCTATACTATCTATCTATACTATCTATCTATCTATCTATCTGTCTGCATGTCTCTGTCTCTGTAATGTCTATATATATGTCCATGTCTCCCACTCTGTCTCTCTCTCTGTATCTCTCCCTCTGGTCCCTTAATTCTCTCCGTCCCTCCCCCTCTCTCTCTCTCTCTCTCTCTCTCTCTCTCTCTCTCTCTCTCTCTCTCTCTCTCTCTCTCTTTCTCTCTCAGCTTTTCTTTCCTTCTTCCTGTTTTATATACACATATAAACACACTGACTAACTCAAACGGGTCCTAAGGGCTACTCTACTGCAACACAAATACGACACGAAAGTCCCCTTCGTAAAAAACAAAACAAAACAAAAACCATAAAAAAACTTTTTCTCCTGTTACAAAAGTCTTGCACAAAAACTATTTCATCATATGATGACCCTGAAATCGGGTTGAAATCTCAGGGAAATCAAGGGCTCAAGAGAGAAAACAAGAAATGAAAATCCATCTGCCTTAGGCGGATGAGGATTGAGAGACAGGAAGGATAGAGAGGGGGGTGAGGTTTATTTAGAAGGTGGTTGGGTGGGTGGAAATTAAAACGAAAAGGAACTGGCAGAATATTAGAGTGGCACAAAGAAGAGATGAAATCTTACGCTGGTCATAAATAATAAATGTGTCTAAAAAAAAGAAGAAGTAAAAACAAAAGAAAGAAAACGAAAAGATTACATCCGATCACAGCCAACAACCCTGAGATCACCACAATGGTGGACAGGGGTAAATTTCAAAGAAAACAACCAAACAAACACAGTCAAAAAAACTCTGGTAGCCTTATCTGACATGTCTGGGAGAAACCAGAACGATATGGGCTACATTGACCTCCTGATGAAACTCCCAAACCGGTCTTTTCAACTTTACAATCTCCTAAAACCGTTAGTCCCTCCCTTGGACTGACATAAGAAAGAATATGAAAACATTCAAATCTAAAAGCAAAATATGGACTGCCCTATGAGGGGAACACAAAACCCTCACGTTTACATAGTATCATCAACATTTATGGTATGTCGCCACGTCAATGGCTCAAATAGCTGTAGGAAGCTATTTGCAATGTAAATCGACATGCTAGCCGTGTCTGAAGAACAGTCTCAAGAAAACTAATAAACATGCTGTGCCACACACATGTCGTCTATTTGTCAGCATGGTGTTCATTAAACTGACTTCTACTATGCATGCATGTACATACACAATAATATATCATGTTATTCCGCATACACACATGCGCGTAACACACCACATTCACACACATTCACATGAACACACAGTCCGCGTTAGGATTTGACAACCCTGATAAAAATAAAAACGATTTGAAAAACAAACAGTGTAGGCTGATAAGTCTGAAAACACATTCACCTCAGTTGGTGGTGTTATAAAATGTGTTTACAAATCTACGATCTCATGTACAGGACCCATTCGGAGGTTCAATATTTCCCCCGTTTCTCAATTTATCTTATTCAAACTTCGCATGAACACTCTTGGGAGGGGGGACCAGGACGGGTGCACAATTTTTAAATTTTTTTCTGGCACTTTCCCTAAACGATGCGACTTTTGGTTCCAGCAGGATCAGACCAAGGCCCGCGTCAAGCGTGTCAGGTCTGTCTGGCCCCAATGCATGAATTCGAAAGGTTTTGGGGACCAGCCTATATAAACCGAACATTTCCGAATGAATGGTTCATTATTCAACTTCTTGAATCCCTTCCATTATTTCCTTTGGGATTTTTTTGTTGCTCGTCAGAGTCAACTCCTCTAACCCTCAAACGACCGAACAGTTGAAACTCAATGGTGAAAGGGAGGTCAAGGGTCAACAAAGAATCGACCCAGAAACATACAACATGGTTCATCAACATTTCCAGGAGACGTATTTGAGCTTGTCTGGAGAGAAATGGTCCCGTACAGTTGATAATCATGTTTTAATAACATGTGTCATCTCCTCTGAGTTTACTTGACAATGTTAAGTTTTAAATAGTTCTTTTTCAATGCTAAATGTACAATATGGTTATTATTTTAGAAGTTGTTAAGTTTTGTGTGTTACTAAATTTTGAAATTTTAAAAAACGTTGATTGATTTTCTTCACATTGACAAATTTGACGTCCTCTTGGTTAAATTCTATTTGTTCGAAGTATTGTTGAATTTGGTGCAAAAATGTCGAGTCATGGTCCTATGTAACAGCCCATATTTGTATGGAAATAAGGAGAACGGAGGGATACAAGATAGAGAGAGAGAGAGAGAGAAAGAGAGAGAGAGAGAGAGAGAGAGAAAAGATAGAGAGAGAATTATGAGAGAGAGAGAGAGAGAGAGAGAGACAGACAGACAGACAGACCGATGACAGACAGACAGAAACCGGGAAGAGGGGGGCGGAGTGAAATTAGAGAGGCAGAAACACACGATTTGTACGCCCTTTTCCTTCAAGATTACAATTAAAGGGAAAACACAAAAACCCGTCGTTAAAAGTATCGGTGAGGAATAGAGCTATGAACACGCTATGTCATCACAATCATTCACGCCATATGACCAGTATGCATTGAACTTGATGTGAAAACCTTTGATTTGTAATCACATGCCATCCCAGAATTTCTTTCACAACGTGAGCGTTCCGTCAGTCGGACGGGGTCGGTCCGATCAGTCAGGTCTCTCTCTCTCTCTCTCTCTCTCTCTCTCTCTCTCTCTCTCTCTCTCTCTCTCTCTCTCTCTCTCTCTTTTCTCTCTCTGTGTGTGTCTCTCTCTCTGTCTGTCTTTGTCTGTCTCTCTCCCCCTCCCCTCCTGTCTGTCTCTCTCTGTCTCTGTCTCTGTCTCTCTCTCTCTCTCTCTCTCTATCTCTCTCTCTCTCTCTCTCTCTGTCTCTCTCTCTGTCTCTCTCTCTTTCTCTCCCTCCCTCCCTCCTCTCTGTCTCTCTCTGTCTCTGTCTCTGTCTCTGTCTCTGTATCTCTGTCTCTCTCTCTCTCTGTCTGTCTGTCTGTCTGTCTCTCTCTCTCTCTCTCTCTCTCTCTCTCTCTCTCTCTCTCTCTCTCTCTCTCTCTCTCTTTCTCTCGACATTCTGATAATAACAAGGCGGAAAATAAAATCAGCTCCAGCTTTTTGCTCATTAAGTATTAAGATTTTGCCTCCTTCTTTCAGGCAGATGACGTCATTAAATGTATAAAATCTCCTGTAAGTGTCTACATATGTACATGGAGTATAAAAAAAACTGCATTGTTTCAGAAAGATGTGGAAAACTCCTTCTGCGTATCTTTATGTATGCATCATGTGCTTATTTTTATCGCCTTTGTTTCTATAATGTGTGCATCCACCTTTATGTATGTAGCCTTCTATGCTGCTGTGAACGTCCATGCAAAGTTCTATTCATCGTCTGCACAGTGCGAATTCTTTCTTATTCTCTGATTAAACATTAGTTTGGGTAAGGGGCGGGAATGTGACCTCCTCCCTATCTCTCCTCTCTCTATATCTCTCTCTCTCTGTATACTCTTTGACAAATCTTCATTTATGATATCTCTCTCTCTCTCTTTCTCTCTCCCTTCTCTCTCTCAGATCTCCCTACCTCTCCCTCCCTCCCTCCCTCCCTCCCTCTCTCTCTTTCTCTCTCACCCTCCCTACCTCTCTCCCTCCCCTCCTCTCTCTCTCTCTCTCTCTCTCTCTCTCTCTCTCTCTCTCTCTCTCTCTCTCTCTCTCTCTCTCTCTCTCCCTCCCCCTCTAGAATCGAATTCTCCAACGTGCCCAGCTTTTCATCATCGCTAGCGCCATCAATATTATATAATTTATTCACTTTTCCATCACAGTTTCGGCCCCGTTCAATAAGTCTACAGATTTACAAAATATAAAACATCAATCTCGTCACGATTCCACTCTAGCGAAGGTTTTCCAAGTTTAATGTTATAAATATGTCACAATCTCAAGGTACATCATATTATTATATTAATTAATACGTTGATTTATCATTCATTTATCTATCTACCCGCTTGTTCATCTATTTATCAATTCATTCATCAATTTGTTTACTGATTATTGTATTATTCCTGTATCGGTCTTATTATTTACATTAAACAATAATTGTTATCAACATCAGCAACAGTAGCATTATTTTTAAAAAACATACAAGAGGAAAAAAACTTATTTTAAAACAAACACTGACAACGCAGAAAAATTAGTTGCATCCTACAGCAAAGCTACTATAGACTGGTATGTCAATAAGAACGCCAAGACCATTCGGACGTTTACAGTAAAGCCAGTAGTTGATAATCTAGAGAGGTGATCCATCGCGTTGCAGTATTTAAGTACATGACGTAGTTCAAACTCTCTCCACGTGACCATCCGGTAGAGTCCTTTCTTTTCTTTCTTTTTCATCCGACTGCACAGTGTCTTACATTGTTTTATATTTCACTAATTATAACGAAATGGGGAACATATATTTTTGATCTTAGTTTTTCTTTTAAATCTGGGCCAAGCGCAGAATGCGTCGCGGAGACTTTGATCATGGCTAGAAATGTAGTTAGTGTCCTTAGATTGTTTTCGAAATGCCATGCCTTTCATGACTAGGTTATCCCACCCCTCTCCCCCGCCTCCTTCTGCACTTTCAACCATTCTCACCTGTTGCTCTATTCCATGGTGATTATTAGTGATGATTATTAGTGACTGTCTCTAACAAATCAAGATACCTTGAAAATCTTCTTTTTTTTTTTTTAACCTGGATCTTATGTTAAAGCAAAGAAACCACAGAGATGTTTGAAATAATCTCTTTATGTTCTTTGGATATATTATTATGTTTGTGTGATCTTATTGTACCCGATAATTTTCAGAGATGGGCACATTTTGCCTCTTGCATCGTAATGATCCAGATTCAGAAATCCAGATGGAAACATAAGTAGATCTCTATCAATAGTTAATCCCCGATATACGTGAGCGTAAAAGCCCTTTTTTCATGAGACTAACTTATATCCAATTTCATTAAATTTTCAAAGATAACCTGTACAGGTTCTACCCGATTTATACCATTTAATACCTATAAACATATTCTACACACATATCGTTTGTAAAATATACATATATAAAACTAGTAAAGTTCAACATTCAATGCTATATCTGGTAGT
>JAXRKP010001075.1:0-5000 GCA_037039925.1 Doris montereyensis | reverse complement strand
GGAGACAACGATTTAATCACCATTTCGCCCGCTTATCTGAGTCCATTGTACGCGAAGTGAAATGTTTCCACTTTAAAAACTGGACTATGGAGCGTTAGCACGTCCTCTTTTCGCCTTCAACCCACGCCAGTCTACGCTTTGCATAGCGAAATTCTAAATCTGAAAGAAGAGACGGTTGTTGACCGCTTATTTAATTCATATTTTTAAATACACCTTTTTTTCGTTTGTTGTAGTTTTGCAGGCGTTAGAGCTCAACCGTAGTGCTGTGGGCTTGTAATCACGACGACACTGGTTCAAACCCTACGACGGCAGGTACGGGTGGGTGTTGTTTTCCCCACAACGTTGCACTTCACTCTACAATCTTCACTTGACTCAGGTGTTAATGAGTACCCGGCTATAGAAGAGAAAGAACTTGTCAGAGTGTCAGTGCGAAACGCTTAGCAGACTCGTGTACTGTATGCTCCCAGAGAGTTGAAAAGAACTTTGAATGAAATGGCCTGCTGGGGGATAAATGATGTGCAGTCAGTGAGCCTGCACTTTTGTGTAGATGCAAACTATAAATCCATCATTATCTTTATCTTTATTTTCTCGTTTTATTTTTAGTTGGGTTTTTCTCTCGTTTTAAAACGGTTTGTTGTGCTGCTATTCAACTTATAAGAACATGGCAACTTAGCTCGATTAAAACTCAAATGGAAAAGAAGAAAAAAGGAAACGGGTCGAGGATTTGGTACCAAGACTAACGTCAGACTTGATTTAGCTTCATACATTAGTAACGATCATATTATCTGAGTTGAGTTATGTGAAATCAATCAGGTAATGTGAAAGACGGACATTTTGTGTTAGTTTCGATAAGAGATGTAAGAAAAGAAAGCGGAGTAGAAAAAGAGGGCGGGGGGTATGATTTCATATCTACTTTCAGAAACAAACTATGTAATTAAGGTGATTTTGCAACACACCATTGTGGATGATGTTGTGGATTTCAAATTAATTGTTAATACTTTTTTACATGCACGTCGTTATAATAAACTGAATAATAGTTAATACGGCATCTCGGGGTTTTTATGGCATGCGTCATTCTGGATATGAAGGAACTGAAAAGGATTCGCTCAATAGACACTTTGTTGAAGTCCCCCTCCCGACCCCCACCATTCCCCAACTTTTTTCTTACTGTCTGCGTATTGCAAGCAAGATTAAAAGGCAGATTTACAAATCAATCAAAAACAGGCATCTCAGGGTCTGGGAGCTCATTAAAATCTACGGCAATGGTCAAACAAAGTACAATTACTTTATCAGTTCACTTGGGTCAAAAAGACTTTTAAACCGATTTACAAAGACCCTGAGATCATTAGCAACCATTTTATTGCATCTTGATGCAAACTCAGACAGGGTTACATTCAAACCGTATTTTTTAATAGACAGATTGATGTGGGAATCATGTTTGGAAGTTTACCCGTCGACCATCAATTGGTCGAAACGCTAGCAAAAGGATTCGCTCAGGATGACAGTAGTAATGTGTTGTTCTGACCAGCATTGAACAGTGAAATCAGACACAAAAGTCAGAAGGTAATCAAAGGCAAATAAATAGCATGACAGTAGTAATGTATTGTTCTGGAGATATAAGAGATCGTACATGACATTGGGATCCACTATTATAATTAGGTGCAAATCAAGAAATGTCACAAAGGGCCCTAAGGCACACATAGCCTATTTTTGACATCACACACACACGCGCAAAGGAATTCCATGGCAGCATCGTGAGGGCGGACTCCTCGACCCCGGCTCCTGAAGGAAGTCCCACAGAAAACGCGTCGGGGGAGCTGGGACACATCCACCAGAATGTTGTCCAAAGCACTCAGAGTCATTAGATGGTAAGCAGTTGTCTGTTTGACTTTAGCAGACGTGCGTCACCATTGCAAATAGTCATAATATAATATTGTCAGCAAGCAACTCCTGAGTAACACGTGTGGAAAGAAACCACAGAAGTCATGCAAATGTAACATGTCTTCAGGCTAACAGTGAGACAAGTCGGGTCAAACTCATACGTATTTTAAATGAAAAGAAAAGAACATCCATAGAGATTTTAAGTTCTTACAGATTCAAACTGCATGCAATATCAATAAATCAACGGACTGTAGAATAACATCAATGAATCAATGAATCACTGGGGCTGTCTGAAAACACTTTATACTCTTCAGTACATCAAGGTCACTACTAATCACATTATCACTTATTAAATATGTAATACGTAACATGAAACGTTGTAGGAATAATGGGTGTTCATTCATCACGGTACGTTTAGCATGACACGGAAGCAACATTTCGGAATTTTAAAAAAAGGGAAAACAATCTTGCAGTCAACACACTTGAGTCAATGAAGGGTGGGGACACAATCTCTGGTCATTCATAATTTATAAAAAATCAATACACACATAATTTTCTTTTGATCAAAGTATCAATCTGTGTACCAATATGCATGCATTTTAATATCAAAATCAACATATCGTAAGTAGACAATATTTAGAGGATGATGCCGCCTAAAATTATGACACCCCCAGGTGAGTCACGGTAAATTCCTGATTTCAACTACATTACTGTTAAGAGAAATCAATCATTGTTTTCACGCAGGTTTTGAGGAATCTTGTTTTCCCCAAACAGAAGAATTCTCCAATATTATAGAGATCAGTTGACCGATCGAACACCCTATTCCTATGAGCAGCCCAATCGCCTACTTCCGCATCAGTCGACAGTCTTTGTATAGTATGTGAATATTTTCTTCCACATATATATCTATATCTATTCATCTACGTGTGTTTGTATGAATGTATGTATGTATGTATGTATGTATGTATGTATGTATGTATGTATGTATGTATGTATGTATGTGCGTATGTATGTATGTATGTATGTATGTATGTATGTATGTATGTATGTGTATGTATGTATGTGCGTATGTATGTATGTATGTATGTATGTATGTATGTATGTATGTATGTATGTATGTATGTATGTATGTATGTATGTATGTATGTATGTATGTATGTATGTATGTATGTGCGTATGTATGTATGGTATGTATGTATGTATGTATGTATGTATGTATGTATGGTGTATGTATGTATGTGTGTACGTATGTACGTATGTACGTATGTATGGATGGATATATGTATGGATGTATAGATGGATGTATGTATGGATGTATGTTATGTATGCATTGTAATTGTATGCATGGGTTTGCCTGTGCACAAGTGTGCGTGTGTGTGTGTGTGTGTATGTATGTGTATGTGCGTGTATGTCTGTCAATGTATTTGTTTCTTCAAGACAATACAGGTCGTTGTAAATATGCCAAGGAGCTAGCTTCTATCTTGGGCGTTTTTAGGGGGAAAGGGGGGGGGTGGGGGGTGGGTGTTAGCCTTTGTCTTCGTTAAGATTTTAGAGTTCTTTTTTGTGTTGTCCTTTCTCATCCTTTCTGTCATAATTTCTTTCTGTTTTTCTTCCTGTTCATATACTTTGTTCTTTGTTCTACTTTAACTTGAGGAGGAATCACAGTGAATATAATATAAAGGACACAATGTATTATATATATCTCAACAAATCCTATCAAATTCAAAGCAATTATCAATTCATTCGATATCGCTTGGAAGGGCTCCATTCTTTATATTTGACCACATTATCAATACATATAGTTGAATGGGTGAGAGCAATTACCGCTGTCTCTTAATTCTGGTTTATGATACTTAAGAGGCTGGCGGGCCGAGAGCAAGCAAAACGACAAGCTAAGATAACGATGTTAATCAATAGGGATAACATTTTCTGAGCCGAGACCAGTAACTTACATTAAACCTCGCAACCTGCAGAGCAGTTTCACTTTTATATTGTCTAGTGCAGTCTAAATATGCGTACATCATCGGAACTCCGAGAAAACCCTAAAACGACGACCAGCATACTTACCCTAAACCTAAAGTGGCTGACTGCATCAATGCTTTAGTGTCGAAATATATCTGGTTCTTCATTGGTATTTAATGCACTTCTCTGGCTTTCTACTTTCATGCTTTGTGTTCGATCTGGCTACGTGCAAGGAACCCTGCTTAAGTTCAATCTGGTAGGATGTAAAGAGCTCTATTTATGTCCGATCTAGCAACATGTAAGGAACTCTACTTGTGTCTGATCTGGCGACATGTAAGAACTCTTCTTATGTCTGATCTGGTGACATGTATTTGGCAGGAGCTTTACTTGTGTCTTATTTGGCAACATGTAAGGAACTCTACTTGTGTCTGATCTGGCGACATGTAAGGAGCTCTACTTGTGTCTGATCTGGTGACATGTAAGGAACTCTATTTGTGTTTGATCTGGTGACGTATATAAGGAACTCTACTTGTGTCTGATCTGGTGACATGTAAGGAATTCTATTTGTGTCTGATCTGTTGACATGTAAGGAACTCTACTTATGTTTGATCTGGCGGCATGTAAGGAACTCTACTTATGTCCGATCTGGCAACATGTAAACAGGAACTCTATTTATGTCTGATCTGGTGACATATAAGGAACTGTGATCATGCCTGATCTGGTGGCATGTAAGGGACTCTATTTATGTCTGATCTGGTGACATGTATGAAACTCTACTTCTGTCCGATCCGGTGACGTGTAAGGAACTTTACGTACGTCTGATCTGGCGGTATGGTTATTAAGGAACTCTACTTATGTCTGATCTGGCGGCATGTAAGGAACTCTACTTATGTCTGATCTGGCGGCATGTAAGGAACTCTACTATGTCTGATCTGGCGGCATGTAAGGAATTCTATTTGTGTCTGATCTGGTGACATGTGTGGAACTTTACTTATGTCTGATCTGGTGACATGTGGAACTTTACTTGTGTCTGATCTGGTCTGACATGTGTGGAACTTCATCTTGACACAAACTATGTCTGATCTGGTGACATGTGTGGAACTTTACTTGTATGTCTGATCTGGTGACATGTGTGGAACTCTACTTTATGTCTGATC
>JAXRKP010001074.1:165000-171222 GCA_037039925.1 Doris montereyensis | reverse complement strand
AAACAGTATATTGATGATGGGTTTAGTATCACGACCGCCTGCGACTGATTTATACCGTTTTTTTCGATTTTTGCAAACAACTTTTGCAAACCTATCAAGTTCCTTTTATCCAGTCTACATCCACTGTTAACTTCTTAGACATCACCATTTCTCTCTGCGAACATGGGCTTACAACTACCATATTCTACAAAGATACAGATAGTCATAGCTATCTCCACTACATCCTCTCATCCACCACGTTGCAAAGATGCAATTCCATACTCTCAATTCCTCCGCCTCAGACGCATCTGTTCTGCCGAGCACCTATTCACAGAGGAAACGCCTACGATGTTTGATTTCTTCCTACGCAGAGGCTACCCTAGGGCCATCATTTGTCAAGCCTGTCAGAGAGCTAAAATTGTAGGCTGGTTTTTGCTTTGTTTGATAGAGGATTCTACCTCAGTAGACATAACATCTCCTTTTTGGCGAATGATTCTACCTCAGTAAACATAACATCTCCTTGTTGATGAATGAAGGATTCTACCTCAGTAGACATAACATCTCCGTGGTAATGAAGGATTCTACCTCAGTAGCCATAACATCTCCCTGGTAATGAAGGATTCTACCTCCGTAGACATAACATATACTTGGTAATCAAGGATTCTACCTCAGTAAACATAACATCTCCTTAGTAATGAAGGATTCTACCTCAGTGGACATAGCATCTCCATGTTAGTGAATGATTCTACTTCAGTAATCATAAAATCTCCTTGTTGATGAATGAAGGATTCTACCTCAGTAGACACAACATCTCCTTAGGAATGAAGGATTCTACCTCAGTTGACATAACATCTCCTTGTTGACGAATGAAGGATTCTACCTCAGTAGCCATAACATCTCCTTGGTAATGAAGTATTCTACGTCAGTAGCCATAATACCTCCTTGGTAATGAAGGATTCTACCTCAGTAGCCATAACATCTCCGTGGTAATGAAGGATTCTTCCTCCGTAGCCATAACATATCCTTGGTAATGAAGGATTCTACCAGTAGACATAACATCTTCTTTTTGGTGAATTATTCTACCTTTGTAGACATAACATCTCCTTGTTGATGAATGAAGGATTCTACCTCAGTAGACATAACATTTCCGTTTTGATGAAGGATTCTTCCTCAGTAAAAATACCATCTCCTTGTTGATGACGAATTCACCGTCAGTTAGCCATAACATCTTCTTGTCAATAAAGGATTCTACCTCAGTAAACATAACATCTCCTTGTTGACGAATGAAGGATTCTACCTCAGTTAGCCATAACATCTCCTTTTGAAGAAGGATTATAACATCGCCTTGTTGATGAAAGATTCTACCTCAGTAAGAATGATTCATAACATCTCCTTGTTGATGAATGATTCTACATAGGCATGACATATCCTTATTGGTGAATGATTCTACCTGGCATAACATCTCCTTGAATGATTCTACCTCAGATGAATGATTCTACCTCAGTAGGCATAACATATCCTTGTTGGTGAATGATTCTATCTCAGTAGGCATGACATATCCTTGGTGAATGATTCTACCTCAGTAGGCATAACATCACCTTATTGGTGAATGATTCTACCTCAGTAGGCATAACATATCCTTGTTGGTGAATGATTCTACCTTAGTAGGCATGACATATCCTTGTTGGTGAATGATTCTACCAGTAGGCATAACATATTCTTGTTGGTGAATGATTCTACCTCAGTAGGCATAACATATCCTTGTTGGTGAATGATTCTACCTTAGTAGGCATACATCACCTTATTGGTGAATGATTCTACCTCAGTAGGCATAACATATCCTTGTTGGTGAAATGATTCTACCTGTAGGCTACCTGACATAACATCACCTTGGTGAATGATTCTACCTCAGTAGGCATAACATATCCTTGTTGGTGAATGATTCTACCTCTAGGCATGACATCACCTTATTGTTGATTCTACCTCAGTAGGAATCACCTTATTGAATGATTCTACCTCAGTAGGCATAACATATCCTTGTTGGTGAATGATTCTATGAGTTCTACCTCAGTAGGCATAACATCACCTTATTGGTGAATGATTCTACCTCAGTAGGCATAACATCACCTTGCTGGTGAATGATTCTTCCTCAGTAGGCATATCCTTGTTGGTGAATGATCCTTAGACTGGTGAATGATTCACTCAGTAGGCATAACATCACCTTATTGGTGAATGAGTCTACCTCAGTAGGCATATCATATCCTTGCTGGTGAATGATTCTTCCTCAGTAGGCATATCATATCCTTGGCTGGTGAATGATTCTTCCTCAGAAGGCATAATATCACCGTGTTGGTGAATGATTTTACCTCAGTAGGCATAACATATCCTTGTTGGTGAATGATTCTTCCTCAGTAGGCATAACATATCCTTAGTAAGAAGGATTCTACCTCAGTAGGCATAACATTTCATTGTTGGTGAATGATTCTACCTCAGTAGACATGACATTACCGTGTTGGTGAATGATTCTTCCTCAGTAGGCATAACATCACCTTATTGGTGAATGAGTCTACCTCAGTAGGCATATCATATCCTTGCTGGTGAATGATTCTTCCTCAGTAGGCATATCATATCCTTGCTGGTGAATGATTCTTCCTCAGAAGGCATAACATCACCGTGTTGGTGAATGATTTTACCAGTAGGCATAACATATCCTTGTTGGTGAATGATTCTTCCTCAGTAGGCATAACATATCCTTAGTAAGGAAGGATTCTACCTCAGTAGGCATAACATTTCATTGTTGGTGAATGATTCTACCTCAGTAGACATAACATCTCGTTGGGAATGAGGATTCTACCTCAGTAGACATAACATCTCCTTGGTAAAGAAGGATTCTACCTCAGTAGACATAACTACTCCTTTGTAATGAAGGATTTTACCTCGGTAGACGTAACATCTCATTGGTAATGAAGGGTACTACCTCAGTCGGCATGACGTATCCTTGGTAATGAAGGATTCTACCTTGGTAGGCATAACATCTCATTGGTAATGAAGGATTCTACCTCAGTAGCCATACATCTTGTTGATGAAGGATTCTACCTTGGTAGGCATAACATCTCATTGGTAATGAAGGATTCTACCTTGCTAGGCATAACATCTCATTGGTAATGAAGGATTCTACCTCAGTAGACATAACATCTCATTGGTAATGAAGGATTCTACCTCAGTAGACATAACATCTCATTGGTAATGAAGAATTCTACCTCGGTAGACATAACATTTTGTTGATGAAGAGTTCTACCTGGTAAGCATAAAATCGCATTGGTAATGAAGGATTCTACCTCAGTAAACATAAAACCTCATTGGTAATGAAGGATTCTACCTCAGTAGACATAACATCTCATTGGAAGTATTCTACCTCAGTAGACATAACATTTGTTGATGAAGGATTTTACCTTGGTAAGCATAAAATCGCATTGGTAATGAAGGATTCTACCTCAGTATACATAACATCTCATTGGTAACGAAGGATTCTACCTCAGTAGACATAACATCTTGTTGATGAAGGATTCTACCTTGGTAAGCATAACATTTCCTTGTTGATGATTGATTCTACTCAGTAGGCATAACATCGCCTTGGTAATACTAATAAAGGATTCTACTTCAGTAGACATAAAACCTTGTTGGTGAATAATTCTACCTCTTCTTCTTCTTAAAAGGAATGTTTTCGTTAGAGTTAACTTGTTAAACGTTTATAAATGAATTTCAAGATCACATCATCGATATTTGTGCTAAAACAAATAACTTATATATTCTTGAAGATTTCAACATCCATGTCAATGATAATTCAGATAAAAATACATTTAATTTCATGAACAGCATCGAGGCATGCAACCTGATCCAACATGTTAAATCACCAACACATATAACCGGAAATACGCTTGACCTTGTTATGAGCTATTCCAATGACAACCTCTTGCAAGATGTATGTGTAGAAAGCAACCACATCTCAGACCATCAAAGCGTAATATTTCACTTGAAATTGAAAAAGCCCATACATCAAAAAAAAAGTCGATTTTGTATAGGACAAAAAATCATTGGACATGGAAAGTTTTAAAAAGTGACATTGTCAAATCAGAGACAACTAAGAGCCTCGAGGAAGCTAGGACAGTTGAAACAAAAAATTCACTATTTAACAAAATAATTATCCAAATACTTAACAGACATGCCTGCCTGATTACAAAAGTTGTAACAGTGCGACCGGACATCAAATGGTTTTGTGATGAAATACTAAAGAGAAGAGCAGCCGAAGAAACTTGGCGGAAATCTAAGCTCGTCATTCACAAAGAAATATATATCAAAGCAAAAAATGAAACAAATGGACTGATAAAAGAATGCAAATGTATATATACCGGAGACAACATCGCTGAGCACAAGGACAATAGCAAAGATTTTTTTTAAACTCATGAAACACGAACACCCATCATCTTCCTTACCATCACACGCAAATGACGAAGAATAAGTTAACATATTCAATAAATATTTCGTTGACAAAATTGTCACCATTCGATCGGATCTTGCCGAAAAGACTGACACTGACACCATTAAACTAGTGGTACGAAGTTCATCACAACACCACCACCACTTTCTTACTTTTTACCCGCATCTGTTGAGGAAACCACTGAAGTCGCCAATGATGCAGCAAACAAACAATGCCCATAACCTCCATCGACAATTGTTCCATCCAAAATGCCCATTTTCCCACCGTTTTCAAAGAAGGGCATGTGACTCCACTCTTAAAAAAGAATCTTGACAACGAGAGGATGAAAATTACAGACCCGTCTCGAACTTAAATTTCATTTCAAAGATCATTGAGAAACTCATTGTGCGAAGACTTACCAACCACACCATGAGTTAAAACCTGTGTCCCCTTTTTCAATCAGCATACAGGCGAGACCACAGTACTGAAACTGCGTTAATCCGTGTCCACACAGACATAATCAACAAGCTCCAATGCAATGACAATGTCGCACTTCTACTGTTGGATCTGAGCGCGGCTTTCGATACTGTGGACCACAAAACACTCTTCGCTAGAATGCAATAATGTTTCGGAATCACGGTCATGGCTCTGAATTGGTTTGTGATTTATCTTACAGATCGTACCCAGTGAGTCATCATAAATGGCAGTCCTTCATCGGCAGCAACTATCCAATTTGGCGTCCCACAGGATCAGTCCTTGGTCCGTTTCTCTTTACACTATACATTACACCTCTCAGTGACATCATCGCATCCCACAACATTGATCATCATTTGTATGCTGACGATACGCAACTCTACACCCCACTCAGCATGAAAAATCACATAACAACTAAAGAAACAGCCGTCATCAACTGTGTGTTAGATATCAGGACCTGGATGACAGAAAACAAACTGAAATTCAACAATGACAAGACAGAATTGATAACATTTAGAAAAAAAAAAAAGACATTATATTTAATGAGCTGGTCATAAACAATAGCGTCAAAAATCTCGGTTTCTTATTTGATGAATTTTTATACATGCTTGTTCACATTACCAAAGTTTGTCAAACAATCAATTGTGTCCTTAAAAGCATTTCTCGTATCCGAAATCTGTTAGACCAAGAAACATATAAAATGCTTGTCCATGCCCTTGTCACAAGTCGTCTTGATCAATGTAATTCTCTTCTTTATGGGTTGTCAAAACTTTTATTCATCGATTACAATTAATTCAAAATAAAGCAGCAAGATTTGTAACTAAGACCAAAAAGTCTGAACACATCACTCCCGTTTTGTGCTCTCTACATTGGTTTCCCGTAGAGAAGAGAATCGTATATAAGATAGCATGTCTCACTTTCAACTTCATTCATGACACTGCCCCCGACTATCTAAAACGCTTAGATCATCACAATCTTTGCAACTAAAAAGAAGCATCGCTAAGACAATATTTCTCGAACGTTCTTTCACCTTTTGGCCCCAGCTATATGAAATTCTTTGTCAGTTAAAACTAGAAATTGTACAACCCTTCCTTCCTTTAAACAATCACTTAAAACGGAGTTGTTCCACTTCACTTTCGACTCGCATAATATTTAAATTATTGGTATTTTCTAAAACCCGTGTTAAGGGTTTGGTGTTTTATTGACGTATGGTACCTTTAACACTGTCATGTATTATGTAATTATTCTTAGATTTCTTAGTTTGACTTCTTTAAAACTATCATGTTTTATAT
>JAXRKP010001074.1:142500-157500 GCA_037039925.1 Doris montereyensis | reverse complement strand
GGTATTAATTCTTTTATCCCAATTTTAACAATGCTTATTGCAGATTCATTGTTTCTAAAGAATATACCTAGTATTTTTATTTCATTTACTGTGTTTATTCCATGCATTATGCAAGGAAATGGATTGGTAAAATGTAATGACATAGCTAACAATTTTTCTTCATTGAAATTCAGTCCAGACAGTTTTGAGAATATTTCAACTTGATCTAATGCATTCTTGAGATCATCAATGCCTTTGGCAAATAGCGACATATCATTCGCATATTGTTTTATTTGTATTGGTTCTATTCCCTCGACAGGACTTATGCTTTTTATGTTTTTGTTTTGTCTAATGCTTATGGCGAGTAGCTCTACAGCCACAATAAACAAGAGTGGAGACATTGGACACCCTTGCCCCACACCTCTTTCTTCATTAAATTCTTCTGAGATAAAACCTGCATTTTATGAAACAAAACCTTCATCCATTTCATAAAATCATCTCCAAATCCAAATGTTTTAATTGATTCCAAAAGAAAAGTGATTGATATAGTGTCAAAAACTTTCCTAAAATCTAGAGAGACAAGTATATCTTGATTATCTGTGGTATTCTTTGTTTCAAGATGTCGTCAATGTCCCGAATCATATCAGTGATATTTCTGCCTGGTATGAAACCTTTCTGGTCTATGTGCACGATTTTGTCTACTGCTGGACGCAGCCTTATGGCGAATACTTTTGCGACTATCGGTATTTGAAAGGGTGATCGGCCTCCAGTTATTGAACTCTGTCTCATCTTTTTCTTTTATGTAGTAAAGCTTTGATTCCCTGTTTTTGAGACCCCTAATAGTGAACCCTTTTGAAGCTTTTCGTATTGGAATGATTCTAGCAGAGAATCTTCGATATGTTACCAAAATCACTTGTAGAATTCAATAGGGAAGGCCGTCGATTCCTGGCGCAGAACAATTCTTCATGCTATTTATGGCATCTAAAACTTCTTCTTCAGTAACCTCCGTCACACAATTTTTTTTCTGCCTTTTGGATTACGTGTATTGTAAGAGAAGACGTGAATGCTCTGGTTGCAAGAATAATGTCCTTTCTTCTTTCCTCGTATAGATTTTTATAATATTTTTTTTTATTGTTTCCAATATCTCAAGTGGTTTAGATAGATCCTTTTTTTCACCTCTGAGTTTATTTATGGTGTTATTGATGGATTTCCTCCTTTCTAAGTTCAGAAAGAATGTATTACACTTCTTTTCTTCTTTGGTCCATTTTTACTCCAGATCTTATTTGTGCACCTCTGGTTTCTTCCATTTGAATGATTTCCAGTTATTTCTTCCTGATATGTAGTCTTGGCCTAAGTTTCTCACTATGTGGATCTTTCGCGACTTCATTTTCTAATTCGTTTATTTGCAATAGACAGTTAATTTGTTTTCTTTTTCGATTTTGATTTTTTATACCTGCTATATTGCTGATTAATTTCTACTAATTTCTTTTGTAAAGTATTCCCATGCTAGATGTCCGTCCGTATATCTTCGTTCACTTACAATTTGTTCCATTGTTTTATGTATAAGATTTATGTATTGCTCGTCTTTCAATAAGTTAATAATATGTTTATAATATGAGGGGCCGTGGAGACTTGACCAAAAACATATTTTGCATTCGACTGCTCTGTGATCTGAGAAGCCAAAGGTTCTAGTGTCTATACTTTCCATATTAGGCATCATATGCTTTCATCGGCAAATATGTAATCTAGACGTCTAGCAGTATAAGGGGTTTCTTTTGCCCATGTGTTTTATTTATAACTCGGATTATTCGTTCTCCATACATCAATTAATTCTAGGTCAGTCACTGTTGCTTCGAATGTCTTTACGCTTTCTTTTTGGATCTTTTGGCCTGCAATAATGTCAAATTCGTTACTAAGGACACAGTTGGAATCTTCAGCTACTATGGTTTTTACGAGATCCTTTACTCTGGCATGGTCAGTCATAGTTTCTTTCAGCTCTTTTAAAAAAACAACCCTATCTTTCACATTGCAATGTGCATAAACGTTGTATATTAACATGTCCTCATCCGGAAGTTTACATTTAGATGCTATGTATTATGAATTCTTGATATATTACCAACTATATTTTTGTTAAACAAAGTGAGTAATCCACCGTTATATTCTGTTTCTGCTTGTAAATGTACAGTCCCTCCCCACTGTGCTCATATAATTCACAGTTCCTTTTCTGTTTGGGTAGGTTTCTTGTAGCATTATGATTGTGTATTCTTTTGTCCTAAGACGTTTAATGATAACATTTCTTTTTTTCTTTATTTCTTAATCCACGCACGTTCCAAGTCAGAACTGTAAGTGAAGCCATTGTCCTATAGTTCATGTTCTTGCTTTTAAATTATTTTTTTTTTAATTTTCAATCATGATATCGTTGTGTGTTTTTACGTGTCTTCAAGCCGTGGACTTTGTGCTAGATGGTCAGGTCCATTGTTACCTTGGCTAGGGTTGTGTCTTTTAACACTTAACGACCTTGCTCGTGTTATGAATGACGTAAGCGTGTTGTGGGGGAGTCTTTCTATGTCCCTCCCTCGTGGTCTCTCTCCTGTATTCGTCTTTTCGGTTGGTTTAACTCCTTTGACCTCCTTGTGTCCCTTTTTTTATCGTCATTTTCCACGTCCTCGGCTGGTGAGGTGTCAATCTGATTTGATTCCCCGCTTGAATCAATGCCTGGTGGTCTTTTTTCGGCAATATCTATCTCTGTATCATTTTGTTTGCGTTGAGCAGGACAATCTTTTTTCAGCAATATCTATCTCTGTATCCTTTTGTTTGTGTTGAGCAGGACAGTCTTTTTCAGCAATATCTATCTCTGTATCCTTTTGTTTGTGTTGAGCAGGACAGTCTTTTTTCAGGCATATCTATCTCTGTATCCTTTTGTTTGTGTTGAGCAGGACAGTCTTTTTTCGGCAATATCTATCTCTGTATCCTTTTGTTTGTGTTGAGCAGGACAGTCTTTTTCGGCAATATCTATGTCTGTATCATTTTGTTTGCGTTAAGCAGGACAGTCTTTTTTCGGCAATATCTATCTCTGTATCCTTTTGTTTGCGTTGAGCAGGACAGTCTTTTTTCGGCAATATCTATCTCTGTCTTTCCTTTGTTGTATCCTTTTGTTTGCGTTGATCTATCTTATCCTTTTGTTTGCGTTAGACAACCTTAGGGGAGGGGTGAGGGGAGGGTGTAGGGGAGGGGGAAAAGGGAGGGTTAAATGATCATTATTTTGTTGACATCAAATAATCGTCCTCAATGATGACAGAGTACAGATACGTAATGAAAAATTGTCACATATCCTTTTTTTAAATGTATTTGCTAACTAATTTATCTGTCTATCTATCTATCTATCTATCTATCTATCTATCTATCTATCTATCTATCTATCTATCTATCTATCTATCTATCTATCTATCTATCTATCTATCTATCTATTTATCTATCTATCTATCTATCTATCTATCTATCTATTTATATATATATATATATATATATATATATACATATATATATATATATATATATATATATATACTTATCTATCTATCTATCCATCTATCTATCTATCTATCTATCTATTTATTCATCCATCCACCCATCTATCTATCTATCTATATATCTATCTATCTATTTATCTATCTATCTATCTATCTATCGATATATTTATGTATCTATCTATCTATCTATCTATCTATCTATCTATATATATATATATATATATGTATATATCTATCTAGTTGGCTAGCTCCAGCTATCTAGCTATCTGTTTGCCTGTCTCTTTGTCTATCTACCTATCTCTCTGTCTGCCTCTGTCAGTGGTTTTGAACCCTGCCAACGGTTAACAATTTTTCTCGAGTTTTAACGAGCAAATCTACCGCCCTCCCCCCCCCGCGCACGGCATGGTCAGGGTAAGTGGATCAACACCTAGTCTCACCAGAGACGGACGATAAAAAGAGGTCCCGCGTGCTGATCACAACACTCTGTACACGTTGAAGATCTCTTGGCTGTTTACAGGGCCGTCCAGCCAAAATTAAGAATCCTACCCAAAATCTCGAGATCAACTTACTTATGAATGTGGGTAAATCAAATCAAATCAAAGTCTCTTTGTCTCTATGTTTTTATATCTCTCTATCTATCTATCCATTCTTTATTCGTTCCTTTTTTATGTATTTCATCTATGTACCGTTCAGTATCTACTGTCTACAAATGCAAATGTTACTGTCCGTCAATATTCTATCTACCGTTCATTATCTACCATCTTCAAATGTTACTGTCAGTCAATATTCTATCTACCGTTCATTATCTACCATCTTCAAATGTTACTGTCAGTCAATATTCTATCTACCGTTCATTATCTACCATCTTCAAATGTTACTCTACCATCTACCATCTTCAAATGTATCTACCATCATTATTCAAATGTTACTGTCCGTCAATATTCTATTCATTATCTACCATCTTTATATGTTCAGTTATTCTATCCATCTTCAAATGTTACTGTCAGTCAATACTCTACCGTTCATTACCATTCAAATTATCAGTCAATATTCTATCATTTATTATCTTTATAATGTTACTGTCAGTTAATGTCAGTCATATTCTATCTCTCGTTACTGTCATTATCTATCTATTCTTATCTACCATCTATAAATGTTACTGTCAGTTATTCTATCTACCGTCAGTCAAATATTCTATCTACCGTTCATTATCTACTCTACAAATGTTAATGTCAGTCAATATTCTATCTACCGTTCATTATCTACCATCTACAAATGTTACTGTCAGTCAATATTCTATTCATTATCTACCATCTTTATATGTTTATTATCTACTATCTACAAATGTTAATGTCAGTCAATATTCTATCTACCGTTCATTATCTACTATCTACAAAATTAATGTTACTGTCAGTCAATATTCTATCTACCGTTCATTATTCATTATCTACCATCTACAAATGTTATGTTACTGTCAGTCAATATTCTATCTACCGTTCATTATCACCATCTTTAAATGTTACTGTCAGTCAATATTCTATCTACCGTTCATTACCATATTCTATCTACAAATGTTACGTTCATTATCTACCATTATCTTTAAATGTTACTGTCAGTCAATATTCTATCTACCGTTCATTATCTACCATCTACAAATGTTACTGTCAGTCAATATTCTATCTACCGTTCATTATCTACCATCTACAAATGTTATTGTCAGTCAATACTCTATCTACCGTTCATTATCTACCATCTTATATGTTACTGTCAGTCAATATTCTATCTACCGTTCATTATCTACCATCTTTATATGTTACTGTCAGTCAATATTCTATCTACGTTCATTATCTACCATAATGTTATTCTATCTATCTACCGTTCATTATCTACCATCTAAAATGTTATTGTCAGTCAATATTCTATCTACCGTTCATTATCTACCATCTTTATATGTTACTGTCAGTCAATATTCTATCTACCATTCATTATCTACTATCCAAATGTTATTGTCAGTCAATATTCTATCTACCGTTCATTATCTACCATAATGTTATTGTCAGTCAATATAATGGCAGGCAGTTCATTATCTACCATTTATTGTCAGTCAATATTCTATCCCCTTAATTATCTACCATCTTTATAGACACTGTCAGTCAATATTCTATCTACCATTTATTATCTACTTGAAAATGTGAACATCTACCATTAAATAATGTTATTGTCAGTCAATATAAGGCACTAGTGTCAATATTCTATCTATCATTCATTATCTAAATAAATGCTAGCCCCTTAAAACTACATAGACACTTGAATTCCTCTTTTCTTTAGTGTAAATCTAAAAACTACTTTAGTTGTTCCTCTTTTCTTTTTAAATCAAAAATGCGCTTAACAAAAGATAACCATAATTTTATAGTTACTAATATTGATAATAAAACATTTTGTTGTTCTTTTTTCATAGAAGAAAGATAACTTCATTGATCTCATAATATAAGAAAATTGAATTGATCACATATATATATACAAGTTTACTGTGAAAGTTACAAATATATTTCTATTTAAACATTCAAATTTAAAGATAAAGAAAAGATGGCATAAGCTCGCCGACTGTACATCATTTCTCTCTCAGCAGGCCATTCCATTCAAATTCCTTCTCAACTCACGTGGGAGCATACAGTACTAACACTCTGACGAGATCATTCTCTACCTATAGCTGGGTACTATTCACATCTGAGCCAAGGGGAAAAAAGTGGAGTGAAGTACCTTTCCTAAGAGTACAACGTTAGAAAGAAACCCACCTGTGCTAGCGGTGGGGCTTGGAAAAAGTGTCGCTGTAATTAAAATCTCTCACAATTACAGTTCAGCTACAACGCCTCTGGTGTCTAGAAAAGATACATAAAGGGGAGTGAGTGAGGGGAGTAAAATTTGTTTTTTTTTAATCTACACAGTCGCTGATGCTATATCTTATTGATTTATCAAAGGGGCACTTCTTTTTTCCAAAACATTGAGGGTTTTTTTTAACTTTCGTCTCTGCTGTGTGCTTTGAATTTTACATAAGGGAAAAAATAGGATATTTGTTATAACATACCGTGTCAGAGGCTAGATATATCATTTGACCTTTGAACTCCCATAATTTTTAAAAACGGTCATGAAATTTGTGTTGATGATTGAACATACAGTAATCAATAAGAACAATGCACATTCATTCATCACATAGATATTTTGAATTATAGCACTCCTTATCAATGACATTTCACCCAGTATTATTATCTCCATCTCTCAGACTGTAACTCGTCCTGGGCAATGGGTCCGATCAGTGCAATATCAGATCGTATCAATATCAAAATGAAGGCTGGATGGTCAAAGGCTTATTTAGCCGTTCAAACAGTGATCGACTGCGTCAAGGGAGGAAGCTGCAATGGCGGAGATGTTAACCTGGTTTATGAATACGCCCGTGATGAAGGAGTTCCAGATGAAACGTGCAATAACTATCAAGCTATAAAGGGGGTAAGATAAAACGTGCAATAACTATCAAGCTATAAAGGGGGGTAAGATAAAACGTGCCTTAACTATCAAGCTCAAAAGGGGGTACGATAAAACGTGCATTAACTATCAAACTATAAAGGAGGTAAAATGAAAACTATCAAGCTATAAAGGGGGTAATAAAACTATCAAGCTCAAAACTATCAAGGGGGGTAAGATAAAACGTGCATTAACTATCAAACTATAAAGGGGGTAAAATGAAACGTGCAATAACTATCAAACTAAAAGGGAGGTAAAATGAAACGTGCAATAACTATCAAGCTCAAAAGGGAAGATAAAACGTATTAACTATCAAAATATATAAAGAATAACTGAAACGTGCAATAACTATCAAGCTCAAAAGGGATGCTAAGATGAAACATGCAATCACTATCAAGCTCAAAAGGGATGCTCAAAAGGGATGAATGAAACGTGCAATAACTATCAAGCTCAAAAGGAGGTAAGATGGAATGTGTTGATTGAGAAACTTTTAAAGGATAAATAATACGACCTAGGTATGACGAATCAGAAAACATCTTTTAAAATCACATAACAACTTATCTTATGCTGTACTTACTTAGAATTGTACTTTTTGGTTTCGGTGTGCGATTTTATTTCGTGTATCATATAGCCATATCTGTTGTTCAGTGTTAGCAACCATTGTATTTCTTCTTTATGTTCTTAGGAATAGTTTTTATGTCTGCATATTGCTTCCATGTGTTTATTATGGATACCACATATAGTTATGCGGCTATTATTATCAGTGTTATTGTTATTATTATTATTATTATTATTATTATTATTATTATTATTATTATTATTATTCTGATTATTATTATTATTATTATCCTTATTTTTAATATTATCATTATCATTATAAAACAGGACAAAAGGAAGAAATTGGTTTAAAGTTTATAAGATCTACTTCACCTTTTTGTAAGGAGATACTTACTTACGAATCCTCGTAGTGCTTGGCCAGCACATAAGGACGATAAAGTGGATCGCCATTGAACACGATCAGATGCCGATTTTGTCATCTGCCCCCACATCCATCCCAGATCTTCATCTCTTTTCCAAGGCTTCTCCGCAAGGTTTTTAGCGGACGACCTATCTTCCTTGTTCCTGAGGGGTCCATCTGATGGGCCATCTTAAGGACGGCATCAGCACTCACTTCAAGGATGTCCCCAGTCCACCTCCATCTCACAGTCTGAGACACTGGCTCCACCGGTGCCCATTCCTGAAAGGTTGCCGTCCGATACAGTGTTTGATATAAGGAAAATTCTGAATGTTTATTCTCAGTGTTTTCAGAAAGAATAACACTCTTTTACTTTCTTTCTTTCTTCATGAGTTCCCGTTCTACCCTCTGGTGTATGGGTTTAGATATCCGAAATAATCTTTCTCATTGATTTTGTCCAGATTGCCTATGAAAGCTAAGGGATCTTTCTTTTATTTTAGTTTCAACATTATCATTTGCACCATACTGTTATTTTTGAAAGCTCCTTTAATTTGTTTCTTACCACATCTGCTCCGTACAGCTGTAGAGTGTGTTTTTATACAGTTGCCATTTTCTTCTATTGTGGCATCATTCAGATAAATCTGCCATTCACTGATAAATCTTTTTATCCTAGATTAGTTTGCCTGTTTTACCTCTGGTTTATTTAGTTCTTCTTCTTTCGAGTTTAGTAGCTTGTTTTTCCCCAGTCAGTAATCTCATTTTAGCAATCACTAGGTGATGATAACTAACTATTTCAGCTCATCTGTTTATTCTTGTATCCGTTGCACCGTAAAAGGGGAACTACAAACAATTAAGTGGTCTATGGTTGACTCTTCACTTCTAACTCCATTCACTGTCTATATTTATTTGATTTATTTCTTTATCAGTTGCCGTTCTGCCTCCCGGTGTCTGGGCTCAGATGCCTGAAATCATCTTTCTCCAAGCTGCCCTGTCCTGGCATTTTCTGTTTCCTTCCAAAAAAGTTAAATTTCTTTGTTTTAATGCCTCTTTTATATCTTCTTCTAACGTTCATCGAGGTCTGCATTTTGGTCTTTTACCTCAGGCTATAGCACTGTATTCTGGTATGGCTGTTCTATTGTCATTTATTCTGTTTACATGCCCAAACCATCTCAGTTGGATCTATTTCTATCTTAGTTTTTATGCAATCTGCTTTGGTTTGATCTCTTATTGTTGTGTTTCTGGGGTTTTTTCTTTTAGTTTCCCCTGACTACCCTTCTTAGATATTTCATTTCAGCTGCTTGTACTCTACTGTATTCTCTACTGTCTAATGTCCAGATTTCGCTGCCATAGAGGAGAGTAGGATAATACACTGTGTTGTATTTTTTGCCATTTTGGTTTTTGTTGACAATTCTTGTTTACTTATAAATGCCTTTCCCAGATGGTTATATAGTGTCATTGCCTTTCAGATTGTCTGGCTGATTTCTTTTCTTAGTTTTCCCTCTGAGTTAATCATTACTCCTAGGTAATTGTAACTTTGATCTTGTTCTAAATTCTCCCTGCCCAATTTAAGATTTTGTGTTTTAGCGTCCTAGTTAGTAGCATTGTTTTGGTGTTCTTTGCATTTACTCTCATTCCTCTCTTATTTAGTTCATTATTCATCTTGGTTTTTTTTTGTTTTTTTGTTTTTTATTTTGTTTTTTGGGGGGTTTTTAATTCTTTTTTTGTGTTTTTTTTCTTTCTTGTGTGTGTGTTACATTTTTATTGAAATTGCATCAAAACATCAAGTGAAGGCATTATTTCAGATACTCAGGTATTTAATGTGAAAATAGATACAACTCTTGAAACATCATCAATGCATCTCTATCAAAGTCGAACTTGCTTTGAATGAATACATTCACAAATATGCAAATAAAGGGCAAACAGCAATGACATCCAAGTGAGGAATCAGCAATCAAACCATGGCAAATTGGTAATTATCTGAGAATTACAAAACGTTATTAAGAAAATGTTAACATGAAAAGGTATGCATATTATTGGCTATACAAGTCATGGGTTCCAGAACTTGTTTCGTCTCTGTCTTGCTTTCTATAGATTGTAGATGCAATGTTTTGAAGATCAAGCTTTAAGATGGGGTAGCAATGTCAGAATGTTGTGCACGTGGTCTCCATAGTTCCAGTCCTCCATAATCCAGATCGTCTGGTCTTGCCAATTAAGCATATGTCGTTGACGCATTTTCGCATATGGGTTCTCGTCTTCGCTGTTCTTGACGATGAAGTTTCTTATCCTTTGATTGGTAACGCAATACTCAATAATGAGATCATCAGTCTCTGCAAGAATAACATGTGTCGGTTGAAATCTGTCTAACACGAGCTTTAAAATGTCCTTGTTGCGATCTGGCTGTGTAATATGCCTCTGTGTTTTCCATGATTTTGAAGATCTGGACGCTTATTTTATCACAGTGAAGTTGCTTGATCATGTCAGCAAAGCGTGTGTGATTACTGTTACCACCTTGTTGGTTTTCCATGGATGAGTTTTCTCACTTGTGCGAGAGCTTTCTTTATCATATTCGGTCTCACTGTCTGACGTGATAGATGTGTCAGAAATGTGTAGATCTATCTTCTTCTCGGTGTGTTTCGCATCTGTCGCTGTGTCGTCTAGGTTGTCGTCTGGGCCGTTTGATTCACTGATTGTATTTCCGACCATAGATGTGTCGTCAAGGGGCGATGTCACGGTTGACACGCTGAATAAATGGACAGCACTGTTGTTACTCTGGATTGAGTCCGTATAGCTGTTGTTTGTTTGTTGAATGTCAGCACGTCCATTCTCCCTGTTTTCATCAAAATCCGTGCTCGCAGATGTGTCGTCAAGGAGCGATGTTACGGCTGACACGCTGAATGAATGGATAGCCCTGTCGTTACTCTGGATTAAGGCCGTACTGTTGTTGTTTGTTTGTAGAATGTCAGCACTTCGAATTTCTTTATTTTCAATAATGTCCATGTTCGTAGATGTTGTTGCTGTCTTCGTTGCTACTCTTGTATAGTGTTGTGGTTTTCTAAAGTTGTCTCATCTTACTTGGCTCGGCGACTTGCGTCTGAAGCTGGCAGGAGTTGAATGATGACCCGTCGACACACTCATGTCGGCCATATCCATGCCATCAAATCGAAGGACGAGGGTAGTGCGCTCTTTATTTCCAGCTACCTTGAAGGATGAGAGGTGAGATTCCTCTAAAATGCTGTTGAAGAGACATTCCAGCATCATCAGAAGTCCGCTAACTGGCATATTGATGTCGTTCAACCTCAAAATAAACTTGAAATCATAAAAAGGACGAGAGCTCGCGAACCCACGTCTGTCCTACTCGGTAACCAAACCGGAAGTCTTTATTCATATTGTTGATATCCGACTGAAGATCACTTGCTGTTTTCCCAAACATAACTAAGTCATCAGCATATGAAAGCATTGCTACATTTACTGCTTTGAGCTTCCATATACCTACATTCGGTTTCATTTTTTTCATTTTGAGACTGAATCCATAAATGTGATAAAAAAAGATGACTTAGAAAACAACCCTGTCTTACTCTATATCTACATCAAACTCTTCATATATGTTTTCAGCTACTCTCACTACACTTGTTGGTTTATTGTAAAAACTTTCAATGGCTTCTATTAAATTGTCTCTACATTGTGTTCTTTTAAGGAATGCCATAGTTCGTCCCTCCTCACATTGTCAAATGCCTTTTCTAAGTCTATAAAACTCACGTGAAAGTCAATGTTTCTCTCAAGGAATATGTGTATTATTTATATAATTATAAATATGTGGTGTTGTACATTTCTTCCTGGTCTAAATCCATTCTGGTGTTCTTCAATCTGATCCTCTACTTTGTTTTCCTTAGTCTCATTTCCAGTATCCAGGCATACACTTTTCCTGATACGTTAGGAGTAGTGTTATCGCTCTATGTATTGATACTACTGTTCTCTTTTCCAGTTGTCTGGCATTTGTTTGGACTTACATGCTTGTTGACATATTGCATGTAGTAGTTTGTCTGCCTCTCTCCCTTGGTTTTTAATCATTTTCTGGATAAACTTGATCTGCTCCTGTGTCCTTTCCTTATTTCATTTTTCTTATAGCTGTTTGGATTTCTTCAATTGAGATATCTACATCTTCAGCTGTCTCCTCTGGATTACTTGTTACTTTTAGTAGTTGATATGTACTCCTTGTTTCATATATTCTGGAGGGATTATGTCATTGTTGAAAATATTTTCTCCAAGTTTCCATGATTTCGCTGTCTTCTTTCATTATTTCTCCTTTGACATTATAAATTTGTCGTACTGGGCATGCTTTGGTCTTTCTCATGCTCTTCATTGTTCCTCAGAACAGCTTGTGATTTCCTTGATAGCCTTCTTGAAGTCTTTACTGTTCCCATTGTTCCTGTTTTGCTTTCCCACTTCCTCTTTGGCGATAGTTCTTTTATTCACGTAATCTATCTTATCCTCTGGTCTCTTTGTTTGCAATTATTTCTTTCAGGTATCCTTCTTTTCTTTGATCTTAGTCTTGACATTCTCATTCCACCATACTGTTCTTTTCTTATCTCCTTTAATTTGTTTCCTACCACAGACCTCTCCAGTACAACTGAGGAGTGTTTCTTTATACATCTACCACTTTTCTTCTATTGTGCTATCATTCAGACCCATCTGTCTTTCACTGATAAATCTTTTTATCCTAGATTGGTGTATCTGTATTACTATTGGTTTATTTAGTTCCTCTATTTTGAGTTTAGTAGGTGTCTTTTCTTTTCTTTTCTGTTTGTTTTCTTCAGTTAGTAATCTCATTTTGGCAATCACTATGTGGTGACCATTAAATATTTCTTCTCCTTTGTCTACTCTTGCATCCATGATACTGTAAAATAGGAGCTGCTAACTAGTATGTAGTCTATGAGTAACTTTTCACACATGTCTTCATTAACTCTTGTAAATTTGTTGATATCTTTATGAGGAAAATAGATGTTGGCTATCTTCATGTTATTCTTTAGGCAAAAATCTATTAGTCTCTCTCCATTTGGAAAAGTTGTTGTCTCTCCTTCTTTACCTATTACTCTCCTCCTGATGTTTCTACATTGTTGCCTACTCTAGCGTTTAAATGTCCTAAAACCATTAGTTCCTGTTTGGGTTTGAGATTCTCTGCAGCTATTTGTAAATCGATTTCAAAGATAGCTTTTTCTTATTTGGTGGCGTTTTCGTTTTGTCCATAAGCTATTAATAATTTAATTTTTCTTCCTTTTTAGTTTAATATTTACCTGTAATAGCCGTGGGCTTATAATTGTCCAACTTTCTAGTAGCTTTTCATGCCTTTTATGTATTAGGAGGCCTATTCCTGCTCTAGCTCTATCTTTGTCATTTACTCCTGTGAAAATTAAAGTATGGTTTGGTCCTGCATTTTCTATTCCTTATCCTTTTTTCTTTGTTTCTGCAATGGCCAAAATGTCTTCTTTGAATTTTTTCATTTCTTCAACCAATTCTGTCTCTTTTCCATTTATTGCCATAATGGTCCATAGCAGTCCATGGTCGTTTCCATGTTCGTCTTTGAAAGGTCAAGCCGAGGATATTGTATTTTTCTCTGAATCGGTTGATTTTGGATAAGCAGATGATTGACCCACTATATCCTAGGTAGATGATGGAGCTGCCACCTTGATGCCCCCTACCAGGCCTTGTTATTTTCTGTCAAGGTTAACTCCCTTCGCCTCTGGTCACCCCCAGCCTGCAATGCAGTACGTTGTTTTCTGTCAGGTTAACCTTAGCTTTTGGTCAGTCAAAACCCGCCTGCAAGGCAGCAGGGGACTCCTACAGCGATGGAACCGCTTAATCGTCGTACAGATGTTCCCCTGTCCACAGCCTGGTCTTGTATATTTATGGATATATTTTAAGTGGTAAAGGTGTTGACTATTTTCATGTTATTATTTACGTAAAAGTGCATTAGTCTCTCCATTTGGAGAAGTTGTTATCTACTTCTTTACTACTTACTCCTCCTGATGTTTCTATATTGTTGCCACCTCTGGCATTTAAATCTCCCAAAACCATTAGTTCCTATTTGGGTTTGAGATTCTATGCAGCTATCTGTAAATTGTTTTCGAAGATATCGTTTTCTTCTTCGGTGGTATCATCTTCGTTTGGTCCATAAACTATTAATAATCTAAGTTTTCTTCCTTTAGGTTTAATGTTTACCTCTAATGGCCGTGGGCTTATCAATTTCCAGCTTCTAATAGCTTTCCGTGCCTTTTATGCATTGGGAGGCTGATTCCTGCTCTAGCTCTATCTTTTATATCTGCTCCAGAAAATATTAAAATATGATTTGGTCCTCCATTTTCTATTCTTTGTGCTTTTTTCTTTGTTTCTGTGATGGCCAAAATGTCTACTTTGAATTGTTTTCCATTACTTCATCTAGTTCTAACCCTTTTCCATTTATTGCCTGAATATTCCATGTTCCAAAGATCACAGTCCGTGTTCGTTTCCTGGATCGTCTTCTTAAGTTCAATCCAAATATCTCAAATGTAGAACTCATTACTAAGACTGCAACTTTTAAAATGCCACCCTGAACAAATCTGATTTCTGTAATCGTAATGCTACAGTTGTAATAAAATCTAGATTTGATTTGATTTGATTTTGACCCTCATCCACAACTATGGTGATCTCAGGGTGTGATAGGATTTGTGATTTTTCCCAGACTGCCCAGTGAAGAGCTGAGGGATCTTTTAATCGGCACAAAGTGTTGTGATCTGCACAATGGGCCTTTAAAACAAATGGACCTATTTTATTTCAGAATGCAATGATGTAAACATGCAGCTCATGTATAGCTAAACACAATTGCCCAGCTATTAAGACCTACCATAAATGGAAAATACAAAACTTTGGATCAGTAAAGGGAAGAGACAATATGATGAAAGAAATTGCTAAAAATGGGCCAATCAGGTATGTTTCTTTTCTTTCTTTTGACGGGTGCAAACGTTTAGAGGCAAAAATCATTCC
>JAXRKP010001074.1:130000-137500 GCA_037039925.1 Doris montereyensis | reverse complement strand
AAAATTATTGTCAAATTTCACTTTTGTCCGTTTAGCAACGCGATTCTCTGTGTCTGTATTAGGTTTATAAGAAAATGATTTTCATTTACATGTGATTTTTAAATTTAATTGATTTGAAAATGAATTGCGTTGCATTTTTCCAGAAACTTTGTTCGTTTTTCTGCTTAAAGCACTTTTTTTTTTTTTTAAAGGTTTTATTCTGAGGCGAGATATCGGGTGTTTAAAAAAGCACGTTTCCAGCTTGAATTTACTGTGCTCGACTTTCATGACGCTACAACTACAAGTAACCACATGACGTCGCGACGTCTCGATTCTATAAGCAATATTTAAAAAGGAAGCTATATCTTAAATCAGTATATAGTTTCTTAGTCATATATAGATCTAGCTCTAGTATTTTGGATCCTATCATATAATTAAACAAACTCTTTCTAGGTTGGCGAGAACGCATATTATGCGTAAAAATCCCTGCAGATATTAAAGAAATATTGAGACTCAACGCTTGTCTGTTCGACATTGCTTATGAAGAAATGATTACGTAAGGCACATTACTAAGACAGTATGAGAAGTGACGTAAGCATAGCTAGAACAAAATCGACAAACACAAGATAAGCAGGTCAACAGCAAAAAGCAGTAATGAAATTTGAAGCAGATTGCGCCAGTCCCGTAAGCAAGACACATACTGTTACGCTTGATGAACTGAAAGAAGGATTACCTGATGCAGCAGGGGATTTTAGCGTTGAAACCGAAATGAGCTTTGCGAAATTAACATCTTACAATCACAATCACTTCATAGAGTCGAAACAATATAATTATGTTAAAACTCAGACGATTGTATGTGCAGAGGTATTGCAGGATTGAATGATTATCTGGAAGCTGTGCAGACGTGACATGATTTCACTTAGTGACAATGCCTTACCTTAACCTTAACTTTCTTTCTGACAGGAGGCACATAATAAGGCCTAAAAATGATCCCTCCAGTTGTGTCTATCCTGTGCCGCTCTTCTGTCTTTTCCCCATCAAGATCATCCCTCTTTATGCCTGTTTCTCTGCCATTCTGCGCCATATTGTTTTAGGGCAAGATACTACCACGCAAAATGTATTTTCAGCGTCTATTAAAGAGCCAGAGCATTGCAACCCTCTCCCACCCCCCCCCTACCTGAAGAGTTTCATGGTGTCCCCGAAACCGATGTAACCGACTCTGAGAAAACTTAATTTGCAACGCTGGAGGTCAGTTAGTACATGTAGTGGTAAGAACGATGTACACAATATTCTCGTTATAGCAGGTACTATTTTGCAAAAAGATTTATTAGATGTAAAGAATTCTTTCGCAAGATTCTTTTGCAACTGGCAGCAAAATGCAATTTGCTTTCACGATAATCTAAGACTGTGAACGCATGGTTGTAGGGGGAAAAGGAATACACTGATGAGGTTAATCAAGATGTTGGACCCTGTGCTCATTCAGCGTCGTTCACTAGTTAACAACTAATCACATTTAACACTGCCAAACGTGATGTCCTTTCCATATCTAGGCTAATTAGAGACCGAGAAACCCCTCTGGCTGCACATACGGCATTAGAAGTATATGCAACATCAGGGGGGGAGGGGTAGGAGTTAAACGCTCATACTTTAGTTTCATAAGATGGTGCATACACTATATTTCAATGTATATCCCCTCTGAAAGGGAACTGTTGCGTCCTAAACTAGAAAGTGTGTTCTGAAACTGAAGGCTCTCAAAAAGGACCTGCACGATATCGTTGAAGAAGAATATTTGTGGCTAGAAGATTCTAAATCAAAGTTAGTTTCTGGTTATCACAACAAGAACAGGTGGACGTCATGGCCATCGTATCAGCCAAGCACATCAATGAAACATTCAAACCTATTAATGGTTTCGTTGTTCGGAGAGTTTTTCAATGAACCCAAATATAATATTTTATGGTCTTACCCTAATAACTTCAGTAACAAAATATATGAACCTCGACTAGCCGCCGATCAGCTTCATGGAATTGATGAAAGATGAAGGTGGTTATATCGGGCTAACAGGTAATCAAGATTATATTTACTAAATAACTCGCATCTGCCTCAGAGGTTGCAGTAATTAATTCTAAATTTGAATATGTATCGGGCAAAGAAGAGATAAAGTATCACCATCAAATGTCCTCTGGTTTTTAAACACACTTTTCAGATGATGTTAACAAACTGTCAACATTCTTTGTTGTATCTGAAATCCGTTCACGGCAAGCACTGATAAATTGCTGAATATTTATCGAAGTAAAATTATGCCGGCATGGAATGTAATGCAACGCCGTAGGACAGGTCTTCAGGGGTAAACAAGATTTATCAAGGATCGAATCTTGTATTATAATGTTTCATAAATAGTTACTTTCAAACTTAACAGACTTGAGCTTTGTTCTGTATGTCAGAAACCAAAAACAAAACGAGGGCATCGCGGTCACAAAAATGAAAATAGAGAATAAGAAAGTGTTAAAACTTGTCCTTTCTCCGCAAACAAGAAGAGAAATTCATGAGGAAGTTATGTCGCAAAGAAAAGAAGAAAAATGCACTTAGCATAAAGTCTGAAATGAATCATTGCTTGCCATGTCTCTGAAGTGGAACCAGAATCCGATGCTATTTTACCCGATGCTTCAACCTACGGCATGCAGAACTTTTTCCATTTTCTCAAGGGACATTTTTGGACCATTCATTAGAAAATGTGCGGAGTTAACTTCGATGCTTAATATTTTATTGGACACCCATAAGAGTGAGGGTCTGAAATATGAGACGCGGGGGGAAAAAAGGGGGTGAAGGAATGCACCTTAAAGTAACAGGCTGCGAAAAAGATCCTAAGACACATGGCAACATGTCTAAGAGTGAAATCAAACAAATCGAAATTGTTCCAGTTTCTCGCTTAAGAAGTAGATGATCCGAGTCTTTCTTACAAAGTGATCGTCACCTTGACATTGAGTTCCTCGCCTTCCCGCTCGTAGATACCCAATACATTTCACCATGTACTCATGGATTATTTTGCATATTCATCTTGCCATTTGTATGAGTAAAATATATATCAAAGCTAGTGATAGTGATGTTTTAGTCCTCGCAACTAGGTTTGTATGTCACATGGAAGTCAAAAGGGCTGTGTATATTATACAATAGAGAAATCACACCCCTGTCTATGAAGCTGGACACTTTTTACTAGGATTCCTTGCGTTTACAGGATACGATGTTATGTCTGCCTTTTGCGGAAAAAATCAGAAATCAGCATGAAAGATGGGGAGCTAAAACCGGGGATGGACATCATTATTTGCATTCTGCCTTCGGCAATTACAGAGATCAACGCAGGCACCATGGCATCCATAGAGGCATATATTGTGCAGCTCTTTGATCCTCTCTACAAGTAACTTCTGTCAACTGAGCCAGGTGTGAAATGCGTTTACACAAACGGAAACCTTTTGAGAGTTGCCACCAACACAAGACACACTTTCCACCATGTTCATCCCCAGCTACCCAGATTCAGCTAAATGTGGATGGCAGGAATACGGTCATAAGTGGAAGTGGTTGTGGTTTCAAAACCCTGTTTGTTAAAGGGAAATATCGTATTTACATTATGTAGAGATAAACGGAAAAGGTTGGTGTAAATGCAACCCAGCGGATCTCTCATGCATGACATTGTGTGCTTGTCGTGACAAGCGCAGTGAAGCAGCACTGCCTCTGTCTTAGCCATCCGTTTTTGTCACAAGGCTCTCACAGTAATCCAAAGTACTTACACCATAGATGGTTCTAAAATTGAATAGCGAACACTAATAAACATTTTTTAAAGAAGAATGTCAATGAAGTTAGAGATACTCCGACTTTTAAAGGAACCATTCTGATATGATGTGGGAGCAGTAACAGTTACAATACTGTTCTGGTGGGGAGCAGTAACAGTTACAATACTGTTCTGGTGGGGAGCAGTAACAGTTACAATACTGTTCTGGTGGGGAGCAGTAACAGTTACAATACTGTTCTGGTGGGGAGCAGTAACAGTTACAATACTGTTCTGGTGGGGAGCAGTAACAGTTACAATACTGTTCTGGTACGACTTGTACTATTTGAAAGCTTTCAAGTCGGAGGAACTGACGTGATTTGATAGAGAGCCGTTCCGAACTCAGTCAGTTTGGAAGTGAGTAGTTTGATAATTATCCGATTGATTTTGAGCGACTTATCGCACACAGACATTGTAATCACAGAATACCAAGTCATGAAGTACCATGTAATATATCAGAACATGATTTATTCCATATAGTTATAGTGAGTACGCCGTTTATTTATAGACTGTGGGGCATTTTGAACATACTATTTGAAATTCAATCAAACTTTCAGTATCTACCTTTGTTTTTAGATGTGTATATACATAAAAAAAAAAAGCATTTAGTGGAAGTCACGTTTGAAAACAATACCTACATTTTAAAGTTTTCTTACCATCACATATTTTTCAAATGAAATCATTAGTTTCTCTGAGTGCAAACAACTTATTGGTGTGGGTAAAGTTTTGAGATAATACATGTAATCACCTCGATAACACCCAAACAATATTATGCTGACATTAGGTAGTTGGATGTCATATTGACTAAATTTCGTTTGCTGGAATTCAGTTTTAGCCTGTTCAAATATATCTAAACGCAATGAAAGTCGAATAAATTGCTTCAGAAACTTCTTAAACATATGGTTTCATATATTACATCCCATGGTGAACTAGGATTTTAAATATTTAGCTGGCAGTTTATATTGTATCTATTTTGATTGACAGCCATTTTAGATTGAGAAAAAATGACGTCATAGTCTTGAGCATATTATGGCGTCCACCCGTTAACTCACACAGACATTTGCATTGTTATGTATGTGCCTAATAGTAGATATGTCTGATAATTTTTCTTAGCATGGTTTCAGGTTTCATGAGTATGCATGAAAAATTATGTTCCAGAGTTCACATAATGTACATGGGTGTTTGCACATCCCATTCTACTGGCAAGAGGAAAAATCAGTTGTAGTTGAATGAGAGTTGTGTCAAAACTTGAAGGAATGTTTGAATAACTGTTTAGTAAGATTTTTGTCTCTAGTGCGCGAGTTTTTCCGATAAAATTTGATACATGAGAACAAAATGCTGCTGAAAAGGTTGTTTTTTTTCCAAAATATATCTCTTAATGAATTAAATGTTTTCGTCAAAACGGAAAAATAATGTTTTCAGTCGATTTCTCATCCTTCTGAACATATGATTTGATATATCACATGCACATAACCCCACCATTGTTAATTGTTGCGCTACTTTTCTAGATCATTTTTTTTACGATCAAACAATATTGATTTGTGCACAATGACGTCATAAAGCGTGCGTAGAGCGTGTGTCCATTTCTTAAATTCCAGAGAATTGCCTGTACTACCTGTGTGCCAAGTTTCGTACCTTTACGTTCATTTAGATTTTTTTTTTGGAGTTAAGAGTGCTAGTATGCCTTTTGATGTGTTAGACTTTTTATGTATTATATAATAATATACAATTTATCTTTTTACTAAGTGACTATTAAGTATCATTCTCATCAAAGCATTTCACCCCTACCAGGGGTATAGGTCACAGACAAGAGATTTCCATCTTTCCTGCTCCTGTCAGAACTTTCTTAGCTCACTGCAGCTGACACCCAGTCTCTTCCGGTCCTTTCTATACTCCTTCTCCAAAGGTCCCCTGGCCTACCCTGGTGTCGCGGATTCTATTGCAATGCTTATCTTAATATATTCAAAATATACCCAATCTATTTTCATCGTCTTCTTCCTGCATTTTTCAATGTTTTTCATTCCTGTTCTTGCCCATAGTTCTTCATTTCTAACTCTGTCTTGTCATGTAAGTCTTAAGACATCCATCCCTAAAGTTTTCAAAAGTTCCAATCTTCCTAACTCCTGTCAACATTCATGACATTTGACTTGAAAAGTCTTCTTCCAATTTTTATTTATATTGCTTTCCATACATTTTTTTAATTGAAGAATGATGTTGTTCTTTTCCATTTCTTCTCTAACGCCCATCGGTTCCTCTTTCTTTATCAACAATACTTCTAAATACGTGAAAGAATCTATCTCCTCAAGTGGGGTTTCCTGGATGATGAAGTTATCTGATGATGAGTTAATTTTCATTATCTTGGTCTTTCCTTCTTGAATGTGGAGACCGATATAACTGGCTAGCTCACTTAACTTTTTAGTTTTGTTTTGCATCTGTTGTTGTGAATGGGAAAGAAGTAAGGCCTGATCATTTGCAAAATCTAGATCATTTAACTGGTGCCCTCAAGTCCATTGAATGCCACTTCTCATACCATGTGTAGTTCATCTCATGATTCAGTCGATTGCCAAGATAAAAAAGGAAGGGTGAGAGATACACCCCTTTGGAAACACCTTGCATGTTGTTCCTTCACGATGCATGGACAAGGTTCACTCATTTTTGAAATGCCAATTTTGATTGGTCTGTCATTCTGTCAAAGGCCTTCCAAAGTCAACAAAATTGATAATATCTAGGAAATTCATTTCAAGGGATTGTTCTTCTAGAATTCTTAAAGATGTTGTTGCTAAATTTCAGGTACAGTAAACTTAAAAGTGGTCACTGTTTCGCATGATCTACTTACATAGCTAAATACTCAGGGACAGCAAACTTAAAAGTGGTCACTGTTTCGCATGATCTACTTATATAGCTATATATTCAGGGACACCAAACTTAATAGGGGTCACTGTTTCCATGATCTACTTATATAGCTGAACAGAAACTTAATAGTATCACTGTTCTGCGATCTCGTTATATAGCTAAATATGCAGGGACAGCAAACTTAATAGTGGTCACTGTTTCACATGGTCTACTTAATAATGGTCAGCATTATTCAGCATGAAATGAATAGAGTAGTCTTCATTTTATTATCAAAATATCTGTTCTTTCTATTTTCTTTTTGTTTTTAATGTTGTTATCAATCATAACTTTTCTTGTTTTGTTTGCCTCATCTTATTACTCATTTATTTTCTTCTTTCAAGTCAATGTTGTTGGATGGAATTGTTGTTAGGACGACATAGAATATTGGATTGTACAAAATTCTGTTTTGGAACTCAATGGGTAGGAGAATTTTTATTTTCAATTCAAGTCAATGTATAGTCTCCGACCCACATCTTTCTCTCTGTCTCTCTCTGCGTCTGTCTGTCTGACTGTCTGTCTGTCTGTCTGTCTGTCTGTCTGTCTGTCTGTCTGTCTGTCTGTCTGTCTGTCTGTCTGTCTGTCTCTCTCTCTCTCTCTCTCTCTCTCTCTCTCTCTCTCTCTCTCTCTCTCTCTCTCTCTCTCTCTCTCTCTCTCTCTCTCTCTCTCTCTCTCCTGCTCTCGCTCACTCTCTCTCTCTCTCTCTCTCTCTCTCTCTCTCTCTCTCTCTCTCTCTCTCTCTCTCTCTCTCTCTCTCTCTCTCTCTCTCTCTCTCTCTCTCTCTCTCTCTCTCTCTCTCTCTCTCTCTCTCT
>JAXRKP010001074.1:0-120000 GCA_037039925.1 Doris montereyensis | reverse complement strand
ACACACCCCAGGGACGACAGACAGCAGCATATCCAGACAGGTACTTCAGTGGAATCTACAAAGAAAAGGGACCGGCCATGAGCAACATAAATGGGCCTAAGAAACTGTCGAAGGACAGGAATAAGTGGAAAGTGTTTGTTCATTCATGGCTTTTACCCCTAGCAGGGATGAGGGCTTTGGTAGTGTAACTTTGACTATGAGTGGGGGGGGGGGGGGACTTTGTAAACCAGAGGCGTGGTGTCGGCCTTTTGACAAAATATTGTGAGTTTAAACATTCGGTTAAATATTTTCGAGTAAAATCTCTTTTCCTTGGCCAGTGTGGTCTAGTCCCTTCGAAGACGGATGATAGAAATGAGGTCCTGTGTACAGGTCACTACACTCTGTACATCTTTACAGGGCGGTCCAGGCAAAATGGAAAATCCTACCAAAGCTTAGAAATCACCTTAGTTGTAGATGTAGGGTGAAATAAAATAAAAATTCAAATAAGAAATGACTCTGGAAACATTCAATGACATACCACTGAGCAATGAAAACAGGAGTGGTGGAAAATACCTAATAATAATTAAAAAACAATGTAGTTTCGGTGAATTTTTCCTTTACTGACTGAACTTCCTGCTTTATTTAGGTTGGCTGATAAATTTGGTACCATTGGAAAGGGCAAGCCAAGTCTCTTCTTTTAGTGTTATTACTAGCCAATATATTGATGCATTTTGAAAAGGATAGACACATAACTAATATGATGATCATAATAATATGATGATACCTGGAAATGTAAAAAATTTTGGGAAAATTATTCTTGCCATGGTAACGGCGGCCATAATTTTGATGCTGTATATGGGCTAGCAATGAAATTTACCATTTTAAATCTCAGCTGTTTTTAAATGGTAGATTTATTTAAATACAAAATATGGAAAATTGGTTAATATTGTGTTCAAATCTGGCTTAACTTAGATGATTTTAAAAATGTATGCTAGAAATCTGTTTTGAGAAAAACGGTTTGAAAAATTCAACCTTCAGAATGATACAGCAATATTAAAGTTGAAATCGTGGTTGGCAACATTTTACATTCATTACTCCAGTCATTTAAATTAGAAATTGGTTAATATTGATCTACTTTTAGTGTAAAATTTCTGATCTTAACAACCCTTATATATGAAATCTACGATGCAGTTATAAAATGAGTTATAAAAATGAAAAACAATTTTTATGAAATTTGAACAGAGGCTGATGAAAACAAGAAAATAACTGACTGGTTTAAAAACTTGACATCCATTGAAGCATGTAACAGTCACCAGGATGAGCGTTGCTACCAGATGGCTGATAGCCAGAAAGATTTCAAGGAAGTATGAAATACAATATTTATACATTGCTTGAATGAAATATTGATGCAGTTAACTCATTTATGTAGCAATCCTTCTTAAATGGGAAATTTATATGTTTATCAATTTGATTAATATAAAAAAGCATGCGATTCAACAACTTATTTGATGACATTCCTGACCTACTCAAGGGAAAATAAGTTATAAATAACTTTCTTTTGTTACATTTAAGAAAAGATTTCTCAGGTCTAGGGAAAACACTTTATTAAAGACTATCATTTTTCATTATATGTAACATCGATAGATTATTCTTGGAAGTTTAATTGATTGAATAAACTTTTAAAATTCCATGCGCTCAATTTATTTCCTGTTTTTCGATGGCTTGAAATGTTTTTTCAAGAACTCGAGTCTTCTTGGGGACAGTGTTTCCTATTTTCGGAAAAATTTGTCGAGTCTCTCCCTAAGGATGACGACAGATCTAGTGAAACTGACAAAACCTAGATCTCATGGCCTTGCATCATATTTGTGAATTGTCATATCGATCTTGACTTTCAAAAAAAGTGGTTTCCATTTGTTTACCTTTCAGTTGTCATATTTTGTCAACTCTTTTTTTTTCTCTTTTGTCCTTCTTTCTATTTTAGGTTTTGTTGTGTGAAAAAAAGGGGTGAAAATGAGGGTGTTCTTTAATTATATAAATCTAACAATAATTTTGTCTTAGTTGATGATGGTGATGATGATTAAGCATTCATAGCTGCCAACCAGTGCATAAAGAACATATTTAGTACATTTTTTGGCGCTGAGTCCATAAGTTTGCATTTTCCTTGAAAAGCACACACTATGAGGGTTATCTGTAATTTTTGTTTAAAGAAACCCCCAAGTCAACTGCAGAGAGAGAGGCTCTAGAGAGACCATTCTGATTTCCTCGCAAAGATTACCATTGCACTTTTGTCAAAAAGACCATCAACCAGCGGCCATTTTGTTATGTACCTTTTAAAAAATTATTTCACGTTAAGATTATCAATGGTTTCTGGTATATTGTGGGGCATTGTTCAAGTTAGATTTAGTTTGCGCTGTCAGAGTGGTTTTTTTTTTTTATTTGAAAAGTTTAGCAGCTATGGGCATTGCCCATCCACTGAAGAATGTAGCCTTTCGCAGATGCCTTCTTGTGAGTTTTGTTCCCTGTTTTCCTTTACCAATGTTGGGCCCATGTATTTTTTATGTCATGCCATCTTGTCAGTGATCTTTCTAGGTTTCTATGTCCATATCTAACATGCCATTCTATTTCTGTTTTTTGTCTATCTATTGGCTTTAAATTTTGCTGTATGAATATGGGCAGTCCATGTCCATTTTATCTGAGTGAGTGTTTGAGCATGTCAGTTGTATTTGTTCGTTTTCTTATTTCGATGCAGAAGTTTCAAGATAAAATGAGATCTTTTGTCTTAGTTAACCAGGAGGTGAAATTCTTCACATTTTTAGTGTGGATTAAGCAATTCATTCATCCACTTGAATCTTATTATTTTATTATCAAAATTTGTTATGATGTGAGAGTAAACTAAAACCAAATAAATGTTTTATTACTGCCGTTCGCGCGGAAAACCCAAAGCGTTCCAATTTCTTTGTAGGAAGGAATATAGACTATCATCAAGCTTATGCCCAATGCAACAGGTGTTGACCAAGCGAGCAATTATGGTAAATTTTCTTGACCAAGGAAGAAACATGTAATGCCTGAAGGGCTAGAACCCAGTACCTCTGGGTCACAGTGCAATGTCTTTTATCCACCTGTTATCTCGTCCCCTAATTTAGTTTACTAATTACTAATTTCACTTTTATTGTAGTGGTATTTTCTATGTCCAAATTATATAGACATCATCTCATAAAACAAAAGGACAATTGGACAACTCTGGCCAAATCCATCAGCTCTGTTGAATCACTTGAAATAGAACAAGAACCAAAGTGAGTTATGTACTGAAGTGTGGAAACGAAATGATAAAAAATGCATGCTCTCAACAAATAATACATTGTACTATGTACTTTTTTCAGTTCACTTTCAAATATCTAAATTATAGTATCACATACTCCAGGATGTAAAAAAAAGGGGATGAACCAACAAATTCAATTCAATCATCTTTATTGATCTTTTTAAAAAAGAATCAATTTATATTTATGATCTGAGATGATTTCTGTCTAATTAACGTAATTTTTCAATTATGTAATGCTAGTGGCTGCAGTTAAAATAGAAATTTTGCCTTTCTTGAATTGTTATTCCAATGACAAATAAAATGATTTAAAACTTGTTTTTCAAAATAAATGTAATTCAGAGAAACAGTTACTCTCACTACATAAGAACTTTAGATATAATAGTAAGGTTTATTTCATGTCTTGTCCTTTTCTACAAATTCAGACCTGAAGCAGATACAGTCGATTCACTTGATACAACGCTTCATGAGATAGCAGATTCTTTACCATATCTAGGTAATATTTAGGTAATTTTACAATGAACAATTCCCATTAGTTGCAGATTCTTTACCATATTTAGGTAATTTTTACAATGAACAATCCCCATCAGTTGCAGATTCTTTACCATATGTAGGTAATCTTACAATGAACATTGTCATCAGTTGGGGATTCTTTACTATATCTAGGTAATCTTACAATGAAACCATTACCATCAGTTCTTAGAGGATATTTTATGTCCAGTGTACTGCTGGCTTTAGATTATTGTATGGCCCATGACTAAAGCAATAGAGAATGTCTCTTTCTTCTCTTTGAAAGATTTTTTCGTCATAATAAGGTTATATACATTTTCATCTCAATACACAACATCATTGATTAATTAAACTGTCTATCATTGCTATCAAAGCAGTTTTCTTTTGGCTTTTGTCATGCAGATTGTATGGTCTACATATTCATCTTCCTCCGATCATGTGACTTGAAATCAAATGAAAGGTTTGTGACATTCTCATGGGCTTTTTTTAGTGATCATGTTAGTAATGGTTATCTAAAAAAAATTTTTAATGAAAGTGCTTCTCATATTAAAGTTAAAGATGAAACAACAGCCAAGATGCCTATATAAATGTTTAAAAAAATAAAAAAAATATTGATTATAAGAATGTAATTAATTTTGTATAGCACTTAAGTGTCCATGAAATAAGTTCAATAGCGCTTTACAGTTTAATTCAACAGGCAGTATGCACAACAAAATTATATAATAATATGCAAGATTGATCAGCATTGATTCATTTGCCCCTGGCTGGAGTAAAGAAACAGGACAGTGCCTTTGCAAGGACACAGCATCAAGTAAAGTAAAGTTAGGAAACTTCATATAGTTGGAAAAGTTAAGATTATATTTCTTTTAGACTTTTCTTATTCTTCTCAAAACGATCAGCTTTGTCCCATTTGCTGGAGTCATAAAGAGGTTGGTGGAATGGCACAATGCAAGAACAACAATCATCCAAATGGACTCAGAGTTGTCCCCTCATGGCCAAAAGCTCGTCCAGTTTGTCAAATGCCAGTGTAAAAGCTTAATGGATGTACCTGAGATTGAATGGCCGTCTTGGAATGGGAAACTGTCGGTCATGAATCGTGTGGTAAGAACTATGCACATTTTGGACAAGATTCAATCACATTTTTTCATGCGAAAGTTTTGGGAAGATCCATCATACCTTTTAATTTTGTGGCGGCATGAAGTGTTTTGTGATTTATTTGAAACCTGTAGACTTATTGGAAGTTTTCTGATCCTTTGCTCCTAAGTTTTTTGTATATTTATTTTAGATATTTATTTCAGATATTTATTTTAGATATTTATTTCAGATATTTATTTTAGATATTTATTTCAGATATTTATTTTAGATATTTATTTCAGATATTTATTTTAGATATTTATTTCAGATATTTTATTTTAGATATTTATTTCAGATATTTATTTTAGATATTTATTTTAGATATTTATTTCAGATATTTATTTTAGATATTTATTTCAGATATTTATTTTAGATATTTATTTCAGATATTTATTTTAGATACTAACTGAAGGCACCCAGCAGTGATGCCTAGGTTAACCGATTTGAATTTTCATTTAATGTTTTCTAAATCCTAAGGTTGAATAATATCACCACTGGATTTCTTGTGTAATTTTAATCTAAAAAGATTTGTATAGTTACTTTAAGCAAATGGCTGAGATGGAAACCTGTGCCTTGAGTGGTTATGAGAAACCAAAATAATTAAAAAGTTAAATAATAATGATAAAAATTAAATAGTATAATATAATGAATGATGTAATAAATAATACTATTATGATGTAGTGATAATGATAATAGCAACATATCACATAGATCTTAACTTAATGCATTTGGCATGGATCTAAAAATGTTTATAAATGTAGATCTGCCGTTGACGATATTGTCACATGGAATTAGGTTGATGTTGTTGAGGCGTTTTATTTGAAAAGACCATGAGAGTCAAGTTACTTCCCTTGGCTTAAAAAAGTTGTCAAAGGGACAATGCACAAATTAATTAATTGATTTATTAATCATCACCTGAATGCATGTCATCATTTTGAAGGTCAAAAGGCATTTCTAGTGGTAATTTGTAGCCTTCGCATAAAATTTTAGCCTAATTGGTTGAGAAAAGAAAGACACTCTAGGTTGGGTTTAATTTTGACTTGTTTGTATTTAAAGATATAGATTTTTGGTTTCATTTAACTTTTATTAAATCAAGAGTAAATTTTATAACATGTGTAAGTTCGTTTTTTTACATTACTTATGAAGACATTTAAATTATAATAATAATAAAAATCAACAAAAAGTGAAAATTCCGTTAAAAGAGATGAAACAAACTCATACTGTTTTGAGTTTTGCCCTTTGTCAAACAACACAGACTAAGTGACTACACACATTCACACAAAATTGTTATTTTCATCTTCTTTGATTCCTGATAACAAGGGTTAAATCTTAAACGTCATATATCTGTTCTGTCTCATTTAGCAGAGTTTTTCTTTTTATCTTTTATTATTATTCCGACTGAACTTCACTGTGGATCTTTTTGTATTCTTTGAAAACGTGTGAATGGTTTTTACCTCTCTAGAATAACAACGGCCATGTATTTCCCCAATTCTCACTTCAATGCAACAACTGGGATTCTCTTCTGAAACAAAAAACTCCTGACAAAGTGAATGTCAAACCAGCTAGAAGAAGCAGGAGGCCTCAGGTAAATTTGCTATTAATGTCACACAGCTTTTAGTATTTTGTTTTTTGGCTTTGGGTCCATAAGTCTGCATTAACCTTCAAAAGTACCTAATAAGAGTTTACCCGTATTTTTAAAAAATAAAAAGAAGAAACCCTATTTAACGGCAGAGACTTATTTGGATTCGGGTAAATATCCAAAGACACCATTCTGTGTCCACAAAACTACCGTTGCACTTCTGCAGAGAGGGTAGCGATTGGCAAACTTCTTGTTATTTACCTCAGAGGGGAGGTAATGTAAGTTGAATTATCAATGTTTTCTGGAATATTAAGGGCAGTCGTGCAAGTTAAAATTAGTTTGCGCAGTCAGAGTCTATTTTCCCATTTGAAAAGATTAGCAAGTATGCTGTCATTTATATTTATCAGACTTTTGGACAAATGGTGCAGACCTTGCTCTTTATATCTACTGAACTTTTGATTACAATACCTTACCTTACCGTAACTCTTTCTGTGCCGAAGACACGTAAGGCCTAATCATTATCTCTCCAATTTTCTCTATCTTAGGCTGCTCTTCTGGCTCTTTCTCAGCAAGGTCATCCCTCTTCTTTCTTTCATTCTTTATCAGTTCCCATTCTACCTTTCGGTGTAAGGGTTCAGATGCCCAAGATGATCTTTCTCCAGGATGCCCTGTCCTGGCATTTTCTGTTTCCTTCCAAAAAAGTTAAATTTCTATACCTCAATGCCTCTTTATATCTTCTTCCCACTTTCTCCGAGGTCTGCTTTTTGTTTTTTTACCTTGGGCTTTAGCACTGTATACTGATTTAGCTATTCTGTTGTCATTCATTCTGTTTACATGCCCAAACCATCTCAATTGATTTGTTTCTATCTTAGTTTTTATGCCATCTGCTTTGGTTTGATCTCTTGTGGTTGTGTTTCTGATTTTGTCTCTTTTAGTTTTCCCTACTACTCTTCTTAGATATTTCAGCTGCCTGTACTCTACTGTATCCCCTACTGTCTAAAGTCCAGGTTTCACTGTCATAGAGGAGAGTAGGACAATACACTGTGTTGTATACTGCCATTTTGGTTTTTGTTGACAATTCTTGTTTACCTACAAATGCCTTTCCTGGGTGGTTATATATTGCACTTGCCTTTTGCATTCTCTGGCTGATTTCTTCTCTTAGTTTTCTGTCTGAGTTAACATTACTCCTAGGTAATTGTAGCTTTGAACTTGTTCTAAATACTCCTGCCCAATTTAAGATTTTGTGTTTTAGCTTCCCTAGTTACTAGCATTGTTTTGGTTTTCTTTGCATTTACTCTCATTCCTCTTTTATTTAGTTCATTGTTCATAATGTTGATATTCGACTGAAGTTCCAAACAGAACTAAATCATCGGCACATGAAAGCATTGATACATTTACTGGTTTGAGCTTCCACATACCTACATTCATTTTCTTCACTTTTGAGGATGCCTTTGTGACTGAATCCATAAATGTGATAAACAAAAAGAGGACTAAGATACAACCCTGTCTTACTCCTATATCTACATCAAATTCTTCTGATACATTTCCAGCTACTCTCACTGCACATGTTGGTTTATTGTAAAAACTTTAATGGCTTCTATTAAATTTTGTTCTACATTGCATTCTTTTAAGGAATGCCATAGTTCATCCTCCTCACAGTGTCAAATGTCTTTTCTAAGTCAATAAAACACAGGTACAAGTCAATGTTTCTCTGAAGGAATTATTTTATTATTTGTCTAATTGTAAATATGTGGTCTTGTACACTTCTTCCTGGTCTAAATCCACTCTGATGCTCTTCAATCTGATCCTGTACTCTGTTCTTTAGTCTCATTTCAGTATCCTGGCATATACTTTTCCTGGCACGTTAAGTAGTGATATCCCTCTATAGTTTGAGCATTCCATAGTTGATCCTTTCTTATGTATTGGTACTACCGTTCCCTTTTTCCAGTCGTCTGGCACCTGTTTGGATTTCCATGCTTGTTGGCATATTGCATGTAGTAGTTTGTCTGCCTCTCTCCTTGGTTTTTAATCATTTCTGGATAAACTTGATCTGCTCCTGGGGCTTTTCCTAATTTCACTTTTCTTATAGCTGTTTGGATTTCTTCCATTGAGATATCGACATCTTCAGCTGTCTTCTCTGCATTACTTAATACTCTTACTTATTGATCTTTACTCCTTGTTTCATACGTTCTGGAGGGATTATGTAATTGGTCAAAATGCTTTCTCCGAGTTTCCATGACTTCGCTATATTCTTTCATTATTTCTCCTTTGACATTTTTAATTTGTCGTATTGGGCATGCTTTAGTCTTTCTCATGCTCTTAATTGCCCCCAGAACAGCTTTTGATTTCCTTGATAACTTTCTTGGAGTCTTTGTCCAAACTCTTCCCATTGTTCCTGTTTGGCTTTCCTCACTTCCTCCTTGGCGATAATTCTTTTATTCACGTAATCTATCCTATCCTCTGGTCTCTTTGTTTGCAAATATTTCTTCCAGGCATACTTCTTTTCTTTGATCTTAGTCTCGACATTTTCATTCCATCATGCTGTTCTTTTCCTATCTCCTTTAATTTGTTTCCTATCACAGACCTCTTCAGTACAACTGAGGAGTGTTTCTTTATACATATGCCACTTTTCTTTCTTCTATTGTGCTATCATTCAGATCTATCTGTCTTTCACTGATAAATCTTTTTATCCTTTATTGATGTACCTGTTTTACTACTGGTTTATTTAATTCCTCTTTTTTGAGTTTAGTAGCTTTCTTCTCTTTCCTTTTCTGTTTGTTTTCCTCAGTCAGTAATCTCATTTTGGCAATCACTAAGTGAGGATCACTAAATATTTCTGCTCCTCTGTTTACTCTTGCATCCAATGTGCTGTAAAAAAGGGAGCTGTTAACGATTATGTAGTTTATCATTGACTTTTCACACCTGTCTTCATTTACTCTTGTATATTTGTGGATATCTTTATGAGGAAAAATGGTGTTGGCTATTTTCATGTTATTCTTTAGGCAAAAATCTATTAGTCTCTCTCCATTTGGATAAATTGTTGTCTCTCCTTCTTTACCTGTTACTCCTCCTGATGTTTCTACATTGTTGCCTTCTCTAGCGTTTAAATCTCCTAAAAGCATTAGTTCCTGTTTGGATTTAAGATTCCTTGCAGCTATTTGTAAATCATTTTCGAAGATATCTTTTTCTTCTTTAGTTGCGTCTTCGTTTGGTCCATAAGCTATTAATAATTTAATTTCTTGTCCTTTTGGTTTAATATTTACCTCTAATAGTCATTGGGCTTATAAATGTCCAACTTTCTAGTAGCTTTTCATGCCTTTTATGCACTAGGAGGCTTACTCCTGCTCTAGCTCTATCTTTGACATTTACTCCTGAGAAGATTAAAATATGATTCGGTCCTACATTTTCTATTCCTTGTCCTTTTTTCTTTGTTTCTGTAATGGCCAAAATATCTAGTTTAAATTTTTCCATTTCTTCAACTAATTCTAACTCTTTTCCAATTATTGCCCTAACGTTCCATGTTCCAAAAATCACAGTCCGTGTTCGTCTTCCAAAGATCAAGCCGGTTATATTTCTTGTACTTCTCTGAATCAGGTTGTTTTGGATAAGCACTGTACCCTAGTTAGATGGTGGGGCTGCCACCTTGAGGTCCCCTACCAGGCTTTGTTATTTTCTGTCAGGGTTAACTCCCTTAGCCTTTAGTCATTTTAAACAAGCCTGCAAGGCAGCAGGTTGTTATTTTCTGTCAGGGATAACTCCCTTAGCCTTTGGTCAACCAAGACCTGCCTGCAAGGCAGCAGAAGACTCGTGGAGGGTGGGATCATCTACTCCCCGTATAGGTGCTTACCTGTCCACTGCCCGGCCATCCCTCTCCATTCCTCACTTTCTTCACCATTCTGTGCCGTGTTGTTTTCTGGCATCCTCTGTCACTCCTTCCTTCCGATGTCCATCTTTTGATTAAATCAATGAAATTTCCGTGCAGATGAAGAGAAAGGAAATGCAAATTCAACTAAGATCTGAAAACAGCACTTGAGGGTGAATGTATTTGACATTACCCCGCTGACTGGAACAAACTGCCTCCATAAATTATACTGAGCAATGGCACTGAAGGTTTTGAAAATAGACATCACTTAAGAATAGTACATAGCTTAAAAATCTAACTTTGATAAGTTGTGGTTGATTTCATCGTAAAGAATACTTAAGAATTGAGTTAGTCAGGTACTAGATCTATAAAGAAGTAGAATTTATTTGGTAACAGAGATCATATGTTGTAAAGGTTACTTAAAATATACAAACAGTGTGTTGTAGAGATGGAATTGAATTCAGAGCTGTCAGTCATATTCCATTAGGATTAAGAAGTTGTTTTAAACTAGCAAGCATGAAGGCTATTCTTAATATTAGAATCTTACAAATTGGGATTCAGTTTCAGCTTTTGAGTTGACTGGAGGAGGACCTTTGAAGTTGAGCTTACATTTAGCTCTAAATCTGTGTTAATTGTTTTGAGTTTGTTTTTGTTTTTATCTGGTCATAATGGTATTTTTGAAGTTAAACATTTTTTATTGCTTGAAATTGTATATTCTTACACATGTTTACACTTAATATTTCTGTCAGTGTTAGTCAAATATTATTATGTAGAATATGTTTTTAATTTAATTTAAATTTAGAATATTATTATGTATACAATCAATTTGACATATCAGTTATATATATATATACATCATCAATTATGATATATCAGTATATATATCTGATCTTTTTCTTTCCTTTTTTGAATTAGTCCAAAACTTATTTGAAAATTTTGTGGAAAAATTTAAAGCAATTATAGCTGTGCATTAATTTAAAATTTAACTTGATATTAATACTTTGATATCTCAAGTGAATGTTTTAATGTTCAGGATTTGATTGAATTGCCAGCATGAAGCTGGATTTATTCTTAGATTGAAATTTTGTGAGTTTTGTGTTAATTGATGTTTCTACTTGAAATCTTTCGGGTTTTTAGAATACCGCAAATTTTTCTTTTCAGAAAGAGGCAGTGATTTCAAAGCCCCAAAGCATCACTGTTTGTGGCCGTCACATTGAAATCTTGCAGGAAGTCGACTTGAGGACATTTCCAGTTTTCATGATGACATCGTGGACTTTAGAATTGTATTGCTCTCTTCTTGTTGTTGTTAAAGTCCTTTTCTTTCTATTTAGAAAAAAACCTGGGATGTTTTCTTGTTGTACCACAGTCATCATAGGAAATTACAAATTTCCTTCCAAACACAGGATTCCTGTTGCTTGTATTTGAATTTCCAAATAGATCGACCTTAATCAATTTGGAGTAATGGTAGAAGTTTGATAAAGTTGGAAAAAACGGATGTATTTTTTAATGCCTTTGTGACTTACACTAGACTAGATTTGCCATCGATTGGTCCCACCGATTTTTGGCCTATTGGTCCCGCCCATTTTTTGGCCTACTTATCATCAAAAAGAATATTACGTCTCTGGAATAGGCTTGAGACTTAAATCTTGATATATCTATACGTTGATCTAGATGTAGATCTTAAATCTACATAAAATTTCCCATAGATTTAGATCTAACAAAATTTAGACCGATATGGCACTTCATTAGATTCTTAATTCTTGATGTATGTGTAGATTTTCTAGAAGATTGCTAGAATTCAAGCTTCATAAATAGACCAAGATCAAAAAACTTGGAAAAACCACGTCTATCTATTTTTAGATTGGGGGCCATTGTTTGTATTTGCATGGTGCATCTTACATACTTTTTTCTTTTTTTTGTCTTGTTTTTGTTAAAGAACTATTTTAGAAGTTTCATAGTTTCATTGTCATGCATTGCATCTACTTGTTCATGTTTCAGACAATCACTTCATGATGACAGTAAGCCCATGAAGTCTTATGTTCAAGACATGCCATTAGTAAGTATAGATTCAAAAGAGAATTTCCATGAATTCATGAAAATTGTGTTACAGGAATTGTCTTTTTTCTTGATGAAGATGGGAGAATGGTTTGTTACAAATCAAGAACTCCTAGAATGTATTTTAGGAGGACTTTGATGTTATAGATTATGGCCTGCTGTAGGCACACATACATTACATGTATGGTTAAAAAGAAACCAAAAATCATCCCAGTTAATAGCTCTTCTCTAAAGGGAAATATTTTCTTCCTGTGTTTGCTTTTGTCTCTATAGAATGTTTTGGTCATACATGTATTGTAGCAGGTACTACTGGTAAGTCCTACTTCTTTCCTTCCCTTCTTTCACTTATCTTTCATCTTGCTGTTTCCTCTTACTTCGCCCTGAGATCACCGCAATGATGGACAGGGTAAATTTCAATGAAACAAACATACATGTGTATTTCAATTTTTTATTTTTTTTTAGACAGGTCTACTGGGCAGAGTGAAGATGTATTATAATCTACAAAGTTTACCTGCCTGTGCAAATACAACATCTTTTTGCACTTTTGCCTGGAAAGAGTACATTACAAGTTCTCCAAAACGAATCTCTGGTGAGTTCAGGAAGTTGAGTTTTACTACACAAAAATGTCACCATATGAAAAAATATATTGAAAGTCTGAATATAATTTGAGGAAAAGCTGTCGGTAGTTTATTTGAATTGTGATTAAATGAAAGGGAGAAAGACTCTTATTTAATTTTTAAATTCTAAAATTGGAGTCAGAATTTTATGAAAATTTGAAAACTAACCCCGTCCCCTTTTCCCCCCAAACAGATACATTTTTTAGACAATATTTTTTTCTCTCCACAGAACCCGCAGAGGAGCAAATCTCACCATGCGTGCAATTTTTGTATCTTCTCATCCTTCCAAATTTTTGTCAGCAAGTAGCATCAACCAATCCTCCTTTACTGGCTAAAGTGTTGCTTGGCCCAACAGAAATATCTCCAGCCATTGTCAGCTCCCTGGACCAGAAAGTAGGCCCTGGATGGACTAATAGCAAGGAGGAGAGAGAGGAAGATTTGAATGAGATAAATTCTGCTATCCTTTCCTTGCCCGTGGCAAAGGTAATAATGCTATACATGTAATTGAAATATTTAAGATTTTTACAGCATTTTCAAAATTTGTTATGAGGAGGCAATCAAGAGCATGAGAAAGACCAAAGCATGCCCAATAGGACAAATTAAGAATGCAAGAATTCAAAAGGCAAGTGCAATGTATAACCATCTAGGAAAGGCATTTGTAGGTAAGCAAGAATTGTCAACAAAAACCAAAATGGCAGTATACAACACAGTTTATTATCCTACTTTCCTCTATGGCAGCGAAACCTGGACCTTAGACAGTAGAGAATACAGTAGAGTACAGGCAGCTGAAATGAAATATCTAAGACAGTAGTAGAGAAAACTAAAAGAGACAAAATCAGAAACACAACTATAAGAGATCAAACCAAAGCAGATGGCATAAAAACTAAGATAGAAATAAATCAATTGAGATGGTTTGGGCATATACACAGAATGAGTGACAATAGAGTAGCTAAATCAGTATGCAGTGCTAAAGCCGAAGGTAAAAGATCAAAAGGCGGACCTCAGAGAAAGTGGGAAGAAGATATAAAACAGGTATGGAAGCATAGAAAATTAAACTTTTTGGAAGGAAATAGTTGTCTGGCACCTGTTTGGACTTCCATGCTTGTTGGCATATTGCATGTAGTAGTTTGTTTGCCTCTCTCCTTGGTTTTAATCCTTTCTGAATAAACTTGATCTGCTCCTTGGGCTTTTCCTAATTTCACTTTTCTTATAGCTGTTTGGATTTCTTCCATTGATATATCTACATCTTCAGCTGTCTCCTCTGGATTACTTGTTACTCTTACTAATTGATCTTACTTGTTACTCTTACTAATTGATCTTTATATATTCTAAAGGGATTATGTTATTGGTGAAAATGCTTTCTCCATGTTTCCATGATTTCGCTGTCTTCTTTCCTTTGGCATTCTTAATTTGTCGTATTGTGCATGCTTTGTCATGCTCTTCATTGCCGCCCAGAACAACTTTTGATTTCCTTGATAGCTTTCTTGAAGTCTTTGTCCAAACTCTTCCTATTGTTCCTGTTTGGCTTTCCTAACTTCCTCTTTGGCGATAGTTCTTTTATTCACGTAATCTATCCTATCCTCTGGTCTCTTTGTTTGCAAGTATTTCTTCCAGGCATTCTTCTTTTCTTTGATCTTAGTCTTGACATTCTCATTCCATCATGCTGTTCTTTTCCTATCTCCTTTAATTTGTTTCCTACCACAGACCTCTCCAGTACAAATGAGGAGTGTTTCTTTATACATATGCCACTTCTCTTCTATTGTGCTATCATTCAGATCTATCTGTCTTCACTGATAAATCTTTTTATGCTAGATTGGTATATCTGTTTTACTACTGGTTTATTTATTTCCTCTATTTTGAGTTTAGTAGCTTTCTTCTCTTTCCTTTTCTGTATGTTTTCTTCAGTCAGTAATCTCATTTTGGCAATCACTAAGTGAGGATCACTAAATATTTCTGCTCCTCTGTTTACTCTTGCATCCAATGTACAGTAAAAAAGGGAGCTGCTAACGATTATGTAGTTTATCATTGACTTTTCACACCTGTCTTCATTTACTCTTGTATATTTGTGGATATCTTTATGAGGAAAAATGGTATTGGCTATTTTCATGTTATTCTTTAGGCAAAAATCTATTAGTCTCTCTCCATTTTGAGAAGTTGTTGTCTGTCCTTCTTTACCTGTTACTCCTCCTGATGTTTCTACATTGTTGCCTACTCTAGCATTTAAATCTCCTATAAGCATTAGTTCCTGTTTGAGTTTAAGATTCTCAGCAGCTATTTGTAGATCATTTTCGAAGATATCTTTTTCTTCTTTAGTTGCGTCTTCGTTTGGTCCATAAGCTATTAATAATTTAATTTCTTGTCCTTTTGGTTTAATATTTACCTCTAATAGCCGTGGGCTTATAAATGTCCAACTTTCTAGTAGCTTTTCATGCCTTTTATGCACTAGGAGGTCTACTCCTGCTCTAGTTCTATCTTTGACATCTACTCCTGAGAATTTAAAATAGGATTCGGTCCTACATTTTCTATTCCTTGTCCTTTTGTCTTACTGTAATGGCCAAAATATCTAGTTTGAATTTTTCCATTTCTTCAACTAATTCTAACTCTTTTCCATTTATTGCCCTAACGTTCCATATTCCAAAAATCACAGTCCGTATACGTTTTCAAGTTCGTCTTCGAAAGATCAAGCCAGTTGTATTATATTTATTTCTCTGAATCTGTTTGGTTTTGGATAAGCAGGGAATTAGCCCACTGTACCCTAAGTAGATGGTGGGGCTGCTACATTGAGGCTTTGTTATTTTCTGTCAGGGTTAACTTCCTTAGCCATTGGTCATTCAAGGCCAGTCAGCAAGGCAGCAGGTTGTTATTTTCTGTTAGGGTTAACTCCCTTAGCCTTTGGCTGCGATTCAGCAGCTTGTTTTCTTTCAGGGTTGACTCCTTAGCCTTTGGTCGGCCAAGACCTGCCTGTAAAGCAGCAGGAGACTCGTGGAGGGCGGGATCATATACTCCCCGTACAGGTGCCTACCTGTTCACTGCCCGGTTTTTACTCTTTCACTTCTCTTTTATCTTGCTGTTTCCTTTTAATTGATCCTGAGATCATCACAATGGCGGACAGGGTAAATTTCAATTAAACAAACCTTTTTTCTTCTTCTTTTCTTTCACTTTCAGGATGGCCAGTTTTACAGAGGGATGAAACTGCTTCAAGAACATCAAGCTGATGCTACAAGAAAATGGCAGGGTCAGTTGTGTTTACCAATATTACCAAGCTCTTGATGGATGCAAAGCTGTGTTACAAGCCAGATAAACTAAACTTTCCTTCAAATTTGGAAAGTAGCATATTTGTTTGATTATTTTTTTATTTTTTTTACATTTTTTTATTTCCATATTTTAATTTGGGATAAAAAAAATTTAACTCTCCTCTTTCTGCTGAAATATCTAACTGTGTGGTTACAGTCGGATGGCATCATTTGTTGAAAGTCTGTTCTCTGTTTGAGAAGTTAGAATTTGCACTATTTTGCATTGCTGTATTGTGTCCATTATCATCATAATATTGTTCCTTGCAGATGGTCATGTTGATATCAGTAAGGACGACTTTCTTCATGTGATGGAAGCCTTTCAAGAGCATGCCATAGACAGCATAATTGAAGATTGCCCCAGCATGGGGACGCACCAAATAGAGAATGCGACAAATGTACAGGAAAAATGTTTGAGATGGATCTCAGGTTTTGACTCGAATTTACATTTTTGTTTGTTTCCATCTGTCATTGGTTTTTATCTCTTCAATATTTGTGTTAGCAACCTTGTTTGTTTCCATGTCATTGGTTTTATCTCTTCAACATTTGTGTTAGCAACCTTGTTTGTTTCCATCTGTCATTGGTTTTTATCTCTTTAACATTTGTGTTTATTTCCAGCTGTCATTGGTTTATATCTTCTCAAATATTTGTGTTAGCAACCTTGTTTGTTTCCATCTGCCATTGGTTTTATCTCTTCAACATATGTGTTAGTAACCTTGTTTGTTTCCATCTGTCATTGATTTTTATCTCTTCAACATTTGTGTTAGCAACCTTGTTTGTTTCCACCTGTCATTGGTTTTTACCTCTTTAGCATTTGTGTTAGCAACCTTGTTTGTTTCCATCTATCATTGATTTTTCTCTCTTTGATTTGTTTGTTTCCATCTGTCATTGGTTTTATCTTTTAACATTTGTGTTAGCTCTTTGACATTTGTGTTAGCAACCTTGTTTGTTTCCATCTGTCATTGGTTTTTATCTCTTTAACATTTGTGTTAGTGTGTTTCCATCTGTCAACCTTGTTTGTTTTTGTTTCCATTTGTCATTGGTTTTGGTTTTTATCTCTTCATTCTCTGTATTAGCAACCTTGTTTGTCTCCATTATAAATCAAAGATATGTCAAGGAGAATTTAACTTAATGTAAGGAAGACACAGGAAAAATTAAATCTTGGTGACCGATTTCATGTTATGCCTAAAACTTTTCATCATTTAGTGATTTTTTCCTCTTTGTCACTGCTCTTATGTTTGTTTTAGATTGCAATCTCTGCGTTAAAGACTTATCAAATCATGCTATTTACCTTATGTAGTTGTTGGCTTTTTCCATCTGCTCTTGGACTTGAGTGAAAACATGGACGCATGTGAGCCTGGCTCTCACCACTGCTCTGTCATTGGCTAGCAATCTTCTGCATTTTCCCCGTTTGATACGATTCACTCTCAATTCTTTATAGGAACATTTGATTCCCCCTCTATCCGTTATACATCCAATATCCGTCTTATGGCTACCTTTTTTTGACTACAGCTGGGGGCATCCAAAGCACAAGACCAATCCATTTCCACATTCTAGCTTTTTCTGCTTCTTTTTTTTTCTTCTTCTTCCTCTGTGGGCCGGCATATCTGGTAGGTTCTACTTCTTTCCTTTTAACCTTTTACTTAAATCCTTTCATCATGTTGTTACTTCTTAATTCCCTCTGACATCACCACAAATGGAAGATGGGATAAATTCCACGTTATTATTACTATTCTTTTCTTTCACTTTCTTCTTCTTCTACTTCTTCTCCTTCATCTTCTTCTCTCTTCTTCTTCGTCTTCATCTTTATCTTCTCTCTTCTTCTCCTTCATTTTCTTCGTCTTCTTCTTCTTCTCCTTCTTTTCTTTTTTCATAATAGCTGACCAGCCGAGCAGTGGACAGATAAGCAACTGTACGGGGAGTAGATGATCCCGCCCTCCACGAGTCTTCTGCTGCCTCGCAGGCGGGTCTTGGGTGACCACAGGCTAAGGGAGTTAACCCTGACAGAAAACAACAACCTGCTGCCTTGCAGGCTGGTCTTGAAAGACCAAAGGCTAAGGGAGTTAACCCTGACAGAAAATAACAAGGCCTGGTAGGGGGCCTCAAGGTGGCAGCCCCACCATCTACCTAGCGTACAATGGGCTAATTCCTGCTCATCCAAAACCAAACTGATTCAGAGAAAAAAATATAATATACCCGGCTTGGCCTTTCAACGACGAACATTGAAACGAACACAGACTGTGATTTTTTAGAACATGTAGTGTTAGGGAAATAAATGGAAAAGAGTTAAAATTAGTTGAAGAAATGGAAAAATTCAAAATAGATATTTTGGCCATTACAGTAAGAAAAAAGGACAATGAATAGAAAATGTACAACCGAATCATATTTTAATCTTCTCAGGAGTAGATGTCAAAGATAGAACTAGAGCAGGAGTGGGCCTCCTAGTGCATAAACGACATGAAAAGCTACTAGAAAGTTGGAAATTTATAAGCCCACGGCTATTAGAAGTAAATTTTAGACCAAAAGGACGAGAAATTAAATTATTAATAGCTTATGCACCAAACGAAGGCGCAACTAAAGAAGAAAAAGATATATTCGAAAACGATTTACAATTAGCTGCAGAGAATTTAAAACCCAAACAGGAACTTTTAGGAGATTTAAACGCTAGAGTAGGCAACAATGTAGAAACGTCAGGAGTAACAGGTAAAGAAGGAGAGACAACAACTTCTCAAAATGGAGAGAGACTAATAGATTTTTGCCTAAAGAATAACATGAAAATAGCCAACACCATTTTTCCTCAAAGATATCCACAAATATTCAAGAGTAAACGAAGACAGGTGTGAAAAGTCAATGATAGACTACATAATAGTTAGCAGCTCCTTTTTACAGCACCTTGGATGCAAGAGTAAACAGAGGAGCAGAAATATTTAGTGATCCTCGCTTGGTGATTGTCAAAATGAGATTACTGACTAAAGAAAACAAACAGAAAAGGAAAGAGAAGAAAGCTACTAAACTCAAAATAGAGGAATTAAATAAACCAGTAGTAAAAGAGGTATACCAATCTAGGATAAAAAGATTTATCAGTGAAAGACAGATGGGTCTGAATGATAGCACAATAGAAGAAAAGTGGTAGATGTATAAAGAAACACTCCTCAGTTGTACTGGAGAGAGGTCTGTGGTAGGAAACAAATTAAAGGAGATAGGAAAAGAACAGCATGATGGAATGAGAATGTCAAGACTAAGATCAAAGAAAAGAAGGATGCCTGGAAGAAATACTTGCAAACAAAGAGAACAGAGAATAGCATAGATTATGTGAATAAAAGAACTATCGCCAAAGAGGAAGTTAGGAAAGCAAAACAGGAACAATAGGAAGAGTTTGGACAAAGACTTCAAAAAAGCTATCAAGGAAATCAAAAGCTGTTCTGGGGGGCAATAAAGAGTATGAGAAAGTATTTCCAATACGACAAATTAAGAATGCCAAAGGAGAAATAATGAAAGAAGACAGCAAAATCATTGAAACATTTTCACCAATTACATAATGCCTTCAGAACTTATAAAACAAAGAGTAAAGATCAATTAGTAAGAGTAACAAGTAATGCAGAGGAGACAGCTGAAGATGTAGATACATATTCAATGGAAGAAATCCAAATAGCTATAAGAAAGGGAAAATAGGAAAGGCTCCAGGAGCAGATCAAGTTTATCCAGAAATGATTAAAAACCAAGGGAGAGAGGCAGACAAGCTACTACATGCAATATGCCAACAAGCATGGAAGTCCAAACAGGTGCCAGACGACTGGAAAACGGAAACGGTAGTACCAATACATAAGACAGGATCAGCTAAGGAATGCTCAAACTATAGAAGGATATGACTACTTAGCGTTCCAGGAAAAGTTTATGCCAGGATACTGGAAGTGAGACTAAGGAAAAGAGTAGAGGATCAGATTGAAGAGCATCAGAGCGGATTTAGACCAGGAAGAAGTGTACAAGACCACATGTTTACAATCAGACAAATAATAGAAATATTCCTTGAGAGAAACATTGATTTGCACCTGTGTTTTATTGACTTAGAAAAGGCATTTGACACAGTGAGGAGGGACGAACTGTGGCATTCCATAAAAAAACACAATGTAGAGCAAAATTAAAAAGCCATTAAAAGTTTTTACAATAAACCAACATGTGCAGTGAGAGTAGCTGGAAACATATCTGCAGAATTTGATGTAGATATAGGAGTAAGACAGGGTTGTATCCTTAGTTCTCTTTTGTTTATCACATTTATAGATTCAGTCGCAAAGGCACCTCAAAAATGAAGAAAATGACTGTAGGTATGTGGAAGCTCAAACCAGTAAATGTATCAATGCTTTCATTTGCTGATGATTGAGTTCTGTTTGGAAAATTAGAAAGTGACCTTCAGTCAAATATCAACATTATGAACAATGAACTAAATAAGAGAGGAATGAGAGTAAATGCAAAGAAAACCAAAACAATGCTAGTAACTAGGGAACCTAAAACAAAAAATCTTAAAATGGGCAGGGATAATTTAGAACAAGTTCACAACTACAATTACATAGGAGTAATGATTAACTCAGAGGGAAAACTAAGAGAAGAAATCAGCCAGAGAATCCATCTAGGAAAGGCATTTGTAGGTAAGCAAGAATTATCAACAAAAACCAAATTGGCACTATATATAATACAGTTTATTGTCCTACTCTGCTCTATGGCAGCGAAACTTTAGACAGTAGAGAATACAGTAGAGTACAGGCAGCTGAAATGAAATATCTAAGAAAAGTAGTAGGGAAATCTAAGAGACAAAATCAGAAACACAACAATAAGCTATCAAATCAAAGTAGATGGCATAAAAACTAATAGAAACAAATCAAGTGATATGTTTTGGGCATGTAAACAGAATGAATGACAATAGAATAGCTAAATCAGTATGCAGTGCTAAAGCCCAAGGCAAAAGACCAAAAAGCAGACCTCGGAGAAAGTGGGAAGAAGATATAAAAGAAGCATTGAAGCATAGAAATTTAACTTTTTTTGGAAGGAAACAGAAAATACCAGGACAGGATTTCCTGGAGAAAGATCATCTCGGGCATCTGAACCCATACGCCGAAAGGTAGAATGGGAACTGACAAAGAAAGAATAGCTGACCAGCTCAATTCTTGAGTATTACTGTCAACGCATATGTTTTAATTTAACCCCATACTGTTGATCCACTTTTGATTTTAAAGTGTTGTATTTAATTTTGCTTATAAATTGTCAGTTTTGGTGCTGTTTTATTTCTGTTGGCAGTCCATTCCATAGTCTTCCTGTACTAGGGTAAAGGCGAAATATGACAATAAGTGACAACTCCACTAATAAAGACAGAACAAACACGTGACGTTTCAGGTATAACCCTTCGTCAGACAACAAATGAGAAATATGTAGAATCTAGATCTAAGTTACCTCAGGCGTCACACAATGTGATATCAGAAGAAAAACAGAATGACAAAGAAGATGACTAGAAGATGGTAGAAATAGTAGAATTGGTAACTTTGCCTGGACTGCCCTGTAAACAGCCAAGGGATCTTAAACGTGCACAGAGTGTTATTATCTGTACACAGGACCTCCCGGCAGTGAAACCTGGACCTTAAACAGTAGAGAATACAATAGAGTACAAGCAGCTGAAAAAGTATCTAAGAAGAATAGTCGGGAAAATTAAAAGAGACAAAATCAGAAACACAACAATAAGAGATCAAACCAAAGCAGATGGCATAAAAACTAAGATAGAAACAAATCAATTTTGATGGTTTGGGCATTTAAACAGAATGAATGACAATAGAATAGCCAAGGTAAAAGATCAAAAGGCAGACCTCGGAGAAAGTGGGAAGAAGGTATAAAAGAGGCATTGAAGCATAGAAATTTAACTTTTTTGGAAGGAAACAGAAAATGCAAGGACAGGGTTTCCTGGAGAAAGATTATCTCGGGCATCTGACCCCATACACCGAAAGGTAGAATGGGAACTGATAAAGAAAGAAAGAAAGGACTTCATTTTTTTATCATGTCTCTGGTAAGACTAGCTGTCAATCCACCTACCTGGACCAGATGGGGGCAGTTTTGCTTGAAAAAACTCGAGAAAAATTGTTCAACCGTTTGCGTGCTCAACCTTCGTCATAGCCATACAACATGATATCCACAATCCAGATAGAGAGAAATGGAGCAGTATTGATCTAACTTTGAATATTAGATTTATTGCATAGTTTTTAGCAGACTGCATGGTCTTTGGTATGTGGGTCACACTGACATGTTTTAGATATTGGCATCTTATACATGATAAATAAAGACAACAAACAATTTGTTTTATGCAAAACGTTAGTATGTAGCCTCTTAAGTGAACCAACCTCTTAGGCAGTAACCACTTTAGCCTTATTTGATTTAAAAACAGTCTTTGATTTCCCATCTGAAAGTAGTGAAAGAGTTTAAATTTTTACTTTTAAGTTAGATATTTGGAAGTGAAATGGTTCTTGGTTCAATCCAACAAGTGGAAGTCTAAGTATCTCTAATGACAAGAGGGAGAGTGTGAAAATAATTATGAAATCAGGATTTCGTGTAATGTGTAGCCCATTTTCGTTGTTGTTATTGTTTCAAAGTGCATAATTATCTTTAAAGATAGCAAAACATATATCTTACTGCTCTTGCTGTGTCTCTGCCTTCTACAGAAAACACAAAGAATCTCACTGCCTGTCCAGAGAGACTGGCTCTTCAAGTTGTAAGTAATGGAATTGGCAAGACTAGCTGTAACACTGAGAGCTTCACTTCTTCAACTCCTTTGTCAGCAAGAAAACAAAGCAAGACAAATAGTATGTTTTTCCTTATGCCCTTTAGCTGCTAAGGTTGTCAATATCATCGTGTAAAACTTTTAGTTTCTTTAAAAAAAAAAAACATTTTATTGTTTTTGATGTTTTTGTCTGTGTAGGAAATCATTTACGACCAAATGATCTAACAAATGAAAGGATGATGGAGATCATGTTTTAACTTGGCAAACAATATTTTCCTGGCCCTTTCCAGACAATCGATGATTGTTTACTGTTTCTTCAGTGTGCTCAGAAGGAAAATTCTCAAATAGTCTTTTATTTTTCTTTGAAAAATCTTATATTTTCAATTTTGTTATTCTAAGAACAAATGTATATTTGTGCTTTACACGCTGTGTTGGAATGACAAGTTCTGCCATAAACTATAGATTAATGTTAGAAAATTAAAGAAAACTTAAACATAGTTGTGTTGGTAGTTTTGTGGTTAGGCTGCCAACTGCCAGACTTGATGTATTGAGTTTGAATCCCTGCAATTTTTGGTGGTATGACATTGTAAATGTGTTCTTAGGAAGACACTTAAGATGAATTTCCCCACTTGATCCAGGTGCAAATGGGTATCAGTGTTAGCTGGAGAGTAACTTCTGCAACAATTTAATAGGTGGTGTATTATCGCTTGTTCCAATTCACGCTGTAGAAACTGGGATAAGCTCTAGTCTATGGACCAAAATGAGCTTGAGGAAATTTTACTTTTATTTAGTTATATATAGTATTAGTGTATAGTAATGTCTGGCCTGCCACTTCAGAGATAGTTTTTATTATTATGAAGCCAAACAATGGGTTTCCAATCATTCGATTAGCTTTTAAAGCTTCTAGACATGTCTGTGAAATATTGACGTTCATTATAAGAACCGAGTACTGTAATGTCGTTGTAGCTCTTTTTTATCGCCTTTTGTTAGTTTAATTATGATAATGATTATAATTATGAGGCGAAATCTTGTAGTAATATGTTTATGATACACAATTTTGTCTATTGCTGTCAAAATTTCATAATCTTTTTCTTAAACAGCAGATAAAGATTGTCATTTAGAGGCTGTGCTAGAATCTTTTCAGCTTGATGGAACGCCTAAAGAAAGCACCAAAACACTTTTAAAACTGGTTGGTAGTCTATAAATCATGATTAAAATATTTGTGTTATCAGTTGAGTCTTTCTTATCTTTGATAATGTGCTTGTGACTTCTTCTTCGTATCTCTCTTCTTCTTCTTATCTCTCTTCTTCTTCGTATCTCTCTTCTTCTTCTTATCTCTCTTCTTCTTATCTCTCTTCTTCTTCTTATCTCTTCTTCTTCTTATCATTCTTCTTCTTTTTATCTCTTCTTCTTCTTATCTCTCTTCTTCTATCTCTTTCTCCTTCTTATCTCTCTTTCCTCTTCTTATCTCTTCTTCTTCTTATCTATCTTCTTTTTCTTATCTCTCTTCTTCTTATCTCTCTTCTTCTTCTTATCTCTTTTCTTCTTATCTCTCTTCTTCTTATCTCTCTTCTTCTTATCTCTCTTCTTCCTTCTTCCTCTTCTTCTTCTTCTTCTTCTTCTTCTTCTTCTTCTTCTTCTTCTTCTTCTTCTTCTTCTTCTTCTTATCTTCTTCTTCTTCTTCTTCTTCTTCTTCTTATCTTCTTCTTCTTCTTCTTCTTCTTCTTCTTCTTCTTCTCTCTTCTTCTTCTTCTCCTTCTTCTTCTTCTTATCTCTCTTCTTCTTCTTATTTTCTTCTTCTTCTTCTTTCTCTTCTTCTTCTTCTTCTTCTTCTTCTTCTTCTTCTTCCTTCTTCTTCTTCTTCTTCTTCTTTTTCATTATTCTTCATCTTCATCTTCTTCTTTCCTTATCATTATTGTTTCATAGCTTCCAACCAGTCTATAAATAGCTTATTATTACATTCTTTTCACTTTTAGTCTGTAAGTCTGTATTTTCCTTGAAAAGTATGTATATGAGGATTAGATGTATTTTAACAAGAAAAAGACATCCTAAGATAACAGCAGAGACTTGAGAGATTTAGGTGAAAGCCCTGAGAGACACAGTTATGAGTTTGCAAAACTACTGTTGCCTTCACTAGTAAGGGAAAATGTTTTGCAAAACTACTGTTGTCCTTCATTAGTAAGGGGAAAATACCTTGCAAAACTACTGTTGTCCTTTATTAGTAAGGGAATATACTTTTCAAAATTACTGTTGCCCTTTACCAGTAAGGGAATATACCTTGCAAAACTACTGTTGCTCGTCACTAGTAAAGTGAAATATACCTCTTGCAAGGGAACCAGTAAGGGCATATACCTTGCAAAACTACTGTTGCCCGTCACTAGTAAGGGCAATATACCTCTTGCAAAACTACTGTTGCCCTTTACCAGTAAGGGCAATATACCTTGCAAAACTACTGTTGCCCGTCACTAGTAAGGGGAATATACCTCTTGCAAAACTACTGTTGCCCTTTACCAGTAAGGGAATATACCTTGCAAAACTACTGTTGCCCGTCACTAGTAAGGGAATATACCTCTTGCAAAACTACTGTTGCCCTTTACCAGTAAGGGCAATATACCTTGCAAAACTACTGTTGCCCGTCACTAGTAAGGGAATATACCTCTTGCAAAACTACTGTTGCCCTTTACCAGTAAGGGGAATATACCTTGCAAAACTACTGTTGCCCTTTACCAGTAAGGGGAATATACCTCTTGCAAAACTACTGTTGCCCTTTTACCAGTAAGGGAATATACCTTGCAAAACTACTGTTGCCCTTTACCAGTAAGGCGAATATACCTCTTGCAAAACTACTGTTGCCCTTCACTAGTAAGAAGAATACACCTTTGCAAAACTACTGTTGCCCTTCACTAGTAAGGGAATACACCTCTTGCAAAACTACTGTTGCCCTTCACTAGTAAGGGGAATACACCTCTTGCAAAACTACTGTTGCCCATCACTAGTAAGGCGAATATACCTTGCAAAACTACTGTTGCCTTCACTAGTAAGGGGAATACACCTTGCAAAACTACTGTTGCCCATCACTAGTAAGGGAATACACCTTGCAAAACTACTGTTGCCCATCACTAGTAAGGGGAATATACCTTGAAGGGGAATCGTGTGAGTTAAATTATCAACATTCTCTTGAACATTACGGGGTGTCGTGCAAATTAGAAAATAAGCTTGTGTGGTCAGAATCCTTTTTTTCTAGTTTTAAAGGTTGGCAGCAATGTTATTATGATTGTTATTGTTTATGTTATCCATATTTTTGTCATCGATACTGCTATTATCGTTTTTCTTATTGATAACAGAAAGGAACCAGTATTTGCCAGGTCACCAGTCAACCAGATCTCAGTAGCAAAATGGCCTGAGAGTCAGTTTCTCAATTATCATGACATCTAGTAAGTGTGCATTTTTCTTCTCTTTTTAGAACTAGTTGCACAGGTGTTTAATGACTGACCTAAATGTTATGTTTGCTAAGTATTCAGTTTGATATGGAGTTTTTTTCCATATTATTATTAAGAAAACATTTCTGTCTTGGAATCCATTTTCTGTTCTCAAAGTCCATATTTGGAATTTTCCTTAGCCAGACTGTCACACACTCCAGGAGATGTTTTTAATCAATGCTAGTACTTGCCTGTAATTTTCATCATGAACAGATATTTGAGCTAGATCAACTGAATGTACACTATAATTTTTTAACTTTTATGATTTCTGGGTTAAGCGAGGTAATTGAAAGTAATGCTTGGCAAACTTATTGGACTATGACAGGTCACTCTGCAAACGCTACCTTTGTCATTTATCAGCATGATTTTATACGCAGAGTTTCTACATGTGTATTTTGTGATTTGACTTCTCGATTTGCAATACGTATTATCAGTATCTTATTCTCTCTGTTAGTGGACGCCTTTTCTAATAGTGTAATAGATATAGTTCAGTTTTCGTGAGCTTTTTTTTTTTTTTGTTTCTTTGAAATGTACCCATCCACCATTGCAGTGATTTCAGGGTGAATTCAGAGGAAAAAACAAGATGAAAGATATGTGGGGGGGGGGGGAGGAAAGGAAAGATCCTTTGATCCTTTGAAAACATTCTTTGTGAGGTCATTGATTTATCACTGCAGTTTGAAAGAAGAATGCTCTACGGTGTGAATTGAAACCCGGACTTAATCAGTTTCTACAGAGTGAAGTGAAATCCAGAGTTTATGACAGTTTCTACAGTGTGAAGTGAAACCCAGAGTTTACCACAGTTTCTACAGTGTGAAGTGAAACCAGAGTTTATCACAGTTTCTACAGTGTGAATTGAAACCCAGAGTTTACCACAGTTTCTACAGTGTGAAGTGAAACCCAAAGTTTACCACCGTTTCTACAGTGTGAAGTGAAACCCAGAGTTTATCACAGTTTCTACAGTGTGAAGTGAAACCCAGTTTATCACAGTTTTTACAGTGTGAAGTGAAACCCAGAGTTTATCACAGTTTCTACAGTGTGAAGTGAAACCCAGAGTTTACCACAGTTTCTACAGTGTGAAGTGAAACCCAGAGTTTATCACAGTTTCTACAGTGTGAATTGACACCCAAAATTTACCACAGTTTCTACAGTGTGAAGTGAAACCCAGAGTTTACCACAGTTTTTACAGTGTGAAGTGAAACCCAGAGTTTACCAGTTTCTACAGTGTGAAGTGAAACCCAGAGTTTACCACAGTTTCTACAGTGTGAAGTGAAACCCAGAGTTTATCCCAGTTTCTACAGTGGGAAGTGTGGGAAGTGAAACCCAGAGTTTATAAGTTTCCGCAGTGGGAAGTGAAACCCAGAGTTTATCAGTTTCTACAGTGGAAAGGGGAAACCCAAAGTTTATCAGTTTCTACAGTGGAAAGGGAAACCCAGAGTTTATCAGTTTCTACAGTGGGAAGTGAAACCCCAGAGTTTATCACAGTTTCTACAGTGTGAAGAGAAACCCAGAGTTTATCACAGTTTCTACGGTGGGAAACAGGTAATAGTATATCGCCTCCTAGACAGGTGGTAGATTTTACTGCTGATTTGATTTGATTTTACCCGCATCCACAATTAAGATGGATCTTTGGGTTTATGGTAGGATTTTTAATTATGCCCGGGCTGCCCTGTAAACAGCCAAGGGATCTTTAACGTGCACAAAGTGTTGTGATCTGTACAGGAGACCTTTTTCATGATTCATCTCCGATGGGACTAGGCTTCTATCCACCTACCTGGACTGGGGCGGGGTAATGTACCCAAAAATTTGAGAAACCCAAGTTTTGAACTCACAACCTTTTAGTCGCGAGGCGAAAGAGAGTTCCTTGCCTCTGGACTACCATGACACACCCCCTCCCACCTCCCACTTCCTTGATACTGGTTTTCATTTTCATCTGGATCAATTGAGATAATGTGTGTCGGATATAGTCTTTCCCGAATAACACAATGTCAGACTTAGCAATTAGCGTTGCCAACCTTTGAGCCCAGGACCACAACACAATTGCAAGTCCAGGTAGCTTAATCAACTATTAAACCATCAATGCCACACCACTACAGAAAGAAGGTCCTCATGTTTATAGTCGTTTAGTCACTGAAGTAAGTAACTATGTAAATAGAGTTTGAGATTCTATTCACAGCAACATTGTTTTAACTTTGCATTATATTTACTTCACAGCTATTACAACACCGAAAAGGATCAGGATTTTGAAAACAAGTTTGCTGACTTACGAGACAAAGGGAGTTTTGGAGACACAAAGAGCTCTTTTGTCACACCAAAAAAAAGAAACCGCCAGCCAGGCAGCTCACTAGGTTGTCTCCCATTCGCTCCCGCTCCTCGCCTCGTTCGAAGGGAGTGAATCACAACTTTCGAGTCACACAGTCAGAGTTTAAGCTGGTGATTTACATCTTGAGTTTTAGCAATTTGAAGATAGAGTATAAAATCCAATTTGGTCGTCGTTACCATGGCAACCAAAATGTTGAGCAACAAACGAACTAGTTCATGTCGATCACGGCAGGATGTCCTTTGTATGTATGTAGTATGAACATAATATATCGAATATTAATGATTTAGGGTCTGAGGTGTAATTCCCCCCCCCTCCCTTAACAATCATTGGTAGAAGTCGATAGTAAAGGATCATAGTAATAATGATAAATCGTATTTATATTGCTTTCCATTTCAATGACATCTCAAAGTGCCTAACAACATCCCACTAGGTAAAAGACAGAACACCATAAAAATCAGGCATACATCAATTTCTCTACAGACTCATAACCACAAAGTTACATATGATTTAGAATGAAGCAAAAGGACAACAACGTTCCAATGCAGCTTTGACTAAATTTCAATGAAAAGTAGTAGATCTATGTTTTGACAGCTTTTCATAGATTTTTGATAAAACACAATGTTCCTTGAAGGCTCGTTCCAAACTTTTGAGTCATAATGTTCGAATGAGCCGTCACCATAGGACTTAAGTTTTTTCTTGGGATAGAAAGGGATGTATCATCACTGCATCTCAAACACTATCTATGTTGTTTGGTTTTAACAGTTATTAAAGGTAAGAGGGAGCTAGATTGTTTAGACATTTAAAAACCATCAGGGCAATTTTGTAGTCAATTCGTGACTTTAAGGGCAGCCAATGAAAGGGATTCCAAAAGTGGGGTTATATGATCTGTATTCTTTCTTTTTTTTTAATTGCTCTTGCTGCTGAGTTTTGTACCAGCTGAAGGTTATTTGAATTAAGTTTATTTGAATTGAGTTTATTTGAATTGAGTTTATTTGAATTGTCTTGTAGAAAATTGGAAAGTAGAGCATTGCAATAGTCCAATTTTGATAACACTAAAGAGACCAGGAGTGTCTTTGCAACATCTAGAATATTTCTGATACGGCTGATTCAGTGAATCTCGCAGTAGAGTGACTTACAAAGTGCTCTTATTTGATCTGATGTCGATAAGTTGCTGTCAAAAACCACGCCTAGGTTTTTTACTTTCTCTGATGACGTGAAGCTGGTGCAATTTATATAAATGTTCTTAACATCACATTTGATGATTTCAGATGGTTTTTCGAGAAGAATGCTTTCTGTCTTTGATTCGTTTAGTTGTAGTTTATTCTCAATCATCCATGTTTTTATGTTTTTCATGCATACTACAATCATTTCTTTGCACAGACTGGTATATTTGAAATTCGTCAGCCTAAAAATGGTATTTAAAACCATACTTAACAATAGTTTTTGACAAGGGCTGAACAATATAGGACATAAAACGGTACCCTGTGGGATACCATAATATAACTGGAGGCTTTTAGAGTAAACATCATTTACTTTTACCTGTTGAGTTTTATTTGTTATGTATGATCTAAACCAAAGAAGAGCTTTTCCAGAGATCTTACAATAGTTCTGCACTCTGTTTAACAAGATATCATGATCAATAGTATCAAACACTGAGCTTAGATCTAGCAGATTCAACAATGCAATTTTTCTATCGTCAACTTTAGTGAGAATATCATTACAAACACAAGTAAAAGGGCAGTCTCTGTGGAATGATAGGACCTATATGCAGATTGTAACTTTTCTGTCAAACATTGCCGATTCAATGTATTCCAGACCTTGAAGTGAAAGTTAGATCTTTGTCTCCCAGCTGTGCTACATGCTTGCGACAATTACTTGAAATCACATGATATCATGCCTTGCTAGTCAGGTTACAAATCATGTGATATCTCGCACAAGCTGGTAATCTTGACAAGTCAAACTAATTTCAAGAATCTAACAACTTCACATTTTTGTAAGTGGAAATATGGGCCATTACATATTTCTTCAATTTCTTTTTGCACCTTAAATAATCTCCTCTGAAAGTTTGTTTTAGGATTAGACATGTGAAATATTTTAGGCTTACTGTTTGTCATTTTAAGAATTTTAAAGAAATTTTGCATCTTGTCAATTATATTAAAGATCATTAGTAAAAACAAACTCTCACCTACATGCGATATAAATTTTATTTATTTTTGGAACAGTTCATCACGATGAAGAAATTCAAAACGAGCATCGATTTGTTCAAGCAACCATCATCACTGATTGTTCGAAAGAGTCCCAAAGCGATTCTCATCATCTCTAACTCCCACGTCTGACCCTCCTCCCTTGAAGAGAGCGCGAAGTCACCAAATTGGTTCTCTTGGCAGCTTATCAGATTTGGCAACACCGGTTAGGAGGAGTCCCCACAAGCCCCTCAAATTTCACCCCAAGAACGGCAGAGGACTCAAATGTGAAGAGACTGTCTCTCACCCCAGTGTTTGACAAATCTGTGCTCAGGTCACCAAGAAAGACCCCAGGCTCCTCGTCTGGTTCATTTGGTTGTGACGGTGACAGGCTCTCACGCCATAAAAGTAAGTAAAATGAACAAAAATAGCTCGGAACATCCCTGCACCTGTAGTAACTACCTTTTCATTTGGGAAATGTTGCGTCATCATCATCATGAACTGCTACCACTCATGGGGCATAGGCTGTCAACAGGAGCTCTCCCGGAATCCTTGTCCTATGTTACCTTTTCCGCCTCTCTCCAAGTCATCCCCATGTCTTTCGGTTCTCTCTCCAGTTCTCTCGGCCATGTGTGTTTTTGTTGGTCGGATGATTTTTGTAGGCAGCCTTCTCAAACTATGTCCTTTCACTTAGAATCCTAATTGCAATTCTCCTTTCAAAATTGAATTGTCAAAATACAACTTTGCCGAAATGCAAAATATTTTGTATGTTATAATATACAGATGTTGTTTTTGGATAATGGATAAATTAATTATCTGTCACACTAATCATACTCAGTGACCGCATTAACCTGTAATTGTAATTACTGATATTTTACGTGTTTTAGTGAGGAACTACTGGAAAAAACATGTGCCAACCCACTTACTGGATTTGTTTATTTAGATGTAACGTGTTCAAACTGCAATGGATAAAATTTGTATTTCATTTTGTGAAAATGCACCATATCGTCATTGTCAGGTTAGTTCAACAAAGCATGGTACATGTGTCATTTATCTAACACACTGAGCACCCACTTTTCCTCCATTTAATAACCAGGTGGATCCAAACAAAAAGCAAAATCATTTCAGTGCAAACAGACCTCGTAGTCGTAGTTAGTTTCGTTAATTCTAATATAATTAAGGTGGTGCAATTTCATGTTAAGTATTGCAGAAGAACAATGTTTATGTGTTATTATTATTATTATTATTATTATTATTATTATTGTAATGTAGTGAGGGGCAGAGTTTGTAGAGTATTGATGCAGATTTCCCATAAAGAACAAACAATGTTCTATGAATTCTGGGTCAGATTGCTTTGTTTGTGATCTGAGACCGATTCTGTTCCATCTTAATTTTTGCCGTTTCAGTTTGAAAATGTTACAGCGTGATGGCTGATATTATATTCAGACAAGGTTATAAAGAAAATTAGAGCATGGTAATATATCATATGATGAAAGATTGAAATTACTTCACCTCCTCCCTAAAATACAGAAGGAAACGGGGGGATCTTATCCAATTGTATAAAGTTGTTCATGGTCTAGACAGTATAGATCATAAATCATTTTTCAACTATTCTCATATAACTTTTACTCGGGGAGATAGATTTAAGATATTCATTACAGGAAGTTTTACCTCTGTTACACATAATTTTTTTAATTATAAGAACAGTCAAAATATGAAATAGTTTACAGTTTAAAACAAAAAATTCAAAAAGTATAAAAATGTCATTGATAAGGAGCTCTATAATTTAAAATACTTGTACGATGAATGATTGTGCATTATAGTAGGTTCAATCATTTTTGAAAATCCATAAATGTATTAAGATTTATGGAACATTTAAAGGTCAAACAACATACTTAGCCTCTGAAACGTTATGGTTATGAGTATGATTATGACAGCTTTTTAATCATATCATTACTATTGCATGGGTATTTCATATCTTGATGATAAGATAAGATAAGATCTCTTTATTTGTCCAAAAAGAAAATTTGCTCTTGTCACGTTTCAAATTAAAATCAATAAATAACAACACAAATTAACCTCTTTCACTTTCATTCTCTCTTCCATTCTTAATTTTTACCACTTAAAGCAGTAAATCAATGCATGATGTACCTTAACATAACAACAAACTTTTCTTTTCGTCATCAGGTGTCGATCTTTCATCAAGTCAAACTAGTCTTGTCTCATCCCTGAGAACTTCTAGCCAGGAAAATCCAACACAGGAAACCAAAGCCCCTAAAATGAAGCGATCAGATCGTCACAAAATGGTATCTTTTTCAAAAGATTCAGGGATTGGGGGGGGGGGGGGGTTGTGTCTATATGTTTATTATTTATTCTCATTTCTTGATTGCTTTTAATAAATTAATACTTTGTTTATTGTTTTGTTTATATCAAGGCTTTGGTTGTTTTGGAAATAAATTGTAACAATTGGGGTGTTTCTGGGGGCGGGGGGGGGGGGGTCAATTCCCATTCCTGCCCATTGAATGAGAGCTTATTCTAGTCTTTGTAACATTAAAAGTGGAACATGGATACGAGGTCATTCTCTGATCTAGATGGGACATCAGTTTGCAGCAGGTTTTTCTTCTAGCCAGGGCTGGTACCCATTGCCACCTGAGTGGAGTCGAGAAAATATATCACAGTGATACGCATCTTTACTTAGGACAAGGACTCAACCGTCGTGTCTAGTGAAGTGGAACAAGGGTTTTGACCCAACACTTTCAACTCAAGTCCTGATGGCCTAACACTGGACTACTATTTGAATTCACAAAGCAGAGTTTGATTTTGTAGAGAGACGACTTGACAAACAATAGTGGATGGCAGTAGTAAAAGGCTTTCTGGCTGTGGTTGCCATAGGATCTCAAGAACAAACAAATTTTAATCTTCATTGGTTTTTCACTGCGTTGGGCAAATGTCATTGATTTTTCCCCATAATTAAGTTTCGACATGATGTTGATTCAACAGATTTTGCGTAGAGTTTAAGACTTTTGTGATAATATATCATGATAGGGGCAGGAATTAGCCTACTGAAAAAAAGAACAAAGGCGAATTTATGTAGTGAATTTATAGTATATAAACTCATGGACTTTAAGTAGTTTTCCCACAGGTAGATCTTTTCATTCAAAATTCAAAGTGCCGCTCCACTTTGGTCATCATACAGTTGGATTTCCTCTCGGGCTTTTAGCCGTTGACTGTCGTCACGCTACTTACAGCCTGCCAAGTTGACAAAATATAAAACTAAAGACTTAAGAAGAAGTCAAAAACTTGGGGAAAAAGACAGCCTTGTCTCAATTTACATTTGAATGAGCATTTTCGTAACTCTTCCCTCTCTAAGTTTGCTCTTTGTTTCAATTTTTTGCCCCTCTTAGTCTTAACTACAAGTGCTGTGTTAAGAACCAGTCCCTGATCCTACCTACCTCTGGTACATTATCCCTTGGGTCAACCAAGACAAAAAGAAAACAAAACAAAATACGGTCAGCTCTCAAAATTAACAGCCGATACGATAACCATAAACAGATTAAAATTCAGAGGACACTGCCGGAGAAGCAAACAAGAACTGATTAATAAAATAATGATATAGGAATCAAGGGTTTAAAATAAGTCAAGAGCAAGGCCATCACTCACACACTTGGATCAGCTGGAGGGAGACACCAGACTGCCCTCCCAATAAACAGTGATGAAGGATAGAGACATATCGATGGTGTTGGGCAATTTTAAGACAATTAGCTAATCATCTTAACAGAAACTAAAGTTACACTGCGTTAAAAATAACAGAAGACATTACCTTATAGTTATACAATTGCTTCAAAACCGTGTTTTATCAAACTGGCTAAGTTGAGCTTTCATTATTCATATTGACACAAAACAGCGAAGTCACTTTTTAACTGAATATGTCAGTCAAGGTACAAATGCCTGAATGCTTTAAATTCTATGTCTCAAAACGGCCAAGTCCAAGAATCTATAATATATTAATGTCATGTAAAAAAAATGATTAGACCGTTGGAACAAACATACCATTCATCTCATGTGTGCAAAATGTTAGGATTTAAAACCAACTTTTAAGAAAATTATTCAGGTTTTTGTATCTCCTGTAAAATTTGTGTTGTTTAACTTGGCCGGTTTGAGGAGGATATGGAGGAAAGAGGTCATGCACATCTGACTGAGGTCGATGTTTTATGTGTCTCCTACTTGCTGCAGCATCAATCATTAAAAAAAAGAATTTAATCTATATTTTATTTATTGATTATTATATGACCATAATATCAATGGGCTAGACGAACCCATCTTGTTTTGCCTCATAACATATAATAAGTATAAGTTTTTATATTCATAAAAATTATATCGGGGTTTTTTTTCCTTCCTTTATCTGTCTATTTGTTTTATGTGTTTTATGGAAGGAATGTCTTTTTATTCATTTGTTCATTGATGCAAGTAATTATTCATAAAAAGATCATGTATCTGATTATAAATTTAAGAATGATTTTATTTATTTTCATTTTCAGCGTCTCCAACACATTATTGCCACAGTCTTGAAGGAAAAAGATGTGCACAAAAGTGATACCATTTACTCAGCCTGTTATAGAAATTTGTTCAATGTGAGCCTGGTTCTGCTCAAGGTAAAATTTCTGTCTCAGATTCAAATTTTTGTAATGTTAAGTTTAAATAAAAAATTATATAAATTATGCTACATAATCTTTAATGATTACTGACCAGTGTAGCTATGTTGTATCGTGCGCCAATGGGAAATACCCCAAATACATTGATCTTCTTCTCACAGATATGTGTGAATTTTTACCAGCTACAGCTGTGAAGTAAAGCTTGTGACAAACAATGCCATGTCCGATTTTGCCTATTTGGCTTATAATTATTCATGCTAAAAAAAAAGTTTGGGTAAGCTCTGGTTTAATGTGTCTCCTGATTTGAAAGAATTTTGTTTGCTTTTACTTACCAGTGTTTGTAGTAGAAAAACAGGTGTGCTTCTCAGGAAATATTGTGCCCCACAAGATGGAGATCTGGTCTTTGAATCATCGTAAAACATTATTAGCGGTGTTTTTTCCTGTTAAACTCTTAAAAGATTAAGAACCAGTACCAGCTCCTGCCTCTGGCACCTTTTCCCTTGGGTCAACCAAGACTCAAAAAAAATAAAAAAATTTACAATTGCTCAGCCATGTACCGTCCAGATGACTGTGTTGTTACGTATGGTTCAGATCTCGTCTCAGTTTAAGACTTAGTCCTGGCCCCAGCATCATTCAAAGATCCTATCTGCAACAAACTCCCAAGTTTAGTCTTAGTCTTATTAGATTTGTGAAAAAAACATCTGTGACTGCATGATCACTTAGTTTGCAGTCTAAGGCTACAAAGTGTTTAATGAAATAATAATTTTACTTCTATCAATGAGCATATTAAGCTTCTTCCTTTTGACAAACTGAGAAATACCAAATGATGTCTGTGTCACACATAGGATGACAATTCCTTAGATATTCAGAAAGAAATAAGAAAAAGAAGACTTGTCTTTTTATGAGCCTGTGAAGACTGTTTATTTCTTCTAATCTCTATAATGCACGGAATTCACATTTTTGCACACACAACTTTGAAAATACCGGTCGTAAATCAAGTTGTTTTGGTTATCTAAAAAGACGCACTTCAAAGTGATGACACAACAATAAATCACTGACACCCAGCTTGTCCTCCCGACGATCATGCACGTTATCATTTCTCAATGGTCTCAATGTTCGGCGAAGCTGTCGAGCCAAGGTAGGTTGGAGTCAGAGTCAGACAAAGCATTAAGCAGAAGCCTTCTCTCGTACCACACAGACGCGTATATATACACACAGAGAGATGACGTCTTTTTTTTACAATAAAGCCATGTTACTATACTATTTTGCCGTTATCGATATTTTGTGCCCTAACTAATCTACCTATGTCAACCTATGTCAACAAAATAACCCTTTAATTTCATGTCAATATCCTTTAAAGGGGCTGCAAATGATATTTTTATGGGGGTTTTTTAAATCGCTAATTTTTTTATTTTTGACTCTTTTTTTTTCTTTCTACCTTTTGGTATATGGGTTCAGATGCCCGAGATGATCTTTCTCCAGGATGCCCTGTCCTGGCATTTTCAGTTTAATTAAGTTAAATTTCTATGCTTCAATGCCTCTTTATATCTTCTTCCCACTTTCTCCAAGGTCTGCATTTTGGTCTTTTACCTTGGGCTTTAGCTATTCTATTGTCATTCATTCTGTTTACATGCCCAAACTATCTCAATTGATTTGTTTCTATCTTAGTTTTTATGCCGTCTGCTTTGGTTTGATCTCTTATTGTTGTGTTTCTGATTTTGTCTCTTTTAGTTTTCCCTTCTACTCTTCTTAGATATTTCATTTCAGCTGCCTGTACGCTACTGTATTCTCTACTTTCGCTGCCATAGAGGAGAGTAGGACAATAAACTGTATTGTATACTGCCGTTTGGTTTTTGCTGACAATTCTTGTTTACCTACAAATGCCTTTCCTGGATGGTTATATATTGCACTTGCCTTTTTGATTCTCTGGCTGATTTTTTCTTATCTTAGTTTTCCCTCTGAGTTAATCATTACTCCTAGGTAATTGTAGCTTTGAACTTGTTCTAAATTCTCCCTGTCTAATTTAAGATTTTGTGTTCTAGCTTCCTAGTTACTGACTAGCATTGTTTTGGTCTTTTTTGCATTCACTTTCATTCCTCTTTTATTTAGGTCATTGTTCATAATGTTGATATTTGACTAAAGGTCACTTTCTGATTTTCCACACAGAACTAAATCATCGGCAAATGAAAGCATTGACAAATTTTTAGAGACTATTTTTGACACTTTGTCTGAAAACACTTATTTTAGCTTTTTGGGACACCTCAATGTACTTACCAATTCCAAACAAAAAAATTGACACTTATGGGGAAAAATAGGCTAACTCAATACTAGAATTTCTATAACCTCAGCCATTTTCAAGTTTCTGGTATCACTTTTGACTTCACCAGGTTGCCCCAAAAACGTGCTATTTTCATGTTTTGGAAAACAATTAGTTAACTTTCAAATTCTATAACTTTATTTTGGTATTAATGTGCTTACAATGAAACGTTCTTTCCAACGGTGTATTGCATGACATACTTGTACTAGAAATATTTCAACTTTGGTTTTGACAGCCTAGTTACTAAGTTACACAGTGTTAACAGATGCATATGAAATTGAGGAGCCTGAGGAGAGATTTTTATACCGAGAACCAATAGCTACAATAGTATTACACCCATAATTAAGTAGTAGGTGAAGAAAAGGATTAGTGAACAGTTACGTAACACACTATCCATCAAAACTAATGAATTCACAACAGCCTAGTATGAAAGCCAAGTCCCCCCACACGGTCATCAGCGGCGATTACATATGCGTTACTTCAGATGATAATCGCGAAAGATTTCTCAGCCAGGAAGAGCGCCATACGTGTTTATCGAGCTGAGACCTACGGATACAGCAGTTCATTTGGTAATGACTGGTGGATTTTGGCCGCTACATTTTGAAACGAAATACAGTAAGTGGTATATTACGTAATCCACTACGGCCAAATGCTTGCCCGTTTATTTGAAAACATCTATGTCACGGGGCAATAGTTTGGTATTTGAGTGTAGTATGTATATTTTAGAGACCAAAACACCGTTTTTTTATTGCAGCTAAACGAGGAGATAAGTCCTGCTGCACATATGGCACTTCATTTGATATTGCTTTAAATCACATCGTGATTAGTAACAACAGTACACAATCACAACATGTATTGTGTGTAGTGTTGTACTGTACTGTATGGTACAGTAGTAATAATATTGAACGACGACTTCAGCTGTACAGTGTTGAGCGTGGTCGACGGCCTTCACAGAGTGAGTTGACCATGGACATGGATGGAAATCTGATCGAGGTGTGAAGTCTGGCAATCTCATTTGGTTTATATGTATCAAGTTAAAAGCTAGGCGAGACACCCGTCACAATTGCGTCATAAATAAATAATACAAAATTTTGCGATTTAAAACAATGTAAATGCGCGTCTATACTGCTAGATAAGGAAACCCACGGGACGCAACCCCTGAAATGAGACATAACTAACAAATTATGGTTATCTGATGACCACCATCCAAGTGCAGGCTTCAGCTTGCTCCCAACCACCGTGCACTTGCGCAGTGACTGCTGTACCTGAAGTACAAAGATTCGGTTTTTTTATGGTAGACCTACTAGTACTATTCCATTGAAATGTCAAAACTTAATGAAACTTAATTGAAAACATGTTGCCCTGACCAAACTATCTGTTTTATTCTTACCCAACGCCAGGCTCTACCGAACTCACAAAACTTGACTGAAGAAATGAAGTCAGTGGTGTATGCACAAGTACAACAGGTAATGACTTAAACTATGATTCCATCATCTTATTATTTATTATCAGCTTTGCTTGCATGGGTCAATTGTTAGGCTTATTGTTCTTCAATGTCTACATACATTATGATGATACATACATACCATACAATCATATACCTATATATATATAATTCTGAGTTGTCCGTTTTTTTATTCGCCAAAGGCTTTATTGCCTAGCCACCAAGAGTAACCATATTTTGCATATAGGTTCTAAAATGATTGCAAATCGTTTTCATCTGAGGAATTAATTATTGAAAATTTAATTGTTTCCCCATTCTTTAAAAAGAATTTTCATTCACCTAAGCCACTATTTTGAACAGGTTTTATCATTAATATTATAAGTTGGAATAGTAATAGTAGACAGACTAATCACTGCTACCCACGTAACTATCCTCAGTGGAACTGTCAAAACACGTAAGCCCGTATAACATAATATTTCAGGAGAAGCAAAAAACATAATATATCATCAAATAGAACACAATTTAAGAACTGCTTCAGTCTTTAGAATGTGGTAAAGGGGGAAAAATATTCTGTTGTGCACAAAATGGACTTATAATACAGTTAAAGTTGAACATTTTGAAGGATCTAAACAAGTATGTTAGCTCGTTGGCTTACGAGGTTAGAGTTTTAAGGCGGGAAGAAAAACGGAAATCTTCGTTTAGATCATGTGTGTAAAATGGAAACAATCATGCGTTTGATCATTTAAAAGACATAGCTCATGTCCCACATATCGTGGACTTGTGCGTTTAGACAGTTTCACAAATGACATGTAACTATCCCCATCGCAAAGCTGGCCAATTATACAATATACATGTGTGTACTTCCTCTAACTATTCATCGCAACGTTTTTCTTCTTATCTCTCACACTTACAGATCATCAACCTTGAGAAAAGACGATCAGGAATTGCTCTATGATGATGTTCCAACTTTTGTAATTAATTATTCAAGGACGTTTATATATATGTATTCTCATTTTTATTAATATTAATGTGACTTTTGTGGGAATGTGTCATGTTAAATGAAATGAAAGTTTTGAAAAGAAAACAATATTTTATTTTCATCTTTGTGTTTGGATTTGCTGTTCCTTTTCTTTTCTATCACAGTATCCATCTTCATGCATGCTTCCCAATAGCGTGAAGTGGAACAGGTGACAATAATCCCCCCCCCCCCCCCCTGGCCAGGATGCTGGTCTGACGCAAGCTTTTTTTCTACTTCCAAGCTAGTGCTTGTACCCATTTGCACCTGGGTAGTGTGTGTAATGGAAAGTGTCTTTCCAACGTCAAACCCAAGACCTCATGATCCCCAGTCCGACATAATTACAACTCAACCGCTGACGCCACTTTTTAAAAGTGTGTGATGGAACTCCCGGCCAAAACCATTTTTCAGCCACTGATGCCACATAGTAAGACCCACTTTAAAAAGTGTGTGATGGAACTCCTGGCCAAAACCATTTTTCAGCCACTGATGCCACATAGTAAGACTAAGACCACTTTAAAAAGTGTGTGATGGAACTCCACTTTAAAAAGTGTGATGGAACCAAAACCATTTTTCAGCCACTGATGCCACATAGTAAGACTAAGACCACTTTAAAAAGTGTGATGGATGGAACTCCTGGCCAAAACCATTTTTCAGCCACTGATGCCACATAGTAAGACTAAGACCACTTTAAAAAGTGTGTGATGGAACTCCTGGCCAAAACCATTTTTCAGCCACTGATGCCACATAGTAAGACTAAGACCACTTTAAAAAGTGTGTGATGGAACTCCTGGCCAACACCATTTTTAAGATCCATGCCAATTTAAAATAGAAACCAAACATATTATAATGATGTGTCTTAACCCTAGTAAGGTTATGACCAGTAAATGCTGGTTGGTTACAACGAATTTGATTTTAGTATATATATGACTGAGTAACTATCAAAATAAAGTCATCCTATATCATTGAAAAGTTTGTAGCGTCCTTGGTTACCAAGGAACCGGCCGCAATCTTGGATTTTGACCCAATTTTCAAAATCTATCTATCTCTCTTACTAGTTATGAATAAAAGCACTCAAAACATGTGCAGATTGTTTTTTTCCATTCAATATCTAAAGAGTGACGACAGCTTTTTATATGCAAAAATGGCATTTTTATTACAAAAAAAATTAATTTTCTCAACAAACTTACAAGATATTAAAAAAAAACCTGCCGTCATTTTATTAACATTGATGAGAGTATTGAGAGGAATCTTTGTGCCAAATATTATACAAATCGGTCAGTAAATGACGGAGATCGAAATTTAGTGGGGAAAACTACATTTCAAGAAGAATGTGAACAAAGAAATCAAAAGAAAATAACACAAAAAAGACACTTCAGACAGGTTGCCTTTCTTATAGCAGCCCCTTACTCTTTGGACAGTCTGTGGCATTGTTACTAAAGTAAAGAGGATTGTAAATCTAGATCTAGATGTGAACTATTGTGAAAACATGTCAAAGTGATGCTTTTGTTTTATTCCTTTATCCTATTTTATACCTGTGCACGCACATCACCAGTATATTTGACCTCTACCTCTTACATCACTCAACGTTAGGCCTAGTCGGAGAGGGGGCATATCGAGATACCATGTCACCAGATGTGGTATTGTGCGAAATAGCTAGCCTGTTATACGGGTTTTCAGTGCCATCTTCTCAGTTAGTGTTTGGGTAATTCACAATCACATCAACATTTTGACTGTTTTTACCTACCCTCGCCTACAAAATGTTCTGCAATAAAAAATTATACGTCATATGGACATTTTTTTGCCATAAACTTGTAGATAAATGATCATTCTACCCGAATATATAAAGAACAGAAAATTGACATTTTGGTCCCAAACTCGCCAAGACATTAATATCCCTTCGATCATCCAACCTCCTCTATTCTTACTAAACACTTGCATTTGCCTTTCGGTCATCCGTAAACTCGTGACTCTCCATTTATACTCTCTCTCTAATACTAGTACACACATGCGCGATTGGTCGCATTAAACACACACAAACATTCTGTCTAGCCTTCTTACACACACACGTGCGCAATCGGACTTAATATATGCACATTGCCCTCTGTCTCTCTCCCTTTGACACAAACCATACAACAACGTGCGGGATCGGCTTTATAACACACACAGCATTCTTAATCTCTCCAGAGTAAAAGTTAAATTGAAAAAGGAGGCTGAGCCGTAGAAAGTAGATACGCAGTTCATGGTATTGTATAGGCACTAAAACTAAAGGAAGTATTGAAAGCTTTGTGTCGAAATCCGATACTAATTCCCCGGGCAAACTTTAAAATTTTAAAGGAGGTATCGAATAGTTAAGTTTCAACATGAAAGAATCGCCAAACAGCAAAGTATGCATGACCGAAATGGATGATAAAGTGATCACCCATCGTCCACCATCTGACTCTCATTTTCCTATTTCGCGGTGCCGATAATTATTCATGTCTACTTCGATTTCCTGATTTTCCCTCATGTTCGTCCTCAATGCATCATTTCCCCTGGTATTTTCTCGACCGGGAAAGATTTTTTTGCGTTTTGAAGGATTTCCCTGATGGATGGAAACCCTGTTTTTACTACCTGAGCCCCATTTCCTACTTGTTTTCCTACCCAAGACATCAATTTCCGACCATTTCAGACCTGAGTATGAAAATTCCGAAATATTTCCGACCTTGCTGGAGTTGTTTTTCATTTTCAAGAGTTTGTCAAGAGTTTGTCAAGAGTTGTTTTTCATTTTCAGCAAGCACGGGTGATTAAGTAAAAACAGATGGCTAAAGTTAAAGGATAACTTAGTTCTCTGAAACTGGTCTCGTGCCTTGCTGTGTATTGTAGGTATGGAGTGTTCGAAAACTCTGAGAGAACCTTTGAATCGGTGACCATTATGCCTACCCCAGGCCTAACTTAACCAAAGACTGGTCTGTGGCTCACACATGTAATTTAAAAATTCTCCATACAACAAATACGTTTTACCAAATTTCCATTCAAGTCATATCATATAATAAACCAAAATATAGACTCCTGTTATTTACACAAAACAAACGTGTACTCTACATTTGTTTGTATGTTTCATTGAAATTTACCCCGTCCACCATTGCGGTGATGTGAGGGTGAATTAAGAGAAAACAGCAAGATGAAAGATAAGTGAAAGAAGGAAAGGAAAGAAATAGGACCTACCAGCAGCGCCCGCCAACCCCTCACACTTTACAATCACACAGAACTGGTTTTGCAGTCTGCCAAAACCAAAAACACCTTTAATCACCATTCATAAAATTGGTAACATTAAATATATCGGTAACACTGAGTTTTGACAATGATTATGAAATGTGCTTTTTCTCTCTCATTAAAATAAAGTCTGCCATTGACAAATGAGTGAGGAAAACATGTATTTTATTTCATATTCTGAAACATCATGTTCAACGTAAAACTAAAAATGCCATGAGAAACATCTAATACCCTACAGCTTTCCCTCACAAATGACCCAAATTTTACAAATCAAAGACGTAATTTCTTAATTTTGCAACTTAAAACTTTCAGAGAGAAATACTCAAGATTTAGATTAAATTTGATGATTTTGTTTACGTAACATTTTTGATAAATTTCTCATCTCTAAATCATCTACTAAGCGAGTGATGATTCAAAATCTTTCACAATTTCACCAACATTTATTAAAGCAGTGGCCGATACATTTTTATGTAAATACCACCCTTGATTAAATATTTTTCTTTACGTTGAAAAGTAATTTTATTTCATCATCCAGTTATCATCATATATGACATCCAACTTGTTTCTTATTTTGGACATAACACTCAATAACAGAATCATAAAAAAATCTTGTGGCAATGGGACAACGATGCAGGGAAATTCCTTCTTACGACTCAAACAAAAACAATAACAAAAATTTAAAGCAGAACGATATATATTTACAACAATGAAACCCAGACTCAGATTCTACTTTTAATGGAAATTCTGCAAGGACATTTTATCCATTAAAACAACCCACTCAGCACCATGATCTAAAAAAATTGGTATATTTACATTTTTCATTGGTGACAATGACATTATATTACAATGACAAATGACTTTTGAAAAGAAAATAAAAGAAAGAAAGAAAAAAGACGTTATGTTGGACCTCTTCCTTGTTTCAGAGCTCTGTACATTTCCATTTCACTAGGAAACACTTTGGAAAGTTCAACCAAGAGCATGGCTTTAAATCGCTGTGAACAAGAGAAATTGGAATGACCACAAAATACATACATTGTAATTCTTATAAATTTCTCTAATAATTTCCTAATCCTAGTAACACTAGTACAGTGGAGCTCGGTCACAACGGGACAGACGGGTCTGGGAAGAAAATCCTGCTGTAGCCGAGTCTTGTTATAACCATGAATACGATTATATTACATTATATACAATGCTAGACAGACAAATTATTATTATCTCTAGTAGCAACTATCAAAGAGATATTATAAAATATATGATTATAGTTCTCATTAAATGTATTGATGGTTCTTAAACCTAGGTAACAATCTAAATTAATACGCTCTTTATGATCATTGACATATATATATTCTGAACGTGTCGGGCGCACTAAAAATAAAACAGGTTATTATGATGTAATCCTTCAAATGGAAAACAAAGACCTCACGTGTGTCAAAAGATGGCCAAAAGGCATCTTAAAATTGTAAACATTCATCTCAAAGTTGGAAACTATTGGCTTATTTCAACGGTAACTATAATAAGTACATCATTTTTACGTAGTAATGTTTCTTTAATTTACAAGCCTGAAATCGAGTTAATGCAGACTTCAGAAGTATTGATGGCAAAAGGTTATATATGTTCATCTGAGTTGTGTCACAGATGTTTAACTTCTTACTTTGGTTGATATTGTGAGCGATACACATTTTTGCATGTTGATGTTGTCCCTTGAAGCGGGCAGGACATATATGTACGCCATTTTCGTTTTTACCCAAGAAGCATGCAGGACGTACATGTACGTTTTCGGGTGTGGCCATGGCCACTGTGTGGTTGGCTTCATGGCAATAGATGTGAAACTTGGCCCTCGGGTATTGCCGTGACTGACTAAGCTCAATTGAGATTGGAATGTGCATTGATTTACTAAAGCTCAATCCTCTGTGTATTGCCTTTTTTTATTTCACACAATATATTGACACGTAGAATTATGAGAGTCTGAAAACCATATGGCCTTCAGTGAGAGTGGGCTAAATTACAGTGCGATTGAACAACAAGTTAAACATTCCACGACTGTGCATAGAACAAATTTTTCCTCACACAGAGAAAAAATCTACGTCAGACTAATTTACCTATTCATATATACCTTTCGAAAATTTAATTTCATTACATAAAAAAATGCGTGACATTCCCCACCTGAGTGGAAGTGATCGTGGGCACAAGATGCGCGTTCGTGGGTTGATTATGTAACAGTAAACATGTGACCTTCCCTTCTAACACCATGACTACAATGTCCTGCTTGACAGAGCTTCAGCTAGTGTCTGCTGCTGTCAATCATCTGTCAGAGTGTTCACGTTCAACAGCAGGCCCTCACAAGGTGGAAGCGATTGTGGCATCAAGCTGCGTTTTTCTTGGGTCAAGATTATTTGAGCCAAGCAAAAATAAAAACAACTACCACTACCAACAACAGAATTTCAACCAATGATCTAATAATTTATGTCTAATCGGCTACAACAGGAATTACCACTACACATAAATTATATCAATGGACCCCAGTTTTTATTTATACATCTTAAATTTGCATCTGAGTCATATTTTTATGTCATTTTAGGTTTTAATTTCTTCTCCCGGCCTAAACAGAACTACTGCTATAATAAACAAGGTAAAATGTTCTGAAAGTCAAAACTAATCAGCTGTTGGTATGAAATGCAGAGAGCTTCCAAAGACACACATTTGAACATTCATCTGACAAAGCCAAACAAAACTACAAAACTGACAGTGACAGAAAACAAAAGAAGACCCTTCCACCCACCCATAAAATAATGAATGAATTCTCCCAGCAGTTCTATTCTACTTACCTTCAAATTGTCTGTTTTCCTTTCACCTGCTCATTCTTTGACAAAGCTTTCTCTAGACAATCCTTGGTGTACAGATTGGGATTCCTTCCTGATCGATATAACTGAACAAAGAAATAAAAAACATAACAAAACATGCTTTATAGTAGATCTAGATAGTTGCATTATGACTGGACAGTATTCTTTTAGAGATTTTTTCTTCTTCTGTTCCCAACATGTGAATAGTATATTTACAAGACTGATAGTGATGTGCTGGCTGTCTTTTTACCGGTATTTACTTTGCTCCATGTTGTATTACTTCATATGCTGGTTATCTTGGGTTGTTGTTTCTCGTAGTTAATACAGTCGCTGCCATTAAGTATCATGGTGGATAGTGGAACCATTCGGTCATGAGAAAGCTAAGTGGCTTTTAACAGAATTTTGTTATCGAAAGCCACTGAAAAATTGTCACAGGGGGCTTAGAGTCACGGGGGCCTTGGTATGATGAGAAGAACAACGTCCAATCAAAACGCTAAATTTGACGCCAGGAACATCATTTTTCACGCGACCAAGGAATACTGGTACATGTTACGCATTCTTACATGAAGTCATGTTGTCTTGATTTCTGTAAGACAGCAGACGGCTTCACCATTTCCCCGGATTCTTACGCAACCTAGGGCTAAGGAAAGCAGAGTGATCAAACGCTAACTTTTTTCTATGAGTCTTAGGTGTGCTAAACTAATTTAGTTTACAACGTACGATTGGACAGGTTTTTATAGAAACAAAGAACCAGGCGACAGCCCAGAATTAACACACATGGATATGGCCATACTATGGATAGCACCATGGAAAGACAAGGAACAAAACCCTGTGACGCTAAGCAGCAACGACCGTATTACTATCATAAATATTACTTTATCACTCTCTGTATCCAAATGAAAAGAAAAGAAAAGTTTCTACCCGAAAGTAGTTAAAATGATTTACATTTCAAGAATATACAAGATTAGTAGCAATGTAACTGATACGTACGACAATGGCAACTTTCCTATTGTCCACGCACAGCGTCGAAATCCTGTAGCAAATCATCCCTCTTAGTTGTGGGCGGCAAAACTCATTAATTACCCACGTGCGCTCACCTCTCAGGGGTCAAGCACGGTCAGCTGGATTCCCGAGTAGCTGATCGCTCCGTTGAGATTTTTATTAAAAAATGACACTATTTTATCTCGCTATAACAGCGCTTCTCTCATACTGATTGTCTCCGTCTTTGTTTCTACCATAGTATCAACATCTTGTCTGTTCTCTGTGAAAGTATCATTTCTCTTGGATTTGTAACTTTTCTGAAAAAAGCATTTTTAATATGTGTGTATATTTCTCGTTTTGTTTGCTTTGGTCATTATATTTGATCTACTTGCAAAAAATACACTAACATAATTAATCTAAAAAGAGTTTATTTCAAAGATTGGTTATCGCACTTCACTCTGTAGAGAAAATTAATTTAAGGTCACAAACCCTTACAAAGTTATAACGTTCTTCCTCCACCCACTCCCTGTTTTGCCTAAGTTAAGTATGCATGCAACGTGTTTTCTTTGAGCGTAAATCATATTAACCGATTTTCCTTTATCCAATCGATTTTTACTGACCACTCATATTTTTTCAAATAAATCTAGTATGGATCCCACCTTAGAGAATCATCATTTTGCCGCTGGTGAATTTTGCTGCAAATGTGGAAAGAAAACTTAACACATAAAGAAAACAGGCAAAGAGAAAGCCACTGATGTGTGATAAAATGCGAGACAGCAGCACATTCCATGGACAACAAAATTACATGTCAGACAGACACTTATCTCACAGAGCTCGGGCAGGTATTAAAACAATATGGCAGCTGTTCTTGCCTGCTTTTCAGCGACAAGACATTGATAAAGCCACATACACTCAAGAAGTATGGGACGCTGAACATAAGTTATTACAAATAACACATGAAAAACTTACACATAGATCGGACCCCATTGCATCATCCTTAGATAAAGTTCTTACCAAACACAAAATCATGCCACAGTTGATCTTTTATTGGCAACCACTGTCATAAATACTAACAAGAAAAAGTTTATACACGTACGCAAACAATCATCACACAGACAATGGCATGCACACATTGCCCAATAGTTATTGGTGAAGCACACACGATAGCGTTAGTTTTCAACAAAGCATTTAGTAAAGCCCACAAAGCAGTTTCACACACAAAGACAATTAATGAAAATTCAATTAATAACATTCAACAGGATATAGACACATACATGAGCATGTATAGAGACAAAGCTTTCAAACAAAACAATCACAAAACAGCATATTTTAGAGCACCATTGCACTCCACATATACGACAGTACAAATTGGGGCTGGGTTGCTAGGTGAACAGGGAACGGAAAGCTGTCACCAGTCAATTGCAAGGATAAAGAGACGAGCATGAGGCATTATAAACTCACAAATGAGAATGAAGTTCATAATGAATGCACACATATATTAGAAAACAGCCCCCCCCCCCCCCCGGTGCATGCACTCAGACCGACCTGCAAGTAACATTAAATGTACAAGTACAAAATGATACATATCTTATTTCATTGTGTTTAAGAGTTATTCCTTCAATGATATTGTTTCTTTCCGTTAGTCTCATTATTGGAGTATTACAAAAATCGATATTGTTCTGTTCATCGTGATGAATGCAAACTATCTTTTAGTATGTACGTACATGTATGTATTGTCCTTCTTTTGTGAAAGTTTGATGGCATTCGCCTGTACATATTTTGTATTAAAGCGTTTTACTTAATACCCTATGGCTGTTATTGTACTGAAATGATGGACCTAATTTAGGCTTTGATTGTGTGGAAACGAAACACTTCTTGATAAATTTATTTCATCAGTCTATCACAACACTCTTTTTAAAGTTGGGGAAGCCTTCACATTTGTTGTCGATGGCTATCTCAGATACAAGCTCATTAATTGGACCTATAAATTAACGTTATGCGGCAAAGCTAGCAAGGAGTGAACGCTACCTGTGGTGGCCCTTTGCTGACCTCGGTCAGCGTGACCCAGGTGCACCATGTCGGCCAACTAAGAGGGACGAGTTTTGTACACTGCATGAAAAATGAAAATTTTGTATATGATGAAGATTTTTTTTTAAGGTTTTCCCCATATGTTTACATTCAGCTTGTGATTTCATTTAAACAAGTAATTGATAAATATTCATTTAAATTCAAAGAAAATAGATCTATGGTTTAAACTTGTGAAACTTACTCTCAAAGACTTCCAATGGAACTTGAACATCTTGTATTTGGGTTCAAGTTTATCAATCTCGTTCATTTCAGTTACCATGGTTTGGCTGGGTGAAGAGAAAAAACAGTTGAAGATTATTCAATAAATAAAGAAAAAGTGTTGACTTTATTATATATATATATACTATATTATTATTTATTCAAAACCTCATTAGAACAGCAGTGCAAATGCATGGTACATGCAGAGCTGTCAAGACCCCAACCGTGCATTGTAGACTCCATGAGATGAAGCTTGTAAACGTAAGAAATAGGTATCCTCACATTGGCCATTTTCTGGCGACACCTTGGCGCTGTCCAAGAGAGCAATTCGCATGTGCCAGCATAATAGATTAGGAGGAGGAGGAAATGTTCGCTTGTGTGGCGGATTTTCATACCATCATCAAACACCTCTTTCTGTGTTAAGAGTAAACGGCACTGCATAAAATTTCAGCAAGATAAATTATGACCTCACACAGAAAAAAAAACACCCAAAGATTTTTTTAACATTAGCAATTTTGTGTCATAGATTAGCCTACTACCTCGCCTGACACGAATCCCATTGAGCACGCATTGGATGAGCTCAACCAAAGGGCTCACCAATATGTCATCAATATTGTGAAAGATTTGGAGCATGTGCTCAAATGTTCTTTAAGACACACTGCAACAGTATGCAATGCAGATGCGAGGTATGTATTGACGCTTTATGGAGGTTGCATGCAATATTGACATTACGTGCAGATCTTGTTCTGCTATAGGAAAATCCTGCCACTGAATCTGAGAACCTCAATGTTTCATATTTTAGATAATTCAAACCATAAAATGAATTACTACAGTGTGAGCCACATCCATCGAGATCGCACTCAACAAAACGTCGGCTACAACAGGGCCCATAGAAACACCCCCCCCCCCCCTTCATTCTCTTTGTAAAGAACGACACGTTCAACGAGGACCCGCATGGAAAAATCGCCTACGAGGTCATGCCTGTCGATTAAGGCAGTGAAATGACTTCTCACTCGATTCACTTATTACGTTGATATGATGTCATGTGTATTCAATTATGTTTGGGTATTTTTTTTATGTATCTATCCAATCTGTCAAATGGATTGGTTCGTTCATGGCTTGAAATGCTAAATAAAAAAGTCAGAAAATTGGGAAAATGTTGGTAAAATCAGAACGGCAGGTCTGTAAAAATAGATAACTTTTTTTTCTTATTCCCAACAAGTTATTATGAGGGTTTTCAAAGGTAGCTAGCTACTTTTATCAGATAGGTCTACAAGATAGACTATTTTTAGATGCCTTCCAGCATCATAGGATGATTTATTTACATTAATAGGTTTCTTTTTTACATGACTTTTTAAAAACTGGTCTTAGGTAGTCGTACAGAAATTAGACCACTCTAGATCTAGATATCTAGACTTACCTCTCCAGATATCGAGAGAGAGCTAGAATCTCAACTCTCTAGATCTAGATCTGGAGATGAATGATTGACACACTTACATTTTTTGATTCAACACATTTTGGCCGTTGGGCTGAAAATCACTAACAATTATACCCATCTGACGAGTATTTTCTATGAAAAGTTCAAGCTGCTGTTCTAGAGCTTCAAATTTTTCTGCCATGTTGAGAAATGTACCAAATAGATCTAGGCCTAGATCAAGACCTGGACCTGGTTGTATTGAAATGTAAGAGATGAACAACTGCAAACAGGCCCGACCAAAATGTATATAGCCTGATAGTTTAAGGGCCAAAATTTTTATTGATCGCGTCTCTCGTATAATAGCGTACATTTTCGAGCCATCTCTCAAAAACAATAATTTAAAGTTAATGTTTGAATAGATATTTGTGTAAAAATTCCAAGATACAGTTACTAACACTCTAATAAAAAATTAAACCCTAAAGAAAAGGACCATCATCAGTGAGAGAACCCCTTTTTTCTACTTTTCGGCTAATCGACCAATCTGGCAATTAAAAATAGTTCTATACCTTTTCAGCCGAATGTGGAGGAGAGTGCCACCGATTATTTCTAGGTACTCGATCTCCCCTGACCAAGTATTTACTCTGATACATGTACTGGAAACTAGAGCATCCAATGTGAGCAGCCAGCTCAGGCGCGTTTGATGCCAATGATCATCACAATAATGGTTCATTTATTGTTACCGTCATCACCATCATTCTTTTTTAAATTATGCTAATTATTTTTATTACTATTTTTTATTATTTTTTTATTACATAAGTATTATTACACGTACAACGTATTATCAATTTTTACATGCATTATTAATTGTATTATTTGCCTGTTGTTATTACTATTATTATTATTATTATTTTTATTATTATTATTATTATTATTATTATTATTATTATTATTATTATTACCATTATTATTATTATTATTATTATTATTATTATTATTATTATAGTATTATTATTATTAGTAGTAGTAGTAGTAGTAGTAGTAGTAGTAGTAGTAGTAGTAGTAGTAGTAGTAGTAGTAGTAGTAGTAGTAGTAGTAGTAGTAGTAGTAGTAGTAGTAGTAGTAGTCATCAGTAGTTAGTTATTATTGTTATTATTATTATTATAATTATTATTATTATCATTATTACTATTATTATTATTATAATTACAATTAATATTATAATAATTATAATTATAGTAGTAGTAGTAGTAGTAGTAGTAGTAGTAGTAGTAGTAGTAGTAGTAGTAGTAGTAGTAGTAGTAGTAGTAGTAGTAGTAGTAGTAGTAGTAGTAGTAGTAGTAGTAGTAGTAGTATCATCATTATTATTATTATTATTATAATTATTTTTTAATTATTATCATTGATATTGTTATTGTCGTTGGTAATATTGTTTTTATCATTATCCTTAACATCATCATCCTCATCATCATCATCATTATTTATTATTATTGTTGTTGTTTTTAGAATTTATGTTTGGATGGTGTTATTCTCTGTAATTGTAATGGGAAAATCAGATTACGTGGAGTGGCAAACTTTCAAGTCATGCGTTTTAATCTATTTTCGTTGAGTCCGACGTTCACGTTGGGTCCGTTTGAAAGGTAATATCTCTAAATCTGGCATTTTTTTTCTCATTCTACCAAGTAGTCAAAGAGAATTTGAGTGATAGCTAGGAGGTAAAATAATACAATGTTTATACACTGTTTTGTCTGACGTATTCTTTTTGTTTTTGTTTTTGGGTTGTTGATGTGGTTTGTTTTTTGTTGTTTTTTTGTAAAGAGTTGTGTTGATTGATTATAATAAGAGAGATGCTTGTCTGTCCTTGAAGCGTATGAGTAACATGAGTCACAGCCAGAGATTTAGAGTTGGATTCCTGTTGTAGGGATGAGTATATTTTCCTGACTTTTTCTAAATCAAAATAAATATAAACCACAACAGCCGTAATAACGATAATAAACAACAACATATGGCACTAACCATAACAACAATAACTAAACAACAACAACAACAACAATTATAACTCATGATCCGAGATAGCCTGTAAGCTGTACCTTTGCAACGTACATGACCAAAGATGGACAAAATACTATAACATCGCTCACATCAGAGAACTTTGGCAGCCCTCGCACTCGCAACTTTCTTTAATTAGATTGCAGCAATGCCTAGAGATCATTGACAATGCTGCAGTGGTTAACATATCAAAGTCTATAGTCTTTACTAGTATTTGTTTGGTCATGCTTGGAGACACCTGTTATAAGATAGAACAAAACAGTTTCATAAATAATGCTTTAGATATAAAAAAACTTTTGAAATTTAACATTAAAGTGTGCCATCGGTGGCCTCCTGGCTAGACTGCTGGACCTAGGATCATGAGGTCTGGGGTTCGAATCTTCGTAAGGCTAGGACTGGCGTTGTATTCCTTGGGAAATAAACTATAACCAGGTAAAAACGGGTACCAGCAACAGCTTGGGAATAAAAATTGAGATATTTAGCATCCTATTCAGGGGGTGATTATTATTACCAATTCCTCTTCACGTTGTAGTGGCCTCAAAGGAACTTTACTTTTACCATCGTTAAAAAACAACAACACAAAACCAACAATCAACGATAAAAAACGATGGTAGGGTTGTGTTTAAAATCTAAATTTAAATCTAAAAACCTAGCTGAGGTCTAAACAGAACTAGATGCCTATAAATATCTAGATTTAGACATGTTGCCTTCATAATCTGTGTTAAGGTGGATCTATACGGGGGCCCCTAACCTCCATCCTTTTCATGTATTCTTCTTTTTTGGGGAGGTGGGGGGGGGCTGTTTTTTCTTTTTAGTTGAAACACTAAAAGCAGCAATAGAAACAGATCAGTAGCTATAGAGAGAGAGTGGAGTGTGTGTGTGTGTGTGTGTGTGTGTGTGTGTGTGAGAGAGAGAGAGAGAGAGAGAGAGAGAGAGAGAGAGAGAGAGAGAGAGAGAGAGAGAGAGAGAGAGAGAGAGAGAGAGAGAGAGAGAGAGAGAGAGAGAGAGAGAGAGAGAGAGAGAGAGAGAGACTAGACTTTTTTGGGGTTTGGTCTTTTTTCCCTTAAGACATTTTTCTGGAAAAAGTAATCGTGTTAGCGAGTATGAATAATATTACTTCATGTGATTACTGACTGCCTCACACTCTCCTCCAAGCCTCCTGCTGCTCGTTTAGTCACCAGTCTCAGGTGTCTGCTGTTGTATGTGCTTGACTGACTTGCCACCTTGCCTTTCTTGTTTGTCTCAAAGAAAAGGAGAAGATCTAGCTCTAACTTGTCTTTTTTCAATTTGAAAGTGAAGGAACCCTGTGATTGCATTGGAAACAAAATGCCTCGCATCGACAACGATATCAAACTTGATTTCAAGGATGTTTTGGTGAGACCCAAGAGGAGCACCTTGAAAAGCCGCTCAAATGTGAGTAGATTCTTTGATTCTAGCTATATCTAGATCTAGTCCATAGTAGAAATAATAACACTGTGACAGGCTTAAATCTGAGATAAAATCCATGTTGCCATTCGACTTGGTTTGAAAGCCCATTGCAGGCTTTTGCTCAAGTCACCTTTTTTTCTTTTTTTTTTTTTTTTTAAAGAGCTGATCTAATCTTCTAGATCTAGATTCTAGATGATCTAATCTAGAATCTAAATCTAGATCTAGTTTGGCATGTGCAAAGGCCTACGCCCGGTGAAACCGGGTGTACTCATAACTCATCACATCTAAATTCAAGATTTACTTTGATTGATCAATTTAGACTCAAAGACTCATTCATACTTCTTGATCTTGCATGGCGAGTTGTTACAAAGTTACAAATTGGCAACAGGTGTTAATAGCGCCGTGTCCTTCAACCTTCAGTGCTGTAGGCGGTAGGGTCACAGGCTCTTTTGTTGCATATCACTGGCAACAACAATGGAGAGTTATTTTCAACAACTGTATATTTGTAAACCAAGAAAATTTGTGGGATATGAGGAACAGCTCATATCTTGGAATCTTGACACTGATTTAAAATGAAAATGTAGATTTTTTTTCATAAATGTCTTCTCTCTCTTTTCTCTTTTGTATTTTAAGTAATTGTTAAATTATATTATTAAATTTGTTTTCATAAAAAAGCAGAAAGATCTAGTTAACTGACCTGAATAAGAACAGTAAAATTCGAAACACTGTTATTTTGGGAGCATTTCTAGTTGGCCACACCATTTAATTGTCAATACTTAGGAAATTTAGTAAGTTGAACCTTCACTTGCTTGATAATAATATGGACTATTTTGTAAGCGTGCAACTCAGTAAGACAATCCGATTTGCATCTTATAGTAGTGTTGGCCTAAGAACCCAGCCTGCATAAGACCCTGCTATTTCTAAGCAACGGAATGTTCCTTATTACATAACCCCTTAAAATCCCACTAAATACAACCGAGTCCGCTTTAGAACCAAATCTGATCAGGAGGTGAGAGTCCTGAAAACAGCAATGCATGTTCAATTCAATGCTAACAATTGCTGACAACCTGTGATATTTTGCAAGTGAATCATAGAAAAGCGGGTGGAAAGTCTATTGCATTGTTCCAGACACTATTAGGTGTTGTGTTATAAACACATCGCAGGGGCGTGCAAGATGCTGACTGACGGACAAGATGAAGCCTCGCCACCACCACCCCCCCCTCCCGGCCCAAAATACATAGGATAATGAAGCAAAAATACAAGATACGTCGGAGTTGCCTAAGAAACAACTGTTTATGTCACCCACAGATCAGGTTTTTAGGCAGACACCACTGTATAGAGTGTATTGCATCATAAATGCTGTGTGATAAATGAGACATTATTTCTAAAACAGAAAGAGAAACTAGAAATTAGTAAGAGTGTTATTACTTTTTTTTAAAATGGAGTGAAAAACCTAAATGGCCCTCATAACAACATCCATTCACAATATTTAATAAAATGTCTAAATAGCCTTTCTAAATGAGTAATTCCATACATTTCTTTAAAAAATATGCATTATTGTATATCGATACAGGAAATAAATGTTAAGTGAATTCTGTAAAATCAAGAAGCCAACCAGCTAGATTAGCGGAAGCATTAAGAGAGAGTAATTTTTCAATCATTAAATGGCCTCTCATACCTGATGCTTTGGCATATATATATGTAGGAAGAAGAAGAGGAGAATGTAAATGTCAATGGCTTTCATCACGACATGATTAATGGTATGAAATCAATTTTCAAAATTTTGTTTCTATTGTTTAGGTTGATCTGAATCGCTCCTTCATCTTCCGAAACTCACAACAAGAGTATACTGGTATTCCAGTAATTGCTGCCAATATGGACACTGTGGGCACATTTGCCATGGCAAAGGAGATGAGCAGAGTTGGTATATTTTAGTATTTATAATACCCATACACCAGAAGGTAGAATGGGAACTGATTTAAAGAAAGGAAGACAATTTACACTTGACTAATGTGAACACGAAGAAATCTTAGTGGGTTGTGTCTCAATACTCTCTGATTTGTTTTTTATTTTCTACAAAAGATTGGGAGTTATAACTCAGCACATGTATTGTTTAGCGTAGACCTGTTTATATGAATTATTTTTAGTTGTTACAAAATATGTTTCTGCCTTTGAGTAATGAACAATGCAACGTTTGTTTTGAAACATGTTTGCATTATAAGAGTATGCAATCAGAGACTTTTTATTTTGTAATTTCAAGAAAGTGAAGCACTTTGTTTCGATGATATAACAGTTTTAAGTGTGATGTTAAAAATAAAATGCCAGGTTTTCGCATATTTTCATTGTGTAGTTTTCATCACAGACCGTCGGCTCCCGAAGGAAAAAAATGTGTTTTTGAAAAGAAGAAAAAATGTTTGAAATCTCTGTCAGATGCCTGAATGTATGGGAAAGAGATATGCATGTCATCTGTTAACATCAGATAGAATGATTTTTGTCTATATCTATTTATCTGATTAGTAATATGTTGTTGGCAAGGAGTTTAAATGATGATATGCATTCTCCTAGAATGTAAAAGCAGTCAATTTACATTTTCATTGTTTGAACTTGACAGGCGCAGAATGCTTAATTCTAGGTTGTATCAGGCCAACACATATCAATGGTAGTTCTCAGCTTCGTATTATATTGCGTTTTACCAAATTACGGTATGAAAAATAAAATGACGTTATAACAATAGTAGGAACTTTGAAATATAATTTGATCTATGATGGGCTAATATGGTATATCTATGGGTTTTTTTTTTTATCTACTACAGCATGCCATGTTTACAACTATTCACAAGCATTATTCAGTTGAGGATTGAAGGAATTTGCTGCCAACAATAAAAATGCTGTGCAGGTAAGACTTTTGTGTGTAATTATGTGCGTATATGTTATAAAGACTGACACTGAATTTGGGGGGGGGGGGGGGGAGATATTGACAATTCTTAATTGTACTGTATTTCAAGATTTGTATTTTATTGATAGGAAAAAAAGATTGCGTGGGCAGTTAGTCAGAGAGGCATTACTGATAGGTCCTACTTCCTTCGTTCTCTTTTTCATATCGTTCTTTTCATATTGCGGCTTCCCTTAAATCGGTGCATATTGTAGACGGGGTAAAGTGCAACGAAACTTGAAACTACGGGGTGCTTGCATGCTATCGATGTTCCAGAGATGTCACTTTTTCCGGCAAATGCCGAATTCCGGTATTTAACAAACTGCCGGAAAAGTTCCGGCAACCTGAGCCAAGGTCGTGCCTGAATGACGGAATCGACCAAAAAAAATGCCGTTAACGAAACATTCGAGGTGAGAGCAAAAACCGTCTGGGCAGGCCTAACGCGGGTGCATTCTATCGGTCAAGATGGACAAGACGGGCATTCGCACATATGGCGTCGCTGGCTGACGATTACGTTATCATGACGTTACTGGCCGTAAGACGGCCTTGCCGTAGGCCTAGCGGGGTCATTTTGCACGAGCAGAGACGAGAGAGCGAGCGAGAGAGTTTACTATAGTTTTAAGTTTTAGAATATTTAGTGTTAGGAGAGAGGCCTAGCCTTGGCAGACTGAAGCGGTCAGGCAGCTTATTCCACGGTTGCGCCCCCTCCCCACCCTTTCCCCCCCGCCGCTCTCTGTCTTCGTTAATATGCGCGCTTAAGAATTTAAGATAGAAAGGTCGTTATTATCTAGATCTAGATCTAGGTCTACTGTTTTCAAGTTTTTCATTGGGACGCGTCGCGTCAAGTGTTATGAAGGACAGGCCTTGACTTGGAATTTAGAAGAAAGGGGGTGGGGAGGGATTGGGATGTTTAGGGCTGGGTTTTTTTTTCTATTTTCTTTAAGCCTAGGCTAATGAAGCCTCGTAGCACTAGTACTAGTAGTAGTAGCAGCAATAAGTTCTCACCGACCTCTCACTCCTGCTCGTGTGTCGTCACGAAACCATTGGCTGCTGGAACGTCCGAAGCATTTAGACCTAGTGCTCTTTCATTGTTTGACCGCTCTGTAAATCATTGTTTGTGTTTGTAGTAAACAGTGGCACTTTTTCTATATAAATCTGTATGTATGGTCCGGCCGCAAAAAGTTCAGGCATTTTTATCAGACTCTGGTGACATCTCTGATGTTCATTTTTTGCATGCAAAATGGTAGTAAAGATATTTGGAATTTCGAAAAGAAGAATGCTTTAAAAAAAAATATAGAAAATAGAAATAAAATAAATGAAATTGAATAGCATCTCATCTACATTTCTTCCCGGACTAAAAGCTTGTTTCATTCCGTCATCTCTGTGTAATGAGTATGGACCTGATTTACATACTCAGCCAAAAAAGAAACACGTTGAAATAAAAATATCTTTAAAATCTTATTGTCTTCTATATATCACTTTCCGTTTCTTTTGTGGTTGAGTATAGATGTTAAAGCCCCATAGGGACAAAGACCAGACAAATACAAAAGAGTAAACAGCCAACAATAATATGGGCACCAGACAGAATATAACCAGTGATCTGTGCATCAGTCAAGCAGCCATTGCCTGGCTGTGAAAAGAAATCATACATACTGTAACTATTAATGCTACTGAGTTGACAGATGTGCTCTCTTTTCAAGGTAAGGTGATGGCTGAGGTCAGTTCTGCTGGTACCCCTATTTTATCTGTTTATTCCTTTGTATATCAGGTATTCATTCATCCCTTTCAACATGGCTCCATGCCTCACTGTTCGTCTATACTTCTCTTCTTAGTAGTAGTGCAGTCTGTTAAGATGAGGTTGATATTAAAATGCACAATGTATTACCATGCATAATTGCTCACATGCATGCTTAAATGTTAGAATTTTGTTGTAAAGGTGCACATTATAGAGTATTTAATTCCTCCTTTTGGCTGTGTTTTAGCCTTGCTCTTGATTATAAAAGAAAGAGTGTATTGTTATTCTCGATTTCCTTGTATTTCGTTTCTATTTCTAAGCTAAGGTGGTTTGATGTTTTAGCTTCCAAACTGGTTTCAACCCTCACCAAACTCAGTCATTGCAGTTATTTGGCATTTTATTTTATGGGTTAATTAATGTATTAGTTTTTAATCATGCCCTTTTCATGTAAGTGTAAGTCAATTATGTCATTTGTATGTACGTTAAAAGTTTTCGGATGTAATGGGGCATGCACTAATTGCGTAATTCATAACCAAAACTTTAACATGTGTTCAAGAAACATTGCACAGATTTTTCTAAAAAATGAAGCCTCAGAGGTATGTTTAGATTGCGTGAATCACTTAATCGTGGATACTAATAGCAATGTCTCAAATGCCTTTTGTGATGTCTCTCTTAGATATGCAGCCTGACAATAATTCATCTTTTTGATCCCATGGAGACATTTTGTTTATCAATTTGGAAAAAAACATCACCTGTGATAATTAAAATTTATAATTGTCAACAAAGACAGCTTAAAAAGACACATCATTCCCTCCTCTCCCTCTCCCTTTCTATTTCCTTCAGTATGTGGCTGCCAGCTCAGGCATTGGACCCCAGGACTTGGAGAAGCTGAGCTCCATTCTCACAGAGATTCCAGCTATCAAGTACATTTGTATCGATGTTGCTAACGGCTACTCTGAACACTTTGTTCAGTTTGTCAAGGATGTTCGCAAGATGTATCGAACCCACACCATCATGGTAAGCCAATGTCCTAGGCATGATTGTATCTGTTGCAGATTGTTGTGGCTTAGTGTTGACATTAAGCACCAGCCATTATAGCATGGACTCAGTGGTAGTGGTTTTAGCATGGATTTAGTGCCAGCAGCATGGATTTGGTACTGGCCATTAAGCATGGATGTAGTGCCAGTCATTTTAGCGTAGTTTGAGCATGGACATACTGCCAGCCTTTTTAGCATTGACTTAGTTCAAGCAGTTTTAGCTTGGACCCAGTGCCAGTCAATTTAGCATTGATTTAGTGCCGCCAGTCAGTTTAGCATGGACTTAGCACCAGTCATTTTAACATGGATTTAGTGCCAACTGTACTGGCCATGGACTTAATGCCAGGCATTTCAGTTTGTTTTAAAATTACCATCTCAGGGTTTTGCTGTGTTTTTTTAATTGAAATGTTCTAGATTTTATTATTTTATGTTGTTGAATTATAAGTGTTTGTCTTTGAGTTGGATGAAAATGTAAATGATGCTCGGACAACTATGTAAACTGCTTAGAAGATTTATGTAACACATAATATTATTTCAATGGACTTGTGAGTGAGTTTTTCACATGTCTTTGAAAGGAGAAAGGGCTAGATATTCTGTCTGCTCAGGACGTACTTTATTTCAATGCATTGGCAAGTTTATTTACGGAACTTTGAACGGAGGGGGGGTGTTAATTCTCAAAATGGCTTGGAGAAAAAAATGTAACCTGTCGGGCACAAACTCTTTGTTACTGGTTACTCATTCACACCTGAGTCAAGTGGGGAAATAAGAGTGAAGTACCTTTCCTAAGAGTACAATGTTGGGAAAATCCCACCTGCGCCAGCCGTGGGGCTCAAACCAGTGTCCTCGTGATTATCAGCTCACAACAATACGGTTCAGCTACAACGCCTAGTATATGTTGTTTTTATAATACTATCATGTGCCCTTCACCCTCGCACCCTTGCACACCCTCCCCACTCCTCTTTTCCTTCACTCACTCACTTTTTCCTTCACTCACTTCTCTTTTCCTTCACTCACTCCTCTTTTCCTTCACTGACTTCTCTTTTCTTTCACTCACTTCTTTTTCCTTTACTCACTCCTCTTTTTCTTACTCACTCACATCTCTTTTCCTTCACTCATTTATCATTTTCTTCACTCATTTCTCATTTCTTCTCTCATTTCTCACTTCCTCCTCTCATTTCTCTTTTCCTTCACTCATTTCTCAGTGAGGAAATTAGAGTGAAGTACCTTTCCTAAGAGTACAATGTTGAAAAATCCCACCTGTGCCAGCTGTGGGGCTCAAACCAGTGTCCTCATGATTATCAGCTCACAACACTAAGGTTCAGCTACAACGCCTCTAGTATATGTTTTTATAATAATATCATGTGCCCTTCACCCTCCCATCCTTGCACACCCCCCACTCCTCTTTTCCTTCACTCACTTCTCTTTTTCTTTGCTCACTTCTCTTTTCCTTCACTCACTTATCTTTTCTTTCACTCATTTCTCTTTTCCTTTGCTCATTTCTTTTCCTTTGCTCACTTCTTTTCCTTCACTTGCTTCTCTTTCCTTCACTCACTTCTCATTTCATTCACTCACTCCTCTTTTCCTTTTAACTCACTTCTCTTTTCCTTACTCACTCACTTTTCTTTTCCTTCACTCACTTTTCTTTTCCTTTTTTCACTTTTCTTTCCTTCTCTCACTTTTCTTTTCCTTCACTTATTTCTCTTTTCCTTCACTCACTTCTCTTTTCCTTCACTCACTTCTTTTTCCTTCACTCACTTATCTTTTCCTTCACGCACTTATCTTTTCCTTCACTCACTTATCTTTTCCTTTACTCACTTCTCTTTCCTTCACTCATTTCTCTTTTCCTTCACCCACTTCTCTTTTCCTTCACTCACTTCTCTTCTCCTTCCCTCATTTCTCTTTTCCTTTTATCTTTGACATTTTAAGGCAGGGAATGTTGTTACTGGTGAGATGGTTGAAGAGCTACTGTTGTCGGGAGCTGACATCATCAAGGTGGGGATCGGACCAGGATCTGTGTGTACCACCAGGAAGAAGACTGGCGTTGGATACCCTCAGCTTAGTGCTGTGATTGAATGCGCTGACGCTGCTCATGGCTTAGGAGGCCACATCATATCTGTAAGTTCTGTGTTTTTTTCCCCTCTTTGGAGCTGCCAACCATTACCGAAAAGCCATACTTTGTCACGTTTTTTAAAATCAAATAGGGTTACGTTTTCCTTTGTAACGGTTCTTAGAATCAAATAAGGTTACGTTTTTACCGTATTATGGTTCCTGGATCCAAATAAGGTTGCGTTTTCTGAAATTTGGTTGCAAGGTTGTCTCAAAAGAGAAAGGTTAAGCTGGATGTTATGAATTGCTGTCGCCAGTTTTGCCGATCTGCTCATGCCGAAAGTTAGGCTTGTGGGTCAAGACCTAGTACCAAGGCAAAGGTTGAGATATCATCATTCTGCTGGTAAATAAAAGAAAAATTATTGATCAAGATCATTTTGTTTTGATGAATAGTCATCCTGGAAAACAAATTAGTGTATATGATTATGATGCCTTTTTTCTGACTGCCAATCTAACGAGTGTCAAAAGTTGACGGACAAGGGCTCGATTTATTGATTTTCTTGAATGATAGCCTTCTTTGAGATACATTGGCAAAAGTTCAAATTGCATTTAGCAAGAATGATAAGTAACAAAAAGTGATTACTTTGTTAACGCTAAGATTTTGTGTGTAAATTCTATGGAGTGTTTAATTGTAGATTTTGTCTTGGTCTAGATCGATATGAAGAAAATAATGTTAGATCTAGATCTTTGAGAGTCTTGAACTAGATTTAGGTCTTTAGACCGGGATCTAGAAACTTCAATAGTTTTCCCATTTATTTATTGCAGGAGTAAAGTTTGGCTGTGTCAGTGATCGAGTGGTTAAACTGTTGGACTTATGATCATGAGGTCACAGGTTCGAATCCTAGCAAACCTGGGTCCGACGTTGTGTCCTTAGGAAAGACACATAACATTCATTTTCCCCACTGACCCAGATGCAAATGGATACAATCACTAGCTTTGGAGTAAAAACCTACGCCCAAACTATCACCCTGTCTGGTATTATCACCTGTCTCGCTTCACGTTATAGAAACTGGGATAAGCTCTGGCTCTGCGCTGTAATAGCCATGAAGGAACTTTACTTTAAGGATGTTTGAGGATGGGACTGATGTCTTTGACAGCTTGCCTTGATCTAGTTGCTCTCTTTTCATCGATTTTTAAGCTACCAGAATCTAAAGGATAAGAATTTCTATGCTAGAAAGCAGCGGGTGCTGCAGGTAGGTTCGACTTCTTTCCTTGTACTCTTTCACTCATCTTTTATCTTGCAGTTTCCTCCTAATACACCCTGAGATTACCACAATGGTGGACGGGATACATTTCAATTAAACAAAGCTAGAAAGCGAATGTAATTAATTTTTTTCTCTCTCTCTCTCTCTGTTTGTGTTTTAAGGATGGCGGCTGTACTTGCCCTGGTGACGTCTCCAAGGCCTTCGGTGCCGGGGCCGACTTTGTGATGCTGGGAGGCATGCTGGCCGGACACACTGAGTCTGGGGGTGAGACCATTGAGGAGAACGGCAAGAAAATGAAACTCTTCTACGGCATGAGCTCTGCCACGGCCATGAAGAAACATGCTGGAGGTGTGGCCGAGTACAGGTGATGATTACATTCTTTATATTCCATGTCATTTTATTCATGCGTCATTTCTTAGTTATAATTATGTCATTTAAAGGAGGAGATTAAAAAAAGAAAGAAAAGAGGTCCAGCTTGACTTCCTATTTTGATGATTTGTGTTTTTTGGTTTTATTATTAATCACAATAATAAATAAATATATTTATCTTCATTTTTATATCTCTCTTTCTCCCTGTTTCTCTCTCTCTCTCTCTCTCTCTCCCTCTCTCCCTCTCTCTCCCTCTCCTCTCTCCCTCTCTGTCTGTCTGCTCTGTCTCTCTCTCTCTCTCTGTCTCTCTCTCTCTCTCTCTCTCTCTCTCTGTCTCTCTCTCTCTCTCTCTCTCTCTCTCTCTGTCTCTCTCTCTCTCTCTCTCTCTCTCTCTCTCTCTCTCTCTCTCTCTGTCTCTCTGTCTCTCCCTCTCTCCCTCTCTCTCCCTCTCCCTCTCTCTCCTCTCTGTCTGTCTGTCTGTCTGTCTCTCTCTCTCTCTCTCTCTCTCTCTCTCTCTGTCTCTCTGTCTCTCTCTCTCTCTCTCTCTCTCTCTCTCTCTCTCTCTCTCTCTCTCTCTCTCTCTCTCTCTCTCTCTCTCTCTCTCCCTGTCTCTCTCTCTCTCCCTCTCCTCCCTCTCTCTCTCTCCTGTCTGTCTGTCTCTCTCTCTCTCTCTCTCTGTCTCTCTCTCTCTCTCTCTCTCTCTCTCCTCTCTCTCCCTCTCTCTCTCTCTCTCCCTCTGTCTCTCTCTCTCTCTCCCTGTCTCTCTCTCTCTCTCTCTCTCTCTCTCTCTCTCTCTCTCTCTCTCTCTCTCTCTCTCTCTCTCTCTCTCTCTCTCTCTCTCTCTCTCCCTCTCTCTCTCTCTCTCTCTCTCTCTCTCTCTCTCTCTCTCTCTCTCTCTCTCTCTCTCTCTCTCTCTCTCTCTCTCTCTCTCTCTCTCTCTCTCTCTCTCTCTCTCTCTCTCTCTCTCTCTCTCTCTCTCTCTCTCTCTCTCTCTCTCTCTCTCTCCCTCTCTCTCTCTCTTAAAATGCAATATAGACAAAATTGATATAAAAGTTGTATTGATGTATGAGGCGATGTAGCTAAACTGTAGTGTTATGAGCTGGTAATCACGACACTGGTTCAAGCCCTATGACTGGCACAGGTGAGTTTTTTTTCACAACATTGTACTCTTAGAAAAGGTACTTCACTCTTCTTTCCTCACTTGACTCAGGTGTGAATGAGTACTCAGCTATAGTTAGAGAAAGATTTTGTCAAAGTCAGTGCGGAAAAGCCTAACAGACTTGTCTACCGTATGCTCCCCCGGGAGTTCAGGACTTTGAATGAAATGGCCTGCTGGGGGATATGTGATGTACAGTTGGTGAGTCTGCACTTGTACGAGGATTCAGACTATAAATCCGCCTTTCATCTCATTATAGATCTAGTATGATTGTTTTTTTTAGCCATTTGAAATATTTAATTTATTGATTTTTTAATTAATTTTTGTTGGCACAGAGCATCTGAAGGGAAGACTGTGAAAATTCCATACAGAGGAGATGTAGAAAACACCATTCAGGATATCCTAGGTGGGGTGCGCTCTACTTGTACCTATGTTGGAGCGTCAAAGTTGAAGGAGCTGAGTCAAGAACCACATTCATTCGCGTTACACAACAATTGAATGAAGTGTTTACTCCAAATACCACCGAACACTGAAGCGTGGGGACTCACTCTGAATAAGCGTGTGACTTTCAACCCTTTCAAATTTGGTCTCAAGCTGGACAGATCCCTTTATGTGTTGAATGCTTTAGTGTGCTGTTGTCATTCTAGTGTTTCAAATTGAATTTTTTTTTTAATTAGAAAAGTAATGCTTTCAGTGAGAGATATTATTATCCAATGTATTGCAAGTGTTGCCTTTGAACTCAAAACTCTCCAGCATTAATCAAATTATTATGGTCTCATTCCTGTCAACCATCAGGGCAAAAGTCGACTTCGCTCGGATTTTCAACCCCATTGCACAATGCCTGCGTATGAAATTAGCAATCTAGAAATTTGATAATATTTCACTTTCCTTTTTTTTTTTGCTTCTGATAATTCTGTCTTAAAATAAGCCGCCTGTGTCTCCTCTTACCTAAATCTTAACTCTCGAAATTAAAAAAAAAAAAAATTTCTACTTAAAAAGTACTCACTGGAATTATTGCGTACTAAGGAAATGCAACCAATTGGAATGGGATGATTAGGAAAAACCGATTAAGGCTGTACTTGTTTTGACAGATTTCCAATTTCATTTCTAGTTATCATTTCCTCTTCTCTTCTCCCGGTTTTAGGCTTCCGGAGTTAGGCAGGTATTTGATCAGGCATCTCTCACTAAGTCTTAAATTTCTTTGAAATTGAGGAATGTAGAAATCAAAACCATCAGCGACCTACATTCCATTTTGTTAAATGCATTTATAAACACAGATGCCAACCCATTAAAAAAAATATAAAGGTTGCCTGTGAAGTTCCCTCGAAAAATGAAAATCCATTGAATTATGTGACTGAACAATTTTAAGAATTATCAGTAACAACTAGGACAATTTTGGTGCTTCAATTGAATATTAAGTATTCAATAATAACTGTATATGTTCTTAGATGTGAAATACTTATTTAAGTGTGCCATTCAAGTGAAAATTGCTATTACTATGACAATATTACTAGTACAGAGCATGCCAAGTGTCTTTCTTTGGTAGGGACAATCCCTCACTCCCAGTTGTCATTTATCCCTCCATGCAGTTGATCAGTAGCCTATCCCACCTTGCTTCTTTGATTTTTGTCAAGAAACTTTTCACTGTTAGTGTGTTACGGTGTTTGAAGTGGCTAGTATCGATGTCATATTATGTAATTCCTTCAATCCTGAAAGTCAGATAATATTCTCTTGAAGTGGTAACTCTTCATTCTTTGAAAAGCAAATAATTGAATGAGGAATTTGTAATACTTTCATTTTTAATTAAAATCAAAATGTTGAAGTGACCAGGTCAGTAATATAATGTCACTCCACTACTGCCTCATTTGTCCCTCCCTATCTCCATGTCTCTGTCCCCTTCTCTTGCTTTCCAACTTGGCAGCTCTGCTAGCAGCCCGTAAAATGTTAAGACTTGAAGACCCAGGTGATCTTTGTTGTCACAAAATGTTTTTCCCGTCATGTTGTGGCTAAAATAACAGCAAGACTATTGTTGCCGTAAACTCTGCTGATAAAAAATGAAAATTGCTGCTAGTTTTTTTGTTTTTTTCTGTGTGGATACATATTTCGTAAGTTTTACTTTGAAAAGAACAAGTTACATTTTGCTTATTATTTTTTATATCTTGTGTCAAAGAAGTAAAGAAACTATTTTTTAATGTATATATATAATATATTTTATGTTTATGTATGTATGTTTATATGAGGATAATCAGTATTCAACTTACAATTTATTTTATTTTTGAGATTTTTTTCTTTTATAAGGTATGGTAAAGGGGGCAGAGGGGATGAGTTTTATACTTGATTTCAACCTTTGGGAAAATATATATATATATTGATTGATGACATTGTTTAAACCGTTAAAATTTGTCAGTGAGAAAACACGTTTCTATAGCGATCACCAAGAAATCCTTAAATGTGAGAGGCCATTGTTAAATGTTGATACTCAAAGCTTTAATCACAATCAGGTTTTATGTATATGAAGTCTAATCTGATGCTTGGCATCTGTTTCCTTCCTCCAGCAATCAGTTTAGAATTATTCTCGCTTGATTGTTTGTACTTTCTCTTAAGATCGTGTGTAGTCACCATAAATATAATGTGTCAGCTAATTTATGTACATTTAGGAATAGTTTTGTTCCTCATGTTTCATTTTAATTTTCCAAGTAACAACAAGTAGTAGTAGTAAGTAGTAGTATGGCCTCGTAGTAACAACAAGTAGTAGTAGTAGTAAGTACTAGAATGGCCTCGTAATAACAAGTAGTAGAATAGCCTTGTAATAACAAGTAGTAGAATGGCCTCATAATAACAAGCAGTAGAATGGCCTCGTAATAACAAGTAGTAGTAGTAAGTAGTAGAATGGCCTCGTAGTAACAACAAGTAGTAGTAAGTACTAGAATGGCCTCGTAGTAACAACAAGTAGTAGTAGTAAGTAGTAGAATGGCCTCGTAATAACAACAAGTAGTAGTAGTAAGTAGTAGAATGGCCAAAGTAACAACAAGTAGTAGTAGTAAGTAGTAGAATGGCCTCGTGGTAACAAGTAGTAGTAGTAAGTAGTAGAATGGCCTCGTTGATGGTAACAACAAGTAGTAGTAGTACCAGTAGAATGGCCCCAAAGTAACAACAAGTAGTAGTAGTAAGTAGTAGAATGGCCAACTCGTAATAACAACAAGTAGTAGTAGTAAGTAGTAGAATGGCCTCGAGTAACAACAAGTAGTAGTAGTAAGTAGTAGAATGGCCTCGTAGTAACAACAAGTAGTAGTAGTAAGTAGTAGAATGGCCTCGTAGTAACAACAAGTAGTAGTAGTAAGTAGTAGAATGGCCTCGTAGTAACAACAAGTAGTAGTAGTAAGTAGTAGAATGGCCTCGTAGTAACAACAAGTAGTAGTAGTAAGTAGTAGAATGGCCTCGTAGTAACAACAAGTAGTAGTTGTAAGTAGTAGAATGGCCTCGTAGTAACAACAAGTAGTAGTAGTAGTAAGTAGTAGAATGGCCTCGTAGTAACAAGTAGTAGTAGTAGTAAGTAGTAGAATGGCCTCGTAGTAACAAGTAGTAGTAGTAAGTACTAGAATGGCCTTGTAGTAACAAGTAGTAGTATGGCCTTGTAGTAACAAGTATTAGTAGTAAGTACTAGAATGGCCTCGTAGTAACAAGTAGTAGTAGTAAGTAGTAGAATGGCCTCGTAGTAACAAGTAGTAGTAGTAAGTACTAGAATGGCCTCGTAGTAACAAGTAGTAGTAGTATGGCCTTGTAGTAACAAGTAGTAGTAGTAAGTACTAGAATGGCCTCGTAGTAACAAGTAGTAGTAGTATGGCCTCGTAGAACAAGTAGTAGTAGTATGGCCTCGTAGTAACAAGTAGTAGTAGTATGGCCTCGTAGTAACAAGTAGTAGTAGTATGGCCTCGTAGTAACAAGTAGTAGTAGTATGGCCTTGTAGTAACAAGTAGTAGTAGTAAGTACTAGAATGGCCTCATAGTAACAAGCAGCAGTAAGTAGTAAAATGGCCTCATAGTCAATAAAGACGCTTGCCCTATACTGTGTATTCTGACATAATGCTGGTCCTAAATAACCTCAGTGTTGATTATTTTGTTTTGTAGCTTCTCTCCATGTCTCTTGATCCTGCACAAAAGTTTTCAAAGCAAGTCGGTCTCTTTTTGTTGTTAGTTGTGTTGGTATGTACATGTCTTTTCCATTCGGGTTTCGGCGTTTCTCAAGCTTGGTGTTGGTATATTTTGTGTAGTTTTTGCAAGTCGTGGCTGAGTGTCGTTGGCAATGGTGTTGGTGTTCTTCCTCTATATTTTGATCCCTTGCTAAAATATGCATGTATTGCTGTTTGAGCTGGTGTTTTCTCATCTCCTGAGAATGTGTGCAAATAATTTCCACCACTATCCTTTGACCCTTTGACTAATAGGCCTTATTCGGCCAGTGGATGCCTATGATGTTTCCCATGTATTTTCTGTGAATGGTGTCTGGATTTTCTAGGTTTATTTCTCTCAACAAGTAGTCTAGCTCATTTATTTGTCTTACAAAAGTTTTTAAAGTACAGATTAGGATTCAAGCATTGAAAAGATAGGCGGAAAAAGGTTTAATAACACTTTTGTTACCAAATTCACTGGGTCCTTTTTCTAATGTTTAGTTAATTATACGGTGTATAAGCCTTCATGTCAGTCAGATGAGGCGTTGCAGCTGAACCGTAGTGTTGTGACCTGGTCATCACGACAACATTGGTTCAAGCCCTACGACTGTCACATGTGGGTTTTTATTACAACATTGGTTCAAGTCCTACGACTGTCACATGTGGGTTTTTATTACAACATTGGTTCAAGCCCTACGACTGTCACATGTGGGTTTTTATTACAACATTGTAGTCTTAGGAAAAGTACTTCAGTCTACTTTCCTCACTGGACTCAGGTGTGAATGAGTATCCAGCTATAGGTAGAGAGAGATCTTGTCTGAGTGGTCCATGTATAACGAAAAGCCTAACAGGATTGTGTACAGTAGGCTCCCCTGGAAGTTGAGGACTATGAATGAAACGGCCTGCTTTTGGATAAATGATGTAATCAGTGAGCCTGCATTTATGCGGAGATACAGGCTAAAAATCCATCTTTATTTTTATCTTCTTCAGATTGGATTTGGATTTCTTTTTGTAAGAGTTATTTTCTTTCACTTTAACTGTAAGTGTACAACTGCAGTTTTTAGTTTACAACTTTGCATTAGTGGTACAACTGCATTAGTGGTACAACTGCATTAGTGGTACAGCTGCATTAGAGGTGCAAGTTATTACATTTACATTTCAACACTGACTTTTTTAGATTTGATCAAAGTGTCCTCATTGTATTTAACTCAAAAGTTTTTGTCAGATTCAGATGCTGAAAACTCTCATGTCTTTATTAATGAACAACATTAAATGAAGCGAACAAAATAATTTGTTTTTATAGTCTCTACAATTTTAGGTTTGGTTTGGTTTGTCTTGTTTTTGTCTCTTTTTTTGTGTGCTTGTTTTGTGTTTTTTTATTTTTGCAAGAGTGATGCACTACTTAATCTCTCCTCAAATACATTTTCTCATTGAAATCTCTTTCCTACACATACAATCTTTACAGCTGAATTTTGTCTTTTAGTCTGATGAATCTCTATGCCCTCCTCAATGTCTGTCCTGCCGTAGGAGATGGGTATAAATGTTTGTGTCCCTCAGAAATACTGTAAATCTCACGAAAGACATAGATCTTTATTTGCATTTCATTAATTTAATCCCTGATTTGTTTTTGTGGACCTCAGGTTCAAGAGATCACATATCAATAATAAAAAATACTAACAACATGATTCTCAAAAACATTTAGATTGCATTCTAGAATGTGTGAGTTTTCTTTTCCTCCGTACACATGCAATGACTTGAATATTAATGTCATGAGTGACATGAGCATGTTAATATCCTTTTAATTTTTTTAAAGGATCTTTTTGGGTGAGTTGGAACAGTGGTAATGTTGTTCCTTTCCGGCAACTGATTTGATTTTCAATGTGTTGTAAAGTCATGTGAACCGGTAAATAAAAAACCAAGGAGTGCAAGAATTTAGGATAGACGATTGTATGACGGAATTCCTTCTCCGTCGACTGATTTGATTTTCAATGTCTTGTAAAGTCATGTGAACCGGTAAATAAAAAACTAAGGAGTGAAGGAATTTATTACAGACGATTGTACGACGTGAATGTCAAAGTTCATTCATACCACTCTTGGTTGTTCTTCCTTCACGGCATATTCTGTATGAACTATTTTAACGTACTGGACATAAACATTGTGAAGATTTTAGCGCTTCAGTGGTATCATTCCTTCACGGCATATTCTGTATGAACTATTTTAACGTACTGGACATAAACATTGTGAAGATTTTAGCGCTTCAGTGGTATCATTCCTTCACGGCATGTTCTGTATGAACTATTTTAACGTACTGGACATAAACATTGTGAAGATTTTAGCGCTTCAGTGGTATCATTCCTTCACGGCATGTTCTGTATGAACTATTTTAACGTATTGGACATAAACATTGTGAAGATTTTAGCGCTTCAGTGGTATCATTCCTTCACGGCATGTTCTGTATGAACTATTTTAACGTACTGGACATAAACATTGTGAAGATTTTAGCGCTTCAGTGGTATCATTCCTTCACGGCATGTTCTGTATGAACTATTTTAACGTACTGGACATAGACATTGTGAAGATTTTAGCGCTCCACTGGTATCAAGAAGAAACAGATACAAAGGATTAAACTAATAATATTTCAGATGCCAGACAAACTCGATCTAATGACCTTTGTATTGGCATCCATCACCATGCCATCACTTTGATATTCACGGCAGTGTGCTCCATGCCGAGGCAGAGGCCGGGGGCCACAAATCTATTTGGGGCCCATGAATTTTTTGTTTGTTTGTTCCTGTTTCTTTTGTATTTATCTCATTTAAAGTATTTCTATGTTATAACTTACAACACAACCTCTTGCTCACTGTTTTGCTTTCAACCATTTCAGCATTAGTATTACTTACCGCAGTGTGTGGAGTACAGAAGAGTTTACTTTGATTCTCATTTCGTACAAATTCGATTGATGCTTTTGTGAGCTTTGTGGTTGTTTTTTGTATGTAAAAAAACTTAAGATGTACACAAAATTGCTTTTCTTCACTGTGCATAATGCAAATTAATCAGTAAAGACAATATTATACATCATACTTTCGTAGACGTTTATTGTTTTTATACAGCAAGAAGAGATCTGTGGAAATTAAATTTTTCCTTGTTTTTTTATTTTTAAGTAAGAGACAGAGCAGGGTGTATGTGCATTATGCTTTGAAGCTTACAAAATGCGGGTTGATTTAACTCTTACTAAGTATATTGTACACCTTATACTCACTTCATTTAGTGGCACAGGTAGAGTATATTGTACACCTTACACTCACTACAATGAGTGGCACAGGTAGAGTATATTGTACACCTTATACTCACTACATTTAGTGGCACAGGTAGAGTATATTGTACACCTTATACACTACATTTAGTGGCACAGGTAGAGTATATTGTACACCTTATACACTCACTACATTGTGGCACAGGTAGAGTATATTGTACTCACTACATTATACACACCTTATCACTCACTACATTTAGTGGCACAGGTAGAGTGGCACAGGTATATATTGTACACCTTATACACTCACTACATTTAGTGGCACAGATAGAGTATATTGTACACCTTATTGTACACACTTATTGTACACCTTATATTGTACACCTTATACACTCACTACATTTACACTCACTACATTTAGTGGCACAGGTAGAGTATATTGTACACCTTATACTCACCTTATACTCACTACATTTAGTACATTGAGTGGCACAGGTAGAGTATATTGTACACCTTATACTCACTACATTGAGTGGCACAGATAGAGTATATTGTACACCTTATACTCACTACATTGAGTGGCACAGATAGAGTATATTGTACACCTTATACTCACTACATTGAGTGGCACAGGTAGAATATATTGTACACCTTATACTCACTACATTTAGTGGCACAGGTAGAGTATATTGTACACCTTATACTCACTACAATGAGTGGCACAGGTAGAGTATATTGTACACCTTATACTCACTACAATGAGTGGCACAGGTAGAGTATATTGTACACCTTATACTCACTACAATGAGTGGCACAGGTACATTATACTCACTACATTGAGTGGCACAGATAGAGTATATTGTACACCTCACTACATTTAGTGTCACAGATAGAGTATATTGTACACCTTACACTCACTAATTAGTGGCACAGATAGAGTAGAGAGTGGCACAGGTAGAGTTATTGTACACCTTATACTCACTACAATGAGTGGCACAGGTAGAATATATTGTACACCTTATACTCACTACATTGAGTGGCACAGGTAGAGTATATTGTACACCTTATACTCACTACATTTAGTGGCACAGATAGAGTATATTGTACACCTTACACTCACTACATTTAGTTGCACAGATAGAGTATATTGTACACCTTACACTCACTACATTTAGTGGCACAGATAGAGTATATTGTACACCTTATACTCACTACAATGAGTGGCTATAGAATATATTGTACACCTTATACTCACTACAATGAGTGGCACAGGTAGAGTATATTGTACACCTTATACTCACTATATTGGGTGGTGCTGGTAGCTCAGTTGGTAGAATGTTTGACTAACTACGCACATTTAAAAGATTTCACAGTCCTCCTATTTCCCCTATAGCAAAAAGTGGGTGGATGCGTTTTTTTTCAGACTTGGTGACGATAACGTTGGCATGGAAAGCAATGGCATGCTACCACCACATTATGCCGAATGCCTAGAAAACATCTTGGCTCTTCAACGGATTACTTGCATACCCTGTTCTCCACTTTGTATATATGGGTACTTACTTTACTTACTTACTACCAGATTATATTTTAAATGACAAGCGTATTATTACACTCCGAGTGATACTAAGTACGATTATTAGATTGGGTTAGCATTTGCTTCTATAATTACTCAAGTAGGCGTGAACAGTAGTGTTAAAACTTTTTAAAATTATTATAACCTGTTTGAAATGATCCAGACGAATAAAAATTCTACTCGCAGACGGGGAAGCTATGAAATTTTCAATTATGAAACGTCACTTCCGGTAGAAAATTTCCTGAAATAAAAATGATCTTAGGACCATTTAGAATCTACAAGCAAAATATGGTTACTCTTAGTGGCCCGGCAACAAAGCCTTTGGCAAACAATAAAACGGCTGACTGCGAATGATATAATTAATAGATAGATTTGTGTATATGAGAGGGCATTCAGAACTATCTTTATTGTTATCTCTTTACTCTACATTATTGTTATCTCTTTACTCTATATTATTGTTATCTCTTTACTCTACATTATTGTTATCTCTTTACTCTACATTATTGCTATCTCTTTACTCTACATTATTGTTATCTCTTTACTCTACATTATTGTTATCTCTTTACTCTACATTATTGTTATCTCTTTCCTCTACATTATCGTTATTTCAACAACGCAGGTTTAAAAATGTCTTGCCTCCGTCTTCCCAAACTCGACCCTTTGTTGTTTTTTTTTTCAAAAGTAAAAATGGGAAAAGGAAAAGGGGGGGGGGGGGGGGATTCTAATCCAGAGGCAAAATGTCGGCCTCTCAACTAAAAGGTTGTGGGTTTAAATCTCGACAGTTGAAAGATATTTTAAAGTAAAATGTAAAATCTACCCGGCTGCTCCAGGTAGGTGGATTGATGCCTAGTCCTATCGGAGACGGACAATAAAAAAGGAGGTCCTGTGTGCGGATCATAACAGTAACACTCTCGGTGTACTTTAATAAAGATCCCTTGGCTCAAAATCAAAGTCAATAATGTTGCAGTCAAGTTTGACCTCTAAATATAAACATCTGTGACAGTAACATCTTAGTCTAAATAAAATGGTCAGCAAAATTAGCTGTTATTTTAGACGTTTTGGCACTGTTTTGTCATTGTCAGGATACAGGACAGTTAAATACAGGTAGATTGAAACTACTCCACCTCCCACTGGCAAGCTGTTTTTGTTGTGACTTACAATTAACATAGCATGTTGGGAAACTATTTCTGAACACAATTTGACGCGTGTTTGTCAAAATGCGGAGAGAAAAAATCATGAGCTTAAGTCTCAATACAGTACAGTATATTTCGGTGGCAAATGAAAAAAAAATACATGAAGTTAAAAAAAGAGTAAAAATGTACAGATTTGACAGCTCCTTGTCACACTTAACGCTAGAAATGAATCCCTGATTGTTCCAATTTCTCATAGTTATACATGTAGTATATTCTCACTGACACTGGAATTAAATCACTTAAGTCTTCCAATCTCTTACTCTCGTTGACACGAACCCTTGAATTAAACTATTACATGTTCAGATCTCTTTCTCTCACTAACATTAGAGATAAACCACTGAATGTTCAAATCTCTTGCTGTCACCGACACCAGATCACTAAATGTTCAAATATCTCACCCTCGCTGACGCTAGAAATAAATCACTCAGGCCTCCAATCTGTTACTCTCACTGACACATACACTAGAAATAAATCATTAAATGTTCAATTTTCAAATCTCTTACTGTTACCAACACAGACATCAGAAATAAATCACTAAATATTTTTAAAAATGTCTTACTACACTTGCAGGCACTCTGACATACCTGGGTTACAATCGCTGAGGATGAGTCCTACTCCTTTCCTTGAACTCTTTCATTTGTCGTTCATCTTGCTGTTTCCTCTTAATTCATGCTGAGATCAGACATGGTTGATTTCAATTAAACAAACAAATTTCGCTGACATTGACATTGTCATTATAAATAAATTACTAATTGCAACGAATTTTGAAACGAACACAGACTTTGTTTTTTGAAACAAGGAATGTCAGAGCAATAAATGGAAAGGAGTTAACGAAGAATTAGAAAACTTCAAAGCAGATATTTTTGGCTATCATAGAAACAAAGAAAACAGGATAAGGAATAGAAAATGTAGGGACCAAATCATACTTTGATCTTCTCAGGAGTATATGTAAAGGATAGAGCACGAGTAGGCCTCCTAATACATAAAAAACATGAAAAACTATTAGTATTAGACAGTTGGATAATTTACAAATACGGAATAGCTGCAGAGAATCTCAAACCCAAATAGAAACTAGTGGTTTTAGGAGATTGAAATGCTAGAGTAGGCAACAATATAGAAAAGTCATAGGTTAAGTCATAGAGGACAATAACGTCTCCAAATAGAGAGAGACATATACTTTTGTCTAAAGAATAACATGAAAATAGCCAACAGCTTTTTTGTACATAAAAATATTTGCATATTTACAACTAGACAAACAATAGAAATATTCCTTGAAAGAATATTGATTTACACCTGTTTTATTGACGTAAAAAAGACATTTGACACTGACTGAAGATAATGTAGAACAAAATTTGATAGAAGCTATTACAAGTTGGGTTTTTTTTTACAATAAATCAACATTTGCAGTGAGAGTAGCTGGAAAATGTATCTAAAGAATGTGAAGTAGATAATAGGATCAAGACAGCTGTATTCTGAGTCCTCTCTTGTTTATCACACTTATGGATTCAGTTGCAACGGCATCATTAAAAATTAAGAAAATAGGTATGTGAAAACTCAAACTGGGAAATGTAGCAATGCTTTCATTTGATGACTTAGCTCTATTTGGAAAATCGGAAAGTGACCATCACTATAATGTCAACATGCTGAATAAGGAACTACATAAGAGAGGGTTGAAAGTCAATGCAAAGAAAACAAAGATAATGCTAGTAACTAGAGAAGCTAAAATTCAAAACCTTAAACTGGGCAGAGAGAAATTAAAACACGTTCAAAGCTACAACTACCTAAGAGTAATGATTAATTCAGAAGGAAACTTAGAGAAGAAATCAGCCAGAGAATCCAAAAAGGCATAACAATATATAGTCATCTAGGAAAGACTTTTGTGGGTAAACAAGAAATGTCAACAAAAGCCCAAAATGGCAGTATACAACACAGTTTATTGTCTTACTCTTCTCTATGGCAACGAAACCTGGACCTTAGACAGTAAGAAGGTAGAGTACATGCAGCTGAAATAATTTCTCAGTAGAGTAGTAGGGAAAACTAAAAGTAAAAAGAGATAACATCAGAAACATTAAGAGATCAAACCAAGGCAGATGACATTATATTATAACTAAGATAGAAATAAATCAACTGAGATGGTTTGGGCATGTAAACAGAATGAATGAGAAGAGAATAACTCGATCAATATACAATGTTAAAACCCAAGGTAAAAGACCAAAAAATAGACCTCGAAGAAAGTGTGACGATATGAAGATATGAAAGAGGTACTAAAGCAAAAGAAATGTAACTTTCACAGAAGGAAACAAAAAATGCCAGGACATGGTAGCCTGGAGAAATGTCATTTTGGTATCTGCGCCCATACACCAGAAGGTAGAATGGGAACTGATAAAGAAAGAATGATGCACAATTTTTTCATTTTGCATTTTACTTTAGAAAGGAAGATGACACCCACGTAATCGATTCTTATGTGACAGGATCATTTACAAACAGGCTGGCAAGATGCCAAATCGCTATTGTTTTATGGACGTGGGACATGGAATCCCTCTAAGACCTGGAGTAGAAAACTTCAGAGCTTTGTCAACATTTGCCTAGGAAAATACTACGGATTCAGTGGTCAGATAAAATCCAAAATGAAACACTTTGGGGAAAACAGCACAGAAACCAATAGCAGAAGAAATAGGACACCGGAGATGGAGATGGATAGGAAACACCTCCGAAAACCTCAGAGAAGTACCACAAGACATGCCCTTCAGTGGAATCCACAGGGACAGTGAGTTAGGGAAGGACACGATTAACCTGGAGAAGGCTAGTGGAAGATGATTTGAGGAGAGCGGGTTTTTCGTGGAGGGACTTATCAAGAGTTGGCCAAAATAGCAATAAGTGGAAGTCTGTTGTTCGTGGCCTATACCCTGTTATAGGGTGAAAAGGCAATGATAATGATGACAAGATAGTCTGTGTTCTAAATTGAATTTATTATGTATATTATTATATGCCTATCTAAACACATGCACGTTATTTTATCTGCCCTTGCTGATTACATACTGTTGATATCGATAAAGCCGGTACGAGTTTGATTTAAACATTTCCGTGCAGAAATGGGCTTTTTCATTTATTTAAAAAATATTTTTTTAAACATTTATCTGGTAACAAGTTATTTGCTTTATAGAATTATACATCCAGTAACTGTGTATATTATTATATTGTCTCTCTGGCCGTGATTACTGAATACAATTAAGTTTACACTTACCGTGTACATCCTTTCAGTTGTTACTCGTATCGCTGATTTACTGTCACATATCTTCTCCTTTATAAAAAAGAGAAAACAAATCCTTCAAGGCTATTACGGCCCACAGAGCCGGAGAGTATCCCGGTTTCTATAGCATGAAGCGGTATTGGTGATGACAATCCTCCTGAACAGAACGCTAGTCCGACGCAGGTTTTTACTCTCTCCCAAGCTAGTGGTTGTAACCATTTGCATCTGGGCCGAGTGGGGAACATGAGTGTTAAGTGTCTTTCCCAAAGGAACACAACGCCGAAACTAGCTTTGCTAGGATTCGAATCTGGACCTCATGATCCCAAGTCATGCAGACTAACCACTCGGCCTTCTACACCACAAAACTTTGAAAGCCTTGACTCAAAAGCCTTTTTTTGCTGCCGTCTTGAATTTCCGTGAAGTGGTTGCACATTATAACATTATGTAAGACCAAATTGTTGCTAATAATCTTATGTATTTACTCTTTGACCTATGTTTTGAACACTAGATCAAGTGAATAAAAACTTTGATCTTTGACCAAAGCAAACAAAAAAGACAATTTTAGAACTACAGCCCACTAAATTTATTTATACCTATTCATTTATCTTGACAGCCCTAGAAGTATTTAAGCCTAAACCAAAGAGATGTGTTCTGTTTATCTTTCGTGCGAGCTTTAGCTGATTGTATTTCTATAGACGAAGGATTCACTCCCTTCCTTCAAATGCCCAGCAGATCACTTCATGTTTTATTGATCTTGTCCTGTATCTCAGCAAGTCGTAGCGTCGTTGGATTCAGCAGGAAGACTGTTGTTCAATCCATGTCCATAGATGAAGGTTATGACAGCGCCTCACCTTTCAAACTTCTTCGGCAATGGACACGGTGTGAAGACCGAGTCTTATGACTTAAGTCAACATGAAAAGTAAGTCCTCTGTCTCTGTATGTTTGTCTGTCTGTCTGTCTGTCTTTCCCCTCTCTCTCTCTCTCTCTCTCTCTCTCTCTCTCTCTCTCTCTCTCTCTCTCTCTCTCTCTCTCTCTCTCTCTCTCTCTCTCTCTCTTTCAGACCCCCTTTCTTTCTCTATTTGCCACACAGATGACGGGCATTAATAAGCTGTTCGATTATTCAATTTTCCTCAACAATTTTTTCTTCTGAGTTTAGAGCAGATCAGACTGGATACATACAACGATCGGTGATTATTGTCGGTAATAATTTTGATTTCGCAGTTTTGTTTGTCATCAGATACCGATATAATGCACTCAATCTTGATACAGATCTTCTGTAATAGAAAACGATGAGATAAAATGATGGTTATGTTATCGATGAATTTCGACATCGCAATGCTTAATATTATTATATAACAATATGGCCATTTACGACAATATTGACGACCCCGTAACAGTTGCTGTCACTGCGACGCCGTGGCTAATTTTATTCTGAGGAAAATATGAATGCCCGGCCACACTTTCTTCCCTGATATTTGCCTCTACTGCATTTATTCAGAGTAATGAACAGGTCAATGAGTCTGATGTGCAAGAGGTTGTAGGGAAACATGAGACCTCCTAGATTATTGTCCGTCTCCGATAGGACTAGGCACTCATTTTATCTTGACTACCACTGCATAAGTGAGAAAAAAAACATGAATAAAAAACACATTTCAGATTCAAGCCTGCATGGCAGGGATTTGAACCCCTGGATTGGTAGGCTTGAGTACAGTATGTACAGTACCTATCAGCTATCTGTTCCCATATACATATCATTATTTTAGTATTAATCTTATCATTATTGTCCTTATTATTATTATTATTATTATTATTATTATTATTATTATTATTATTATTATTATTATTATTATTATTATTATTTTACTATTTTTTTCTTCTTCTTCTTCTTCTTCTTCTTCTTCTTCTTCTTCTTCTTCTTCTTCTTCTTCTTCTTCTTCTTCTTCTTCTTCTTCTTCTTCTTCTTCTTCTTCTTCTTCTTCTTCTTCTTCTTCTTCTTCTTCTTCTTCTTCTTCTTCTTCTTCTTCTTCTTCTTCTTCTTCTTCTTCTTCTTCTTCTTCTTCTTCTTCTTCTTCTTCTTCTTCTTCTTCTTATTCTTCTTCTTCTTCTTTCTTCTTCTTATTCTTATTATTATTCTTCTTCTTCTTCTTCTTCTTCTTCTTCTTCTTCTTCTTCTTTTCTTCTTCTTCTTCTTCTTCTTCTTCTTCTTCTTCTTCTTATTCTTCTTCTTCTTCAACCTCTTGTTATCATTATTATTATCATTATTATTATTATTATTATTATTATTATTATTATTATTATTATTATTATTATTATTATTATTATTATATTATATTATTATTATTTTTATTATTTTTATTATTCATTTTATTATTATTATGTGTAAATTGCTCTCGATCCCAACTAATTGTATATAGATCATGGATGCATGTGACAGTTTACAACCTCTTTATCGCTGACAAGTACTTATAGTTATCATTATTCATACATCGATTGTTCACTTATCGTAATGACACATATTTGACCAATACCAAACACCAGACTTGCACATATATCGATACAATTAATGTTTTAAAATGATGTTCGTGACATAAAAGTTGTCTGTGTGCTATTGTATCTATGTATTAATTTTACCGATGCGATACTATGAGAAATCAATTTTCGGATGTAAAACTCCAAGATACGAGTATTAGAAGACACAAGAAGAAGAAGAAGAAGAAGAAGAAGAAGAAGAAGAAGAAGAAGAAGAAGAAGAAGAAGAAGAAGAAGAAGAAGAAGAAGAAGAAGAAGAAGAAGAAGAAGAAGAAGAAGAAGAAGAAGAAGAAGAAGAAGAAGAAGAAGAAGAAGAAGAAGAAGAAAAAGAAGAAGAAGAAGAAGAAGAAGAAGAAGAAGAAGAAGAAGAAGAAGAAGAAGAAGAAGAAGAAGAAGAAGAAGAAGAAGAAGAAGAAGAAGAAGAAGAAGAAGAAGAAGAAGAAGAAGAAGAAGAAGAAGAAGAAGAAGAAGAAGAAGAAGAAGAAGAAGAAGAAGAAGAAGAAGAAGAAGAAGAAGAAGAAGAAGAAGAAGAAGAAGAAGAAGAAGAAGAAGAAGAAGAAGAAGAAGAAGAAGAAGAAGAAGAAGAAGAAGAAGAAGAAGAAGAAGAAGAAGTTAAAGAAGAAGAAGAAAATGTTATCAAAGAAGAAGAAGAAGAAGAAGGAACACAGAAGAAGAAGACACACACAACACACACACACACTACATTGCCCTTCTTCACATAACAGAAAGAATGCTGCAGTAGGCCGAACTAGTAACGAGGAAATACGAAATTGAATATGAGGCTTAGAGAAGAGTGATGGATCATCACATAACTGGCCACCTTTTGGCGCCATACAGTGTTACCCACGACCACTAAACTGTGACTGAAGAAGGGCAGTGTGGCCCGAAATGTTTCTGTTTTTGAAGTAGAAGAAGAAGAAAAGAAAAAAGAAGAAGAAGAAGAAGGCATTTTCGATTTCGTATTCCTTCTTCACACAAACTCGCTTAACTGATAGGCAGAGATTCTTTGTCAAATTTTGAGAATAATTTCTTTTTCATAAGTAGTTTAATTCGACGATTTTCTCACATATCATTAGATTAATACTTCCATTGTCTGTTAGTGGAACGTATGTGAATGTAGTTCTTCCTAAATTACATGCTACAGGTAGTTCTGTTTAAACTCATCTTGCTGACATAAGATGAAATTTGTAAGAAAAGATACTTTCTTTTTTATTTAAAAACTTTCATTTCCCATTATTTCTTGGCTGTACCATTCTGCGTTGATTTCAGTGCGAAAAATGCACCTTTAGAACAGGCGTTGTACTGTTTACGTTCTACCCAACAAACAACATGATACAGAAGCAATAAAATACACATTACATGATATACTCACCGAATGGCTTGTGGGTTGTTGTTTGTTTTGTTTTTTTTTTGGGGGGTTATGTGAAGGTGTGCACCCACAACAATAATCCCCAATGGTGTCCAATTATTCCTGTTATTTTTATTCTATCAACGCTTTTTCTCTCAATTTATTTCTCATTGTATCCATGGGAGGAGAAGAGACAACGCCCCTTTCATTGAAAGGCCTACAACTTTATTTCATCAAACGTAATTTCAGAAATGATTTTTATTAATAAATTTGCTGTTTATCTGTATGCTCTTTTCGCCCTTTTTATCTTCAAATTTTTCTGCTTTTTAAGAATTCTAATAACTTTGTTTTTATTATCATCTCAGAACGAAATTGTGGCCACATGCAGATGATGACAATGTGCAGGAACTCCTACAGATTTTGATTGGAAAAAATACGCAAGTCCAATACGTAACCAAAACCTTCCTCATTGTAAGTTTTGCATTTACACGCACCTTAGTCACCAATCCTCGATAGTTCCGGTTCACTGAACAGTCACAGCATTGGCTTTACATGTCTCTTCTGTTTATCTCATCGCGATGGTAAAGGGATATTATAGGTAGGGGCTTCTGTTTATCTCATCGCGATGGTAAAGGGATATTATAGGTAGGGGCTTCTGTTTATCTCATCGCGATGGTAAAGGATATTATAGGTAGGGCTTCTGATTATTTTATCGGATTGTAAAGGGATATAGGTAGGTTTATCTCATCGCGATGGTAAGGATATTATATAGGGTTTCTGTTTATCTCATCGCGATGGTAAAGGGATATTATAGGTAGGGGCTTCTCTATCGCGATGGTAAAGGGATTATCTCATCGCGATGGTAAAGGATATTATAGGGTAGGGCTTCTGTTTATCTTATCGCGATGGTAAAGGGATATCATAGGTAGGGCTTCTGTTTATCTCATCGCGATTGTAAAGGATATTAGGTAGGGCTTTCTGTTTATCTCATCGCGATGGTAAAGGGATATTATAGGTAGGGGCTTCTGTTCTCATCGCGATCTTCACGATGGTAAAGGATATTATAGGTAGGGCTTTCGTTTATCTCATCGCGATGGTAAAGGGATATTATAGGTAGGGCTTGTTTATCTCATCGCGATGGTAAAGGGATATTATAGGTAGGGCTTGATTATCTCATCGCGATGGTAAAGGGATATTATAGGTAGGGCTTCTTTTAAACCTCACAGACGGATAGTCTATATTTTGTTTATGACTCGACAAATCAGATTCTGGTTAAGACTTAAGAGATCAGGAGAATATACACCCAACATAGCGTTTCAGAAATTATGTTATGTTTTATCTTTCTGTGAGACTCAAGGCTTTCAACGAAGGATTTTTTTGGAATGAGGGAGAGGGGTGGGGTGGGGAGGGGTAGCTGCCATTTCTATCTTATCAATAAATAATCTAAATCCTGTAAATTATGTCCCAATACGTCACGTTTATTTGTATTTTATGTGAAATACAGCTTCTTTTCAATTGCCCTTTCACCTCCACGAATCTGTCTTTCTTTTTTAATATCTTCACTTCTTATCCACAATTAATCTCTATATCCATGGCTATTTGTCTACCAGTATAACAGGATGGGGTATCGAACTCATGACCCCATGCGCTGAAATTCCATCGCCTCGCCATGAAAAGAAAGCGTGCTACGAACCGAGCTAGCTACACTCCTGGGGGAAGAGTTGTTGCTCCATGTCTTTTCCTTCACACAATATTATTACATCTAGTGCCTTGTTATGATACAGAAATAGGGGCATATAGTAAATAGTTGGAAAGTTCTGAACCATTTTCTTTATGTTTATTTGAATGACTCCTGAAAATGTATTCATTTCTAAATCTATTCCTAATATCTAACGTGGAAATCGTTTTAGGCCTAATCCTTCGCATTCCTGTTGTCTGCATAAGTGTTTCTGCTATGGATGATATATTATTATTGTTATTATAATTTAGCTAATCGTGGAAATTCTTAAAATAAAAGAAATGGACTACGCAAACGTATTTAAGAGGATGAATAATGACACGAAAAATAGTATAGATGTATTGAAATCCCATAGATTTTTTATTTGATTTGATTTGGTGATTTGTGGTTTTTGCAGGATTTTTTATTTGATTTGATTTGGTGATTTCAGGTTTTTTAGATTTTTTATTTGATTTGATTTTTTTCATTTGATATAATTTTACCCACATCCACTGCTAAGGGATCTCATTGGTTTTGGTATGATTTTTTTATGTTGCCCGTACTGCACCTAAACAGTCAGAGGATCTTTAACGTGCACAGAGTGTTAGTGTTAGGATCTGCACACGGACCTCCTTTATCGTCAGTCTATGATGAGACTAGGTGTCGTTCCACCTACCTGACCAGGAGGGTAGATTTTGCTCGAAAGAACTCGAGAAAATTTTCAACCGTTGGCGAGGCTCGAACCCACTATCATTTGGTTGAGGCCGACACCTTGCCTCTGGACTAACGAGTCCCCCAAAGCCCCGTAGGAACAAAGACGAAACAAATACAAATGAATGTATCACATCTCAGTTCACCAGACAGAATTGAACCCACGACCTCCACGTCGGGATCTACCGTCTGTCCATTATAGAGAGCACACCACCAGCCATGCTAAATGCGCTCCTTTAAAAATTTAAAAAGGGAGTTGCAGCTTACATGGCCTTTCGGACGAATATAATCATGACTAAAACTAACTGTTATAATCACCGACAATTTAAATCCTGTACGCAGTCTTTTTTTATAAACAACTATTCAACACTGACCAATAAATACGCTGTAATCATAAGTATGCCTTTGGAAGTAGATCAAGCATCACTTTCGACATGCCCCATTGACTCACATCACTTTCGATATGGACATGCCCCTTGATTCACATCCCTTTCGACATGCCCTTGATTCATCCCTTTTCGACATGCCCCTTGATTCACATCACTTTCGACATGCCCTGATTCACATCCCTTTCGACATGCCCCTTTGATCACACCCCTTCGACATGCCCCTGATTCACATCATTTTCGACATGCCCCTTGATTCACATCACTTTCGACATGCCCCTTGATTCACTGTTTGTCTTTTATAAATGCCAAAGCATAAAGTACCCCCTCCCGGCCGCAAGGCATCTGAAAATAGATTCAGTGCTCTAAATTTGCCAAACTTTTTTTTGGCGTGAAATTTAGTCCAAATTTTAATTAGCAAAAACATGGAACATGTCTTCAATTTAATTGTATACAGTTAAATGTCTATCTAGAAATTATATTGATGTTTTACTTGGCGTGTGTTGTGTCTTTTCCGACTATCTACAATATCAAAATTATAATCTTTCCTTCGTTCTCTTAATGTTCCAGATTGTAACGCTTCCTGGTAATGGCGACGTTAAGTACGATAGAAGATCGTTTTAATATTCACAACATGGGAGGATCGGCGAGGTCCTATTTATCTGCCCAAGAAGTACTTGATTGCAGCAAAGGCTGAGACTGTAAAGGAGGAGATCCCAGCTTGGTTTATAAATATGCCGTTGATAATGGAATTCCAGATGAAAGCTGCAACGTCTACAAAGCTAATAACGGAGGTAAAGGGGAGTCTTAGTGGTCATACAGTTTTCATACCAAAAATTATGAATATCGCATGGACATAAACCAATATGAATATTTCTTTACTAGGAAAGAAAATTTCGAATGTGATTATAAACCATCTCCTTAAGTCTTGCTGCCTTGTAGGCGAGTCTTGACTGACAAAACGTTAAGGGAGTTAACCCTGACAGAAAATAAAAAAATCTGCTGCTTTGTAGGCCGGTCTTTCCTGTTTATGTGGCACAGCTCAGTGGGACATATCCTTAGGAACAGATCCGTGAGACAGATCCATGAGGACATACTCGTCGGACAAATCCGTGGGATAGATCCGTGGATGGATCCGTGATATATCCGTGGATATATCAGTGGGATGGATCCGTGGATGGATCCGTGGGATATATCCGTGGGATAGATCCGTGGATGGATCTGTGGATATATCCGTGGGATATATCAGGGACATATATCCGTGGGATAGATCCGTGGGACATATATCCGTGGGATAGATCCGTGGGACATATATCTGTGGGATAGATCCGTGGACAAATATCCGTGGACAGATCCGGGGATATATATCCGTGGACAGATCCGTGGGACATATATCCGTGGGACAGATCCGTGGGATATATATCCGTGGGATAGATCTGTGGGGACATATATCCGTGGGACAGATCCGTGACATATATCCGATAGATCCGTGGGACATATATCCCTGATAGATCCGTGGGATATCCGTGGGACATAGATCCGTGGGAGAATCCATGGGACATATATCCGTGGGATTTATCAGTGGGACATATATCCGTGGGACAGATCCGTGGGACATATATCCGTGGATAGATCCGTGGGACATATATCCGTGGATAGATCCGTGGGACATATATCCGTGGGATAGATCCGTGGGACATATATCCGTGGGATAGATCCGTGGGACATATATACGTGGACAGATCCGGGGATATATATCCGTGGGACAGATCCATGGGACAAATATCCGTGGGACAGATCCGTGGGACATATATCCGTGGACAGATCCGTGGATATATATCCGTGGACATAGATCCGTGGACATATATCCGTGATTAGATCCGTGGATATATATCCGTGGGACATAGATCCGTGGACATATATCCATGGGACATGATCCGTGGGACATATCCGTGGGACATATCCGTGGGATATAGGGATCCGTGGGACATAGATCCGTGGGACATATATCCATGGGACAGATCCGTGACATATATCCGTGATGGATCCGTGGGACATATATCCAGGGACATATATCCGTGGGACATATATCCGTGGGATATATATCGTGGATAGATCCGTGGGACATAGATCCGTGGACATATATCCGTGGACATATATCCGTGGACATATATCCATGGGACATAGATCCGTGGACATATATCCGTGGGACATATCTCCGTAGGACATATATCCGTGGACATATATCCGTGGGACATATATCCGTGACATAAATCCGTGGACATAGATCCGTGACATATATCCGTGGGATAGATCCGTAGGACATATATCCGTGGACATAGATCCGTGGATAGACCGTAGGACACATATCCGTGGGACATAGATCCGTGGGATAGATCCGTGGGACATATATCCGTGGATAGATATCCGTGGACATATATCCTTGGGACATATATCCGGGACATATATCCGTGGGACATATCCCCATATATCCGGACATAGATCCGTGGACATATATCCGTGGGATAGATCCGTAGGACATATCCGTGGACATATATCCGTGGGATAGATATCCGTGGGACATATATCCGTGGGATAGATCAGGACATATATCCTTGGGATAGATCCGTAGGACATATATCCGTGGACATATATCCGTGGGACATATATCCGTGGACATATATCGGTGGACATATATCCGTGGGACATAGATCCGTGGACATATATCCGTGGGACATATATCCGTGGACACATATCCATGGATATATATCTGGTGGGATGGATCCGTGACATATATCCGAGGGACATATATCTGTGGACATATATCCAGGATATATATCTGTGGATAGATCCGTGGACATATATCCGTCGGATATATATCCGTGGGACATATATCCGTGGGACACATATCCGTGGGACATATATCTGGACATATATCCATGGGACACATATCCGTGGGACACATATCCGTGGACATATATCCGTGGGACACATATCCGTGGACATATATCCGTTGGACCACATATCCGTGGGACAGATATCCGTGGGACACATATCCGTGGGGCATATATCCGTGGATTATGATCCGTGGGACATATATCCGTGGGACACATATCCGGCATGGGGCATCCGTGGACATATCCGTGGACAGATCCGTGGGACATATATCCATATATCCGTGGGACATATAACATCCATGGACATGGGACATTTATCCGTGGACATATATCCGTGGGACATAGATCCGTGGACATATATCCGTGGGACAGGACATGTATCCGTGGACATCCGTGGGACATATATCCATGGGACATATATCCAGATGGGGACATTTATCCGTGGGACATATCCGTGGGACATATATCCGTGGGACATAGATCCGTGGGACATATATCCGTGGGATAGATCCGTAGGACATGTATCCGTGGGACATATATCCGTGGGATAGATATCCGTGGGACATATATCCGTGGGATAGATCCGTGGGACATATATCCGTGGACAGATCCGTGGGACATATATCCGTGGGATAGATCCGTAGGACATATATCCGTGGACATATATCCGTGGGACATATATCCGTGGGACATATATCCGTGGGACATATATCCGTGGGATAGATCCGTGGGACATATATCCGTGGGGCATATATCCATATCCGGGGATATATATCTGATATCCGTGGGACATATATCCATATATATCCGTGGACATATATCCATGGGACACATATCCGTGGGACATATATCCGTGGGACAGATATCCGTGGAATAGATCCGTGGGAAAGATATTCGTGGGACAGGTCCGTGGGATAGATCCGTGGGACAGATGGTCGTGGGACACATCCGTGGGGCATAGATCCGTGGGACAGATATTCGTGGGACAGGGGACACATCCGTGGGATAGATCCGTGAGACAGATCCGTGGGACATATTCATGGGACATTTATCCGTCCGTGGGACAGATCCGTGGGACAAATCCGTGGGACAGATCCAGTGGAGAGATCCGTGAGACAGATCCGTGGGACATATATCATGGGACAGATCCGTGGGACATATTCCGTGGGACGGGATCCGTGGGACAGATCCGTGGGACAGATCCGTGGGACAGATTCGTGGGACATATTCACATATATCCATGGACATATCCGTGGGACACATATCCGTGGACATATATCCGGGACACATCCGTGGGACATATTCATGGGACAGACCCGTGGGACAGATCCGTGGGACAGATATTCGTGGAACATATCCGTGAGACAGATCCGTGAGGGACAGATCCGTGGGACATATCCGTGGGACAAATCCGTGGGACAGATCCGTGGGACAGATCTGGGACATGTCCGACATATTCATGGGACAGATCCGTGGGACAGATCCGGGGGACAGATCTGTGGGACATATTCATGGGACAGATCCGTGGGACAGATCCGTGGGACAGATCCGTGACATATTCATGGGACAGATCCATGGGACAGATCCCAGTGGAGACATATCCGTGGGACAAATCCGTGGGACAGATCCGTGGGACAGATCCGTGGGACATATTTATGGAACAAATACAGATCCAGGGACAGATCCGTGGGACAAATCCGTGGGACAGATCCATGGGACAAATCCGTGGGACAGATCCATGGAACAGATCCGAGGGACAGATCCGTGGGACAAATCCGTGGGACAGATCCATGGGACAAATCCGTGGGACAGATCCGTGGGATATATCCGAGGACATATCCGTGGGACAGATCCGTGTGACAGATCAGTGGGACATATATCCGTGGGACAGATCCGTGGGATAGATCAGTGAGAAATATCCGTGGGACAGATCAGTGGGACATATTCGTGGGACGGATCCATGGGACATATCCATGGGACATATATCCATAGGACATATCCATGGGACATATCCATGGGACATATATCCGTGGAACATATGCGTGGGACATATCCGTGGGACATATCCGTGGGACATACCTGTGGGACGGATCCGTGGCACTAGAACAAACAGATCTGCGAGATTTGAACTGTGGGGCAGAACCGAGAAATAGACACGTGATCAAAGTAGTCAGAGAGTCTTCGGGATTGACAATACGAGTTTATGTTCTCAAGTCCGACTTTCTTCCTTCCTCCTTATCATCATGATAATTATTATCATTGTCATCATCATCATCGTCGTCATCTTCATCATCATCATCATCATCATCATCATCATCATCATCATCATCATCATCATCATCATCGTCATCATCATCGTCATCACCATCATCTCAATTATCGTCATCATAATCATCATCTTTATCATCACCATCATCATCGTCATCATCAATATCCCCATAATCGTTATCATCCTCATCTTCATCCTCATCCTCATCCTCATCATCCATCATCATCATCATCATCATCATCATCATCATCGATGAGGGTGTCTTTCAGAATGCAACGATACGAGTCTATGCTACACATGCACACCAGACGGCAAGTGCTCAGCTGTTCAGAACTACAAAAATGGAAAATTGAAAGCTTTGGATCAATTCAAGGCAAAGTTGACATGAAATTAGAAATTTACAAGTACGGGCCAATCAGGTAGGCTTTCTGCCCATTAACATAATGAATGTAGTGAACTCTGTTATATTAAACCTTTTGCCTATGACGTTTTTCACTATGGACTCAAGGCCTTAGCAACCAAGGACATTTGATATAAAAATGTTTTTCGAACATAACCTCATATATGGTAGAAAGTTTAATCTTTTAACTCTGATGTTGGCCCACTTTGAAGATGTTAGTCACAAATGTCATTTGATGCTAATTAATCTTTACCTATGATGTTGGTCAACTTTGAAAACCGATGTTAGTCATCAATGACATATGATGCTAGTTAGCCTTTACCTATCATGATGTTGGCCAGCTTTGAAAACCGATGTCAGTCATCAATCTCATATAAGCTAATTAGCTTTTACCTATGATGCTGGCCAACTTTGAAAACTGATGTTAGTCATTAATGACATCTGATGCTAGTTAGCCTTTACCTATGATGTTGGCCAATATTTTGAAAACTGATGTTAGTCATCAATGACATCTGCTGCTAGTTAGCCTTTACCTATGATTTTGACCAGCTTTCAAAACTGATGTTAGTCATCAATTACATCTGATGCTAATAAGCTTTTACCCATGATATTGTCCAACTTTGAAAGCTGATGTTGGTCATCAATTACATCTGATGCTAATAAGCTTTTACCCATGATATTGTCCAACTTTGAAAGCTGATGTTAGTCATCATCTGCTGCTAGTTAGCCTTTACTATGATGCTAGTAAGCTTTTACCTATGATGTTGGCCAACTTTGGAAACTGATGTTAGTCATCAATGACATCTGATGCTAATTAGCTCTTACTTAATTTTGCCACCTATGAGGGATAAAGAGGGGAGGAGGAAGGGTATTTTTGGCTGAAAGAGGAAAAATAACCTCACTAATACATGTCACATACTTTTCAACAGCATTGCACGATCAACGCTAACCATTGTATTACATAACGGATGTAATTATACTACCACTGGAACGGTTGAGCGAGGTGGCCTGTCGTAATTATAATACCGCTGAACGGTTGAGCGAGGTGGCCTGTCGTAATTATAATACCGCTGAAACTGTTGAGCGGGGTGGCCTGTAGCAACTATGCTACCGCTGGAACGGTTGAGCGAGGTGGCCTGCAGTAATTATAATACCGCTGGAACGGTTGAGCGAGGTGGCCTGCAATAATTATAATACCGCTGGAACGGTTGAGCGAGGTAACCTGCAGTAATTATAATACCGCTGGAACGGTTGAGCGAGGTAACCTGCAGTAATTATAATACTGCTGGAACGGTTGAGCGAGGTAACCCGCAGTAATTATAATACTGCTGGAATGATGGGGCGAGGTGACCTGCAGTGAACGATTGATTCCTAATCTTGGTATGAAAAAATTACACAATGCTTTTTAAAAATAATATGTTATTATTTTCCTCTCCATGTTTTCTACTTTCTTCGTGTTGCTTTTTAATCACAGCTGTGGAATCGAAATGACGCCGCTACTTGCAAATTATAAAAAGGGAGTTTACAAGGAGAATAACTCACACCCAAAGGTAAGAAGAATCAATGCCACTCACGTCACGAAATCTGACAAGATAGTCATTAAATGCTATTGTTTTGGCTTATCCCATTCTTGTGTACTGAATAACCAAATAGTTTCTGCTTTCAAGTAGATTAAAAGTAAAGCTAAAATAGCTTTTGAAGATGGACTATCGAGAATTTGCTGACCGCATGGTCCAGTACCTCCATCCTGGAGGAGTTGCATGGATGAGCATGGGGAGGGACTAGGGTGGACGGTTAAAATCGGGGTTCAGTAATGGTGCTACGAAGGTATAAATGGAGTAAGGCATTGCACTCTAGATCTAGTTGTTGACATTGACGTAGACACAATCTAGTAACAACAATGCTCGATTAATAATTATAAAAGGCTATTTATTATACTCACAGTCGACAGTTATTCAATCAGGTGAAGAAAATTCGACAGAAAAATATCCATCTTTCTCACTGTCTTCACTGTCTTTCATTGTCTTTCACTCTCTTTCACTCTCTTTCACTCTCTTTCACACATTTTCTGTCTGTCTATCTGTCTGTCTGTCTATCTGTCTGTCTGTCCTTCTGTCTGTCTCTGCCTGATCTGTCACTTGTCTGTCTGTCTGTCTCTCTCTCTCTCTCTCTCTCTCTCTCTCTCTCTCTCTCTCTCTCTCGCTCTCTCTTTCTCTGCTCCAGCCTGTCTGTCTGTCTGTTTGTCTGTCCGTCTGTGTCTGTCTGTCTCTCTCTCTCTCTCTCTCTCTCTCTCTCTCTCTCTCTCTCTCTCTCTCTCTCTCTCTCTCTCTCTCTCTCTCTCTCTTCCTCTCTCTATTTCTCTCTCTCTCTCTCTCTCTCTCTCTCTCTCTCTCTCTCTCTCTCTCTCTCCCTCTCTCTCTCTCTCTCTCTCTCTCTCTCTCTCTCTCTCTCTCTCTCTCTCTCTCTCTCTCTCTCTCTCTCTCTCTCTCTCTCTCTTTCTCCCTCCTCTCTCTCCTGTCTCTCTCTCTCTCTCTCTCTGTCTCTCTCTCTCTCTCTCTCTCTCTCTCTCTCTCTCTCTCTCTCTCTCTCTCTCTCTCTCTGCTCTCTCTCTCTCTCTCTCTCTTCCTCTCTCCTCCTCTCTCTCTCTCTCTCTCTCTCTCTCTCTCTCTCTCTCTCTCTCTCTCTCTCTCTCTCTCTCTCTCTCTCTCTCTCTCTCTCTCTCTCTCCGCCCCCCTCTCTCTCTCTCTCCGCCCCCCTCTCTCTCTCTCTCTCTCTCTCTCTCTCTCTCTCTCTCTCTCTCTCTCTCTCGTCCTCCCCTTCTCCTACTCACTTCTACTTAATCATTATTCTTTCCTTTTTAGCAAAGTGTTATGGCTACTCAGTCTGTTGTTCTGAGATCAATGTGTTATGGCTATTTTTCTCAGTGGTTATCTTTAGTTCGTGACTGGAAACGTGTATCTAATTTCAGTTTACTCAGTCTGAATTGTCATTATCTAATCACCATTGGAAAGCAGTGTTATGGTGTTTTAGTTATCGTATCAGTCAACTGTTGTCATGGAAACCTGTTGCATTGGCTACTCAGTCTGTTGTCTGGAAATGTGTTATGGCTACTCAGGTCTGTTGTCTGAATTTTTGACTGTCTATATCATCTGCTTGTTATGGCTACTCAGTCTGTTGTCTGGAACTGTTGTCTAAATGGCTACTCAGTCTGTTGTCTGGAAATGTGTTATGGCTACTCAGTCTGTTGTCTGGAAATGTTATGGCTACTCAGTCTGTTGTCTGGAAATGTGTTATGGCTACTCAGTCTGTTGTCTGGAAACTGTTGTCTGAAAATGATGGTTATGGCTACTCAGTCTGTTGTCTGGAAATGTGTTATGGCTACTCAGTCTGTTGTCTGGAAATGTGTTATGGCTACTCAGTCTGTTGTCTGGAAACGTGTTATGGCTACTCAGTCTGTTGTCTGGAAATGTGTTATGGCTACTCAGTCTGTTGTCTGGAAATGTCTGTTATGGCTACTCAGTCTGTTGTCTGGAAGTGTGTATGGCTACTCAGTCTGTTGTCTGGAAATGTGTTATGGCTACTCAGTCTGTTGTCTGGAAACGTGTTATGGCTACTCAGTCTGTTGTCCGGAAATGTAATGTAGCTAAGGGGGTGTAACATTTCATCAAAGTGTGGGAGTGAGCGGGAGGGAGAGTGGGGTAGGGGGTAAGGGGTAGGAAGGTGTAGATGATGTCTCTTTTGATGTAAAGTCTGTCGAACTCACCATTTGACTATAATCTTTCTATGAATTTGATGAATATAACAATGGGTTACTATTAGGTATTCCAAACCATTTTTTTCTTTTTATTCAAATGTTGAATACAATACTATTTTCAGACAGATCTAGACAAAACATGCAAAACAAACTTTATTTCAACAAAATTGATGAAGAAATAACAAAGTTATGAGTTTTTAAAGGTTTATTTTGAAAATAGCATTTTAGTCCATATTCAACATATAATTAAAACATCACAAAGATTAATTCAGAAGTACATATTCTACAAGTTCCAAGTGAGAAGTATGGAATAACAGGAAGGAAAAGCCCTTCTACTTTATGGTAACAGAGCTATGAAGTTATAAAAGTAGAAAAATTACACAGAACTTAGAGAAAAAAGAAGAATACCATGAAATTGGGTAAAAAGAGTCAATTTTGGATCCTTGTTAAATGTAGAATTGACCGATTAAAGGGTTAAAACTGAGTAAATCTATTCATAACCTACTATAGATCATGTCTAAATTTTTAAAGCTATTTCTGTAAGAATTGTGTCTTAAATTAGACTTTGAAATGATGACCAAAGTCAAAAACGGCAGTTTCGTGGGAAAAGTGAGAAATTTTGATTTTCGGTTACAAAAGCCATGATAACCAATACAGCTAGAAAGATGAAACGCATATCAAATTAAATGTGAATATGAGCTCTATACAAAGAATTACATTACAACAGTCAGCTGTGGACAAAAAAATCAAAATAAATGAAAATGTTTACCTACATCGAAGTGATGAAAAATTGGACAATAGTTATTAAGACCTAAAGTACACGGATATTGACTCAGTTATAATGTTCAAACATACATCAAATTGAAGGCATTTAAATTCTATTCACTAAAATGTATTAAAAGGAGGAATGTAGTAAATCAAAATTATAATGTTGGTCATGGAAGAAAAAAAGTAAAAGTAAGCAACACACACGGAGGGCTGTAACAGTTTGCATTGGGGACAATTTCTGAACCACATGTATACCTGAGGAATAACAATGAAGAGAGAACTTAGCAAAAAATAAGGAGGATGGCGTTTGGCGGATGGCATGAAATGGCAAGTGGAGAGAGACGAGACCCAGACAGAGAAGATACTGTATCACTATCACACACAGAGGCATTGAAACATGTTCTTCCTATTCATAATTTGAGTTCCACGTTATCTTAATTTCATCTTCATCTCTCAACACTTTATGATTTTATGGACATATCAAGTATCTGATTAGACTTTAGGGCAAAATCGTATTAGTTTAGAATAATATTATATGTGTAGACTTATGCTCTCTTTCAAAATCATGAATAACTACGGCATCTGGGTAAAAACCGGCACACATGAGATAAGATAAGGCGAGAAATGCGTCACCGCCAGTCAAAATGGATTGCAAATGTAACTTGTAAGTCGTTAAGCAAGTATTGCCGGTAGCCCTGTCTCAAGTGGAACACGAGCAAGTCATTCTCCATACCTATTTAATATTAATGCCTCATTCCACATACCAAATCTTGGGTTCTAAACAAAAATGTCTCCAACTTAATCTTACCTCATTCCAGCTGTAGCATTCCCTTCCTCTTTGAGAAAGTGTAACTGTAGCATTCCCTTCCTCATTGAGAAAGTGTAACTGTAGCATTCCCTTCCTCTTTGAGAAAGTGTAACTGTAGCATTCCCTTCCTCTTTGAGAAAGTGTAACTGTAGCATTCCCTTCCTCTTTGAGAAATGTAACTGTAGCATGCCCTTCCTCTTTGAGAAAGTGTAACTGTAGCATGCCCTTCCTCTTGAGAAAGTGTAACTGTAGCATTCCCTTCCTCTTTGAGAAAGTGTAACTGTAGCATTCCCTTCCTCTTTGAGAAAGTGTAACTGTAGCATTCCCTTCCTCTTTGAGAAAGTGTAACTGTAGCATTCCCTTCCTCTTTGAGAAAGTGTAACTGTAGCATTCCCTTCCTCTTTGAGAAAGCGTAACTGCAAAAGCAATCTATTTGTCAACAGTGGACTAGGCAGGTTTGGTCTTCACCTGGGACTACCTACACCTGTACTGAGATTTCCTAGGTCTTCACCTGGGACTACCTATACCTGTACTGAGATTTCCTAGGTCTTCACCTGGGACTACCTATACCTGTACTGAGATTTCCTAGGTCTTCACCTGGGACTACCTATACCTGTACTGAGATTTCCTAGGTCTTCACCTGGGACTACCTATACCTGTACTGAGATTTCCTAGGTCTTCACCTGGACTACCTATACCTGTACTGAGATTTCCTAGGTCTTCACCTGGGACTACCTATACTGAGATTTCCTAGGTCTTCACCTGGGACTACCTATACTGAGATTTCCTAGGTCTTCACCTGGGACTACCTATACCTATACTGAGATTTCCTAGGTCTTCACCTGGGACTACCTATACCTGTACTGACATTTCCTAGGTCTTCACCCTTTTCCCAATCATCAGGAAATGCTTTCCAAGTAGTGAGTTAGTTATACATCTCATCACTCTGGTACAAACATCCAATCTGTCCTTGCGGGGTATCAGAGCCACTGCTCAAATGGAAATTTAAAAAACAAAAAAAGTGTCAATACTGTTGTAAAATATTATATAAATGAGAGAGAGAGAGAGAGAGAGAGAGAGAGAGAGAGAGAGAGAGAGAGAGAGAGAGAGAGAGAGAGAGAGAGAGAGAGAGACAGACAGACAGACAGACAGACAGACAGACAGACAGACAGACAGACAGACAGACAGACGGACAGACTGAGAGACAGACAGAGACAGACAGACAGACAGAGACAGACATAGACAGAGAGAGAGAGAGAGAGAGAAAGAAGAAGAGAGAGAGAGAGTTTAGAGAGAGAGAGAGAGAGAGAGAGAGAGAAGAGAGAGAGAGAGAAAGAGAGAGAGAGAGAGAGAGAGACAGAGAGAGAGAGAGAGAGAGAGAGAGAGAGACAGAGAGAGAGAGAGAGAGAGAGAGACAGAGAGAGAGACAGACAGACAGACAGACAGACAGACAGACAGACAGACATAGACGGACAGACTGACAGACAGACAGAGACAGACAGACAGACAGAGACAGACATAGAGAGAGAGAGAGAGAGAGAGAGAGAGAGAGAGAGAGAGAGAGAGAGAGAGAGAGAAAGAGAGAGAGAGAGAGAGAGAGAGAGAGAGAGAGAGAGAGAGAGAGAGAGAGAGAGAGAGAGAGAGAGAGAGAGAGAGAGAGAGAGAGAGAGAGAGAGAGAGAGAGAGAGAGAGAGAGAGAGAGAGAGAGAGAGAGAGAGAGAGAGAGAGAGAGAGAGAGAATATTCTACTTATACTAAAAGTAGTGAAAGTAAAGAAGTGATTGGAATATGACTTTAGAGTAAATATCAATAAGGTAGATCTAGTTCTTATACTAAAGATAATAATATAATGGTCTCGATTTAAACTCTCTTTACCAACAGACTAGCTGTGTTTACGTTTTGCCGTATTTACACAATTGGACATATATGTGAATCCAAATACTTTCACGCCCACACCTCAACCAATCAACAGGCTGCAGAAAATAAATGAAGTTTTTCGTGATTTCGTTACTAATATAATAGTGTTACCAGCTGAAAAACAATTTCTTTGTTTTCGATGCGTTTAAGATCTTACGAGTCACCAAGTTACACCCAAATGATAAAATGGTCTCAATACCAAAGGATAAAATAATGTCAATACCAAAGGATAAAATGGTGTCAATACTAAATGATGAAATATTGTCAATACCAAATGATAAAATAATGTCAATACCAATGATAAAAATAATGCCAATACCAAATGATAAAATAATGTCAATACCAAATGATAAAATAATGTCAATACCAAATGATAAAATAATGTCAATACCAATGTCGAGAAAATCAACTTAAAAGTATTTTGAAGCTTTCAAATTAAATAGACAGCTTCTTTGAGATATTGCTTTATATTTACATTGAACATATTTCGGATGTATTTACCAGGTCATCCCCGATGAATTACGCAAGTAAACAAGACTAAATGAAAGGAAATGCCTAATATGGCATTGGGTAATAGTAAAACACATCCTGATCAGACTCTATTATCTTTGGCATTTATTGTAAATGCTTTGAAGAACATTGTTAGAAGTGTATATTTACCAATAGCCGTTTCATGTATTCCATGGAGAGCATGGATGGTTTCGAATTGTAACACCTACGTATAAGGTATATTTACCAATAGCCATTTCATGTATTCCATGGAGAGCATGGATCGTTTCGAATTGTAACACCTACGTATAAGGTATATTTACCAATAACCATTTCATGTATTCCATGGAGAGCATGGATGGTTTCGAATTGTAACATCTACGTATAAAGTATATTTACCAATAACCATTTCATGTATTCCATGGAGAGCATGGATGGTTTCGAATTGTCACATCTACGTATAAAGTATATTTACCAATAACCATTTTCTGTATTGCAGGGTGAGAATGGATCGTTTCGAATTGTAAGACCTACGTATAAGGTATATTTACCAATAACCATTTTCTGTATTGCAGGGAGAGCATGGATGGTTTCGAATTGTAACACCTACGTATAAGGCATATTTACCAATAACCATTTTCTGTATTGCAGGGAGAGAATGGATGGTTTCGAATTGTTACATCTACGGATAGCGATGACACGTCCAACCTTGGTATTGAAACCAATTGCCAGCAAGTAATATTTGGTAAGACAAAAGCCTGACGTCCGATCCTTGTGGGAATAGAAATGAATATTATTGAAGATTGTGACACTGGGACAGAAAAAACTACTGTGACGTTCTCAAGATTTTGTGACATTTTTTTTTCATATTGTCACATGTTGTTCAATAAAGTTTCATTTGCTTCTCAAAAACAAATGTGTTATTCTTTTTTTTCTTTTGTTTAACAATGGTATTTGTCTTTCGTTACGTCAACTTGAGTACATAACACATAATAGATGGAACACAAATTGCGACTGAACCCTTACATTATTTTATTATAACTTTACATAAAACATTATTCGCACGGTATTATTTCAGTAGATACCTGTAATCCAAATATTATGTGTATTGTATTTATTTGCCTTTTATCTCCTTTCTTTGTATTTCATTTATCAAGATTATGTGCCTTTAAATCTCCTTTCTTTGTATTTCACATTTATCAAGATTATGTGTATTGTAGATTATTTGCCCCTTTATCTCCTTTCTTTGTATTTCACATTTATCAAGATTATGTGTATTGTAGATTATTTGCCCCTTATCTCCTTTCTTTGTATTTCACATTTATCAAGATTATGTGTATTGTAGATTATTTGCCCCTTATCTCCTTTCTTTGTATTTCACATTTATCAAGATTATGTGTATTGTAGATTGTTTGCCCCTTATCTCCTTTCTTTGTATTTCACATTTATCAAGATTATGTGTATTGTAGATTATTTGCCCCTATCTCCTTTCTTTGTATTTCACATTTATCAAGATTATATTGTAGGTTATTTGCCCCTTATCTCCTTTCTTTGTATTTCACATTTATCAAGATTATGTGTATTGTAGATTATTTGCCCCTTATCTCCTTTCTTTGTATTTCACATTTATCAAGATTATGTGTATTGTAGATTATTTGCCCCTTTATCTCCTTTCTTTGTATTTCACATTTATCAAGATTATGTGTATTGTAGATTGTTTTGCCCCTTATCTCCTTTCTTTGTATTTCACATTTATCAAGATTATGTGTATTGTAGATTGTTTGCCCTTTATCTCCTTTCTTTGTATTTCACATTTATCAAGATTATGTGTATTGTAGATTATTTGCCCTTATCTCCTTTCTTTGTATTTCACATTTATCAAGATTATGTGTATTGTAGATTATTTGCCCCTTATCTCCTTTCTTTGTATTTCACATTTATCAAGATTATGTGTATTGTAGATTATTTGCCCTTATCTCCTTTCTTTGTATTTCACATTTATCAAGATTATGTGTATTGTAGATTATTTGCCCTTATCTCCTTTCTTTGTATTTCACATTTATCAAGATTATGTGTATTGTAGATTATTTGCCCCTTATCTCCTTTCTTTGTATTTCACATTTATCAAGATTATGTGTATTGTAGATTGTTTGCCCCTATCTCCTTTTCTTTGTATTTCACATTTATCAAGATTATGTGTATTGTAGATTATTTGCCCCTTTATCTCCTTTCTTTGTATTTCACATTTATCAAGATTATGTGTATTGTAGATTATTTGCCCCTTATCTCCTTTCTTTGTATTTCTCAACATTATCAACATGTATTGTAGATTATTTGCATCTCCTTTTTTTGTATTTCACATTTATCAACATTATGTGTATTGTAGATTATTTGCCCCTTATCTCCTTTCTTTGTATTTCACATTTATCAAGATTATGTGTATTGTAGATTATTTGCCCCTTATCTCCTTTCTTTGTATTTCACATTTATCAACATTATGTGTATTGTAGATTATTTGCCCCTTTATCTCCTTTCTTTGTATTTCACATTTATCAAGATTATGTGTATTGTAGATTATTTGCCCTTATCTCCTTTCTTTGTATTTCACATTTATCAACATTATGTGTATTGTAGATTATTTGCCCCTTATCTCCTTTCTTTGTATTTCACATTTATCAACATTATGTGTATTGTAGATTATTTGCCCCTTATCTCCTTTCTTTGTATTTCACATTTATCAACATTATGTGTATTGTAGATTATTTGCCCTTATCTCCTTTCTTTGTATTTCACATTTATCAACATTATGTGTATTGTAGATTATTTGCCCCTTATCTCCTTTCTTTTGTATTTCACATTTATCAAAGATTATGTGCAGGCGGTGTCTGATATTTTATCTATATTATAACTTTATTTAAACGTTTACGTAAACGGTATTCTTTCAGTTGATACATGTAAATTTAATCTTATGTCTTTTGTATATAATTTTCGCCTTATCTCCTGTCATTATCTGCATTTATTAAAAGTATGTACAAGATGTAATTTTACGTCCGGTTTTCTGTCAGCCAAAGGGCCCTCGATAGTCCAGAGGCAAGGTGTCGGCCTCTCAACTCAAAGGTCCTGGAATCAAGCCCCGTCAACGGCTGAAACATTTTCTCGATTTTTTTTCAGGTACAATCTACCCCACTCCAACTCCCCTCCCTAGTCACATCGGAGACGTGTGCAGATCACAACACTCTTTGCGCGTTAAAGATCTCTTTGACTGATTACAGGGCAATTCGGGCAAGATAAACAAAAATCCCACCAAGATCCCACGAGATCACGTTAGTTATGGATGTGGGTAAATCAAATCGAACTCTCAGTCTATTGTACATTGTTCTCACTACCTTGTGTATACGTGGTGAAGAGGAGATTTTCATTTGATTTATTACCTTGCCGTTTTTTGTCCGACATGAGCAGTTTTTCCTTTTGTTTTTTTTTTTTGTCCGACATGAACAGTTTTCCCTCCGTGTTTGTTTGTTATGAACAGTTTTCCCTTTGCGTTTGTTTGATAATAACAGTTTCTCCTCGTTTTTTTGTCCGACATAAACAGTTTTTCCCTTCGTGTTTGTTTGATATAGAGGGATATCACTACTTAGCATTCCTGGGAAACGTATATGCCAGGATACCGGAAATGAGACTAAGGAAAAGAGTAGAGGATTAGATTGAAGAGCATCAGAGTGGATTTAGACCAGGAAGAAGTGTACAAGATCACATATTTACAATTAGACAAATAATAGAAAAAATTAATTGAGAGAAACATTGACTTACATCTGTGTTTTATTGAATTAGAAAAGGTATTTGAGACTGTGAGGAGGGACGAACTATGGCATTCTTTAAAAGAACACAACGTAGAGCAAAATTTAATAGAAACCATTAAAAGTTTTTACAATAAACCAACATGTGCAGTGAGAGTAGCTGGAAATATATCTGCAGAATTCGATGTAGATATAGGAGTAAGACAGGGTTGTATCCTAAGTCCTCTTTTGTTTATCACATTTATGGATTGAGTCGCAAAGGCATCCTCAAAAGTGAAGAAAATGAATGTAGGTATGTGGAAGCTCAAACCAGTAAATGTATCAATGCTTTCATTTGCCGACTCAGTCGAATATCAACATTATGAACAATGAACTAAATAAAAAAAGGAATGAGAGTAAATGCAAAGAAAACCAAAAAATAATGCTAGTGACTAGGGAAGCTAAAACACAAAATCTTAAATTGGGCAGGAGTATTTAGAACAAGTTCAAAGCTACAATTACATAGGAGTAATGATTAACTCAGAGGGAAAACTAAGCGAAGAAATCAGCCAGAGAATCAAAAAGGCAAGTACAATATATAACCATCTAGGAAAGGCATTTGTGGGTAAACAAGAATTGTTAACAAAAACCAAAGTGGCAGTATACAACACAGTTTATTGTCCTACTCTCCTCTATGGCAGCGAAACTTGGATTTTAGACAGTAGAGAATACAATAGAGTACAAGCAGCTGAAATGAAATATCTCCTCCTCGTTCGTCTTCTTTTTCTTGTATGGCGGACTGTTGTGATGTGAGTCCATTGTACTAGTAAGTAAAGTTCCCCCAGGGCCCTTAAGGCCTATAGAGCTGGAGCTTATCCCGGTTTCTATAGCATGAAGCGGAGCAGGTGACAATAATACATACACACTTGCTACTACGAATTTTGTCATTTATAATGTGATATTTACTCAGGAAGAAACAATGGCAGACCCAGTATACAACTTGTATTCAGTGTACCAACAGCAGATTGCAATTACATCAGGGGAGACCCACGTGTACTCATGTTGTTCTTGTCTACCTCGCACAGAGCATTGCAGCTTTAGCCCGTATGATCTTTATGATTAAAACTAATGCTACTCAAGCCACACACACACACCCACACACACACATATACGCACACACATACATACACGTACACACATACACACATACATACACAGATACATACATACATACACGTACTCATATACACATATACATACACGCACACACACTCACACACACACTCATACATACATACATACACGCACACACACACACACACACACACACACACCCAAATATACACAAGCGTATACGGTTGGTTACGAAATGGACCTAACAATGCCCAAGTAGAACATGACAAGACAGTCATTTTCGAGTTGCGTACCCTATCGGTAGATTGGAGAGGAATACACTGATGTCAAAAAAGGGAGATTGGAGTGAGCGAGATAACAAGACAATTATACTCTCAATTTTGAATGAAAGATAGGTCAGTAAAATTTTCGAGTCTCATCATGTTCTGTCTCGGCAGTTCAGGCAACTGGCAAAATTCTATCGCGATCATGCATCATAAAAGAGAAATACATAAAGTGGACACATTTGCAGATGTAGAAAATAGATTAAAACATATTACTTTAAAATTCTTATAAGTACATGTATTAGTTCTATCAATTTTCACTCAAATATTCAAAATTTGAGCTGACTCTACTCGAAACATAAAAGAAAATACTGAATTACTCCTATAGTTAACGAACACAATTTCAAAAATAGAGGAAAATGAGTCTAGGCAGAAGACTGAACAGAGGAAGATATATATATATTTAGGTGATTCACTATATCCTCACCATATATTTAGGGTGATTCACTTCATATCCTCACTATATATTTAGGGTGATTCACTTCATATCCTCACTATATATTTAGGGTGATTCACTTCATATCCTCACCATATATTTAGGGTGATTCACTTCATATCCTCACCATATATTTAGGGTGATTCACTTCATATCCTCACCATATATTTAGGGTGATTCACTTCATATCCTCACCATATATTTGTATTTTTTCTGATGATGAAGGATCATCATCATCATTGCCATCATCATCATCATCATCAATCTCTTCATCATCATCCTCAGCATTATCAGCCTCCTCATCATCATCCCCGTCCTCATCATCATCATCATCATCACCACCGTTATCATCATCATCATCATCATCATCCTCATCCTCCTCAGCATTATCAGCACCCTCATCATCATCATCATCATCATCACTACCACACTTATCATCATCATCATCATCATCATCAACTTCAGCATCATTATCCTCATAATCCTCATCATCATCGTCATCCTCCTCATCATCATCATCATCATCTTCAGCATCGTAATCATCATCTTCATCATCCTCATCATCATCATTCTCATCATCATCCTCATCATCATCATCATAATCATCATCATCATCCTTATCATCATCATCATCATCATCTTCCTCATCATCATCATTATCATCATCATTATCCTCCTCCTCATCATCCTCTGCATCAACATCATCATCATCATCACCACCACCATCTCTATTATCATCATTATCATCATGTATACTGTATCTCTCAAGGGTGGTGAGGACTCTGCACACTGGACAGTCACACCAGTAGCTTCCATTGTTCTCGGTCGTGAGCCAAGCTTTTGGTTTGGGGAGAAGATCTCCCTATCTTTTCTGTCTTCCTCTTCTCCTCCTCGTCCCCATGCGTGGATCATGTTAGGATGAGTTTGGAAAGATCATTAATTTGATCTATAATCATGGCTGAAAGTGCTCGCTGTGTTGTAGAACTTTTCACCCCACTTCCTCATTGCTTGTGTCTTCTCTCTAGGTGATACCTTAGAGTCTTCTGCAGCATTTGTTCGCTTGTAATTTTGTTTGTAGATCTGATGATCTGATGTGATGAAGGATACGAGACTCTATGTTGTCCACTGCAGTTTTCTTGTTCTTTCATATCTTAAGCATTTTCACCTCAATAATTTCCCTAGCTGTTCTTCCTGAAAACAAAGAAGACAACATCACATTCACTGCTTTTCTTAGTGTGTCTGTCAAACGTCCTGAAAACAAAGAAGACAACATCACATTCAATGCTTTTCCTAGTGTGTCTGTCAAACGTCCTGAAAACAAAGAAGACAACATCACATTCACTGCTTTTTCCTAGTGTGTCTGTCAAACGTCTTGAAAAAAAAGAAGACAATATCCCATTCACTGCTTTTCCTAGTGTGTCTGTCAAACTACCTGAAAACAAAGAAGACAACATCACATTCACTGCTTTTTCCTACTGTGTCTGTCAAACGTCCTGAAAACAAAGAAGACAACATCACATTCACTGCTTTTTCCTACTGTGTCTGTCAAACGTCCTGAAAACAAAGAAGACAACATCACATTCACTGCTTTTCCTAGTGTGTCTGTCAAACGTCCTGAAAACAAAGAAGACAACATCACATTCACTGCTTTTCCTAGCCAATGTAATGACACAAGACAATATGAAAGCCCCAAAGGAACAAAGACGAGACAAACACAAGGAATAGACAGAAAAAATCCAGGCCACCATGGGGATCGAACCCGCAACCTCTGCGTCGGCACCCATCGCCTCGCCATGAAAAGAAAGCGTGCTACCAATCGAGCTAACTACGCTCCTAAAAAAGGAGTTTCATTAGCAAGGTCTTTCGCACGAATCCAGTCATGACTAGCCGTCATATTCACTGACAGTTCGTTCCCTCAGTAGCCCCGATTACAATTTTCTCTAGATCTAAACCTAGTATTATTTTAAACAACCATTGAACATTGACGAATAAATACATTACAATAGATAGTATGCCTCTGAAGTAATCTGACGTAGATAAATACAAGCAGTGAGGCAAGGGGTATGTCAGAAGCCAATGTAATGACACAAGACAATATGAAAGCCCCAAAGGAACAAAGACGAGACAAACACAAGGAATAGACAGAAAAAAAAATCCAGGCCACCATGCCTCACTGCTTGTGTTTATCTGCTTTTCCTAGTGTGTCTGTCAAACTTTCTGAAAACAAAGAAGACAACATCACATTCACTGCTTTTCCCAGCGGGTCTGTCAAACTTCTAAAACTAAAAAAGAGCGAAATTAGATGTTATCAAATACTTTTCTCTGAAAATGTTTGTTTTTACTAAATGGGCAACTTTCTGACACCTCTCATTGATGTCATCAACTTCTCTATTGTATTTCTTTTAAAATATTGTTTCTTTTAATTTCAGAACCAAACCCCGACCATTTGAAGATGCTCGTATATTGCAATCACTCCCTACTGATTTTGATTGGAGAAATGAGAGTGGGATAAACTATGCTTCTACAACTCGTAATTAACACATTCCTCGGTGTACGTTCTGTTGTTGACATATTACAATCCTATTCACACGTAAATAGCTTTGAATCATTGAATACTTACTGAATTAAGGCTGTCTGCTCATTGAATCAATCATTGATAGTAAAGACTATGTCACTGTTAAAGTAGGCAAACCATGGCCCTGCTACTTATTTCGAAGTGAGCCTATGAGGAAATTGGGTTAATTTCCAGTTTGGTCTTACCCAACTATAAGATATTTGCTCTCCACTCAGATAGGTGCGAATGGGCCAGTGCTATGTCCAGCTGATGAACTCAAATAAGCTGTTTTGGTTAATTGTTGGATATGTTCTGTCCAGCTGATGAACTTAAATAAGCTGTTTTGGTTAACTGTTGGATGTGTTCTGCTCTTTAAGGACCTCAAAGGATTAATTCAAGGAAGGAAAGAATTGACCTTAGTCTTTCCTTCCTTGAATGAATCATTTGAGGTCCTTAATGAGCCAGAACACATCCAACAGTTAACAAAATAGTTTATTTAAGCAACAAAAAAAAACCCAACAACATCCCACCGATCTTAAAGGTGCTGTTTTAATTTCCATGAATGACAATCTAATATTTTATTTGAGTTTGTTTAGGAAAGAAAAGATTAAGTTCTTTGTCAGTGTGAAACATTGCATGTAATTTTGCATTCAAATCAACTTCCTGACAATATGATAATATAGCTTCAATGGCCACATTGCAGCGTAGCCAAATTCACATCGCTGCAAATTCTGGTTTTCAATGGATGCATGAGTTTAAATAATTTACTTTAGAACAAATCACTTCCGGTTAAAAAGAAAGTCTCCATTAATAAATAAATAAATTAATAATTCTTTATTTTAAAACTATTGCTGTCCACGCGGGCACCGAACGGTGTGGCGCATGTGCATTCCCATTTCTTTTATAGAAAGGGATATATAGACTATCATCGGATGTTACTGTTACGTAGAAGTGATAAAAATAATATATCTGCAGTAGGCCGATCCGATAACTAGTGAAAAGGAATATAAAAGAATAAGGAAAGACCTAATACTACTAATAGAAAGACAGTGGATCAGAACAGAGGCAGTTTTGGGCGGGTCTTTTTCACTATTTCTTTGTCTAATGAGATCTTCTTCAGTGATGAAGTAACGACGGTTTCCTTGCATGATGGTAAAAAAGTCAGACTGTTTTAAAGAGCAATTGACAATCGAGGCTAGTGATGGAACAAGCTCAGCGATACACGATTTTTTAATCACTCACGTCGGTATGCTGTCAAGTTTACAAGATTTAATTGAACTTGCTCTTAGTCTTACGATCAATTCAATTTGATGTTCTGTTACTGGCTCTCAAATGAAGAGTAAGGTGTTAAATCTTGCTTAGTGTAAGATTGTAAGATCGTCTGTGTGAGGGCAGTTGTTGATCTAACGGCTGTTTGCTACTTTGATGAGGAAGCATTGGTTGAAACGTGCAGATAGTTCGTTTTGTTGTCAACGTCATGCGTTGGAAGGGAATTTTGACAGCGACCATCTTTTAGATGACCATTTATGATTTTGAAAAGTCATTTTGGGTATTTTACTTTTCAGTTATGTTTTCTCTTACATGTCATTGCGCTTTTTTTGTTTTGTTTTGCTTCTTCATTGATTGCTTTGTTTGTGTCATTGTTAAGTTTACTGTAGATTTCTTTACACACCTCGAGTTTCGTTCTCCGTCAGTTTCTTTCAGCTTTGCGTCTCTCTTGTTTCATTTTTATAATGTTTTCATTAAACCACTTGGTGCGTGGTCGTTTCCTTTTTCATTGGAGTTAAGATCGTCATCTTGTTACAAACAGTGTTTTCATTTTCATTGGAGTTAAGATCGTCATCTTGTTACAAACAGTGTTTTTTTTCATTGGAGTTAAGATCGTCATCTTGTTACAAACAGTGTTTTCATTTTCATTGGAGTTAAGATCGTCATCTTGTTACAAACAGTGTTTTCTTTTTCATTGGAGTTAAGATCGTCATCTTGTTACAAACAGTGTTTTCTTTTTCATTGGAGTTAAGATCGTCATCTTGTTACAAACAGTGTTTTCTTTTTCATTGGAGTTAAGATCGTCATCTTGTTACAAACAGTGTTTTCTTTTTCATTGGAGTTAAGATCGTCATCTTGTTACAAACAGTGTTTTTTTTCATTGGAGTTAAGATCGTCATCTTGTTACAAACAGTGTTTTCTTTTTCATTGGAGTTAAGATCGTCATCTTGTTACAAACAGTGTTTTCTTTTTCATTGGAGTTAAGATCGTCATCTTGTTACAAACAGTGTTTTCTTTCTCATTGGAGTTAAGATCGTCATCTTGTTACAAACAGTGTTTTCTTTCTCATTGGAGTTAAGATCGTCATCTTGTTACAAAACAGTGTTTTCTTTCTCATTGGAGTTAAGATCGTGATTTTGTTACAAAACAGTGTTTTCTTTCTCATTGGAGTTAAGATCGTGATTTTGTTACAAAACAGTGTTTTCTTTTCGACAAGCTCATTGGAAATATGTTAAGATGGATTTCGATTTACGATCTGTGTTTGGAAGGAGCCAGGGTGATCAAAAGGTGGTGTGGTCCGAGAAATGATTTTTGTCACCCGTCTGGTAGATTAATTTGGTCTAGAATGTGACATTTTTCATTGGGTTCACGAACATTCTGTGTAAACATCTTGTGTTTTCATTTTCGACTTCCAATGCTCTCGACGTTTCTTCAATATTATAAGATGTGTTTGTCTGGTACGATCCTTTTATATTGTTCCCATAAATTATAAATTATAAGTTATAGCATCCTTTTTGCCAGATGGATTTGATTGTAAGATTTTTAATCATTGTTGTTTGCATTTTCTGTTTGTCAGACTGTTTTGTTCACCCTTTGATTTTGAAGAGACTTTGAAGTCATCATCGCTATCAGGTCTGATATTGATCTGTAAAACATCTGGTTTGGTACCCAACGAGAAAATCAATCAGGTTTCAGAATATGGCGACATAAGAATATCTACTTTGTATTTCCAATTCACTGCCTCGTGAATCCAACTGTCACCTCGTTCTCATGTCTCTATCTTCGTTAATCATGATCTTCGTCAATCATGTCTATTTGTTCATCATGTCTCTATCTTCGTCTCATGTCTCTATCTTCGATCATGTCTATCTCTTCGTTCATCATGTCTCTATCATTTTTCTCTTCGTTCATCATGTCTCTATCTTCGTTCATCATGTCTCTATCTCTTCGTTCATCATGTAATCTATCTTCGTTCATCATGTCTCTATCTTCGTTCATCATGAATCTTCATCATCTCTATCTTGTAAAGTTCTAATTTTCTCCATCTTGTTCATCATGTCTTTCTTCGTTCCTTTCTATCTCTTCAATACTTCGTTTCAATTCCATCTTCGTTCATCATTCTCTATCTTCGTTCAATGTCTCTCTCTTCGTTCATCTTCATCTTCGTTCATCATGTTCATCTTCGTTAATCATTATCTTCGTTCATCAGATCTTCGTTCATCATGTCTCTATCTTCGTTCATCATGTCTATCTCTTCGTTCATCATGTCTCTATCTTCGTTCATCTTTCTATCTTCGTTCATTGTTCCCGTTCATCAAATCATATATCATATTATAATCTTCGTTCATCATGTCATCTTCGTTCATCATCCTTTTGTTCATCATGATCTTCGTTCATCATGTCTCTATCTTCGTTCATCATGTCTATTAGGTGTCTCCTAGGGGTTGTGTTCATCATGAATCTTCGTTCATCATTTAATCATGAGTTCAATCATTCTATCTTCGTTCATCATGTTTGCATTTTCTGTTTTGTTCATCATGATCTTCGTTCATCATGTTTGTTCATCATGTCTATCTCTTCGTTCATTTTCTTCGTTCATCAGATCTTCGTTCATCAAATCATCTCTATTCTTCGTTCATCAGTCTCTCATCGTTCATATCTTCGTTCATCTGTCTGATCATTGTTCATCAGTCTATCTTCGTTCATCATGTCTATCATCATGCCTCTATCTTCGTTCATCAAGGATCTCTTCGTTCATCATGTCTATCTTTCGTTCATCATGTCTCTATCTTCGTTCATCATGTCTATCTCTTCGTTCATCATCTCTAATCAATCTTCGTTCATCATACCTCTATCTTCGTTCATCATTCTATCTCTTCGTTCAATGCCTCTATCTTCGTTCATCATGCCTCTATCTTCGTTCATCATAATCATGTCTCTATCTTCGTTCATCTGTCTTCATCTTCGTTCATCTTCTATCTTCGTTCATCATTTCTCTTCGTTCATGTCTCTCTTCGTTCATCATGTCTCTATCTTCGTTCATCATGCCTCTATCTTCGTTCATCATCTTCTATCTCTTCGTTCATCATGTCTATCTCTTCGTTCATCATGTCTCTATCTTCGTTCATCATGTCTATCTCTATCATGTCTCTATCTTCGTTCATCATGTCTCTATCTTCGTTCATCATGTCTATCTCTTCGTTCATCATGTCTATATCTTCGTTCATCATGTCTCTATCTCTTCGTTCATCATGTCTCTATCTTCGTTCATCATGTCTCTCTCTTCGTTCATCATGTCTATCTCTTCGTTCATCATGTCTATCTCTTCGTTCATCATGTCTATCTCTTCGTTCATCATGTCTATCTCTTCGTTCATCATGTCTCTATCTCTTCGTTCATCATATCTATCTCTTCGTTCATCATGTCTATCTCTTCATTCATCATGTCTCTATCTCTTCGTTCATCATATCTTCTCTTCGTTCATCATGTCTATCTCTTCGTTCATCATGTCTCTATCTCTTCGTTCATCATGTCTATCTCTTCGTTCATCATGTCTATCTCTTCGTTCATCATGTCTCTATCTCTTCGTTCATCATGTCTCTCTTCGTTCATCATGTCTTCTCTTCGTTCATCATGTCTCTATCTCTTCGTTCATCATGTCTATCTCTTCGTTCATCTTTCTATCTTCATTCATCATGTCTATCTCTTCGTTCATCATGTCTCTATCTTCGTTCATCATGTCTCTATCTTCATTCATCATGTCTATCTCTTCGTTCATCATGTCTCTATCTTCGTTCATCATGTTTCTATCTTCATTCATCATGTCTATCTCTTCGTTCATCATGTCTCTATCTTCGTTCATCATGTCTCTATCTCTCATGTCTATCTCTTCGTTCATCATGTCTCTATCTTCGTTCATCATGTCTATGTTCTCTATCTTCGTTCATCATGTCTATCTCTTCGTTCATCATCTATATCTTCGTTCATCATGTCTCTATCTCTTCGTTCATCATGTCTATCTCTTCGTTCATCATGTCTATCTCTTCGTTCATCATGTCTATATCTTCGTTCATCATCGTCTATCTCTTCGTTCATCATGTCTATCTCTTCGTTCATCATGTCTATCTCTTCGTTCATCATGTCTCATCTCTTCGTTCATCATGTCTATCTCTTCGTTCATCATGTCTTCGTTCATCATGTCTCTATCTTCGTTCATCATGTCTATATCTTCGTTCATCATGTCTATCTCTTCGTTCATCATGTCTATCTCTTCGTTCATCATGTCTCTATCTTCGTTCATCATCTATCTCTTCGTTCATCTATCTTTCGTTCATCATGTCTATCTCTTCGTTCATCATGTCTATCGTTCATCATGTCTATCTCTTCGTTCATCATGTCTATCTCTTCGTTCATCATGTCTATCTCTTCGTTCATCATGTCTATCTTCGTTCATCATGTCTCTCTCTTCGTTCATCATGTCTCTATCATCTTCGTTCATCATGTCTATCTCTTCGTTCATCATGTCTATCTCTTCGTTCATCATGTCTCTATCTTCTTCGTTCATCATGTCTCTATCTCTTCGTTCATCATCTCTCTATCTCTTCGTTCATCATGTCTATCTCTTCGTTCATCATGTCTTCTCTTCGTTCATCATGTCTATCTCTTCGTTCATCATGTCTCTATCTTTCGTTCATCATGTCTCTATCTTTCGTTCATCATGTCTCTCTCTTCGTTCATCCCATCTCTTCGTTCATCATGTCTCTATCTTCGTTCATCATGTCTCTATCTTTCGTTCATCATGTCTCTATCTTCGTTCATCATGTCTCTATCTTCGTTCATCATGTCTCTATCTTCGTTCATCATGTCTCTATCTTCGTTCATCATGTCTCTATCTTCGTTCATCATGTCTCTATCTTCGTTCATCATGTCTCTATCTTCGTTCATCATGTCTCTATCTTCGTTCATCATGTCTCTATCTCTTCGTTCATCATGTCTCTATCTTCGTTCATCATGTCTCTATCTTCGTTCATCATGTCTCTATCTTCGTTCATCATGTCTCTATCTTCATCATGCGTTCATCATCATGTCTCTATCTCTTCGTTCATCATGTCTCTATCTTCGTTCATCATGCCTCTATGTCTTCGTTCATCATGTCTCTATCTTCGTTCATCATGTCTCTATCTTCGTTCATCATGTCTCTATCTCTTCGTTCATCATGTCTCTATCTTCGTTCATCATGTCTCTATCTTCGTTCATCATGTCTCTATCTTCATTCGTTCATCATGTCTCTATCTTCGTTCATCATGTCTCATCTCTTCGTTCATCATGTCTCTATCTTCGTTCATAATGTCTCTATCTTCGTTCATCATGTCTCTATCTTCGTTCATCATGTCTCTATCTCTTCGTTCATCATGTCTCTATCTTCGTTCATCATGTCTCTATCGTTCATTCATGATGTCTCTATCTTCGTTCATCATGTCTCTATCTTCTTCATTATGTTCTATCTTCGTTCATGTCTCTATCTTCGTTCATCATTTCTCTATCTTCGTTCATCATGTCTCTATCATCTTCGTTCATCATGTCTCTCTCTTCGTTCATCATGTCTCTATCTTCATTCATCATGTCTCTATCTTCGTTCATCATGTCTCTATCTCTTCGTTCATCATGTCTCTATCTCTTCGTTCATCATGTCTCTATCTCTTCGTTCATCATGTCTCTATCTCTTCGTTCATCATGTCTCTATCTCTTCGTTCATCATGCCTCTATCTCTTCGTGAAGATGAAATAAACAAACAGCCGTCCGTTTGCCATCTCCGCAAAAATTGAACTGTTTTCTTTGGTTTGTTATTTTAACAGGCCGCAATATAATTCTAGTGCATGGTCGATAGGAGAAGGAAATGGATATGGAGGTATGACGACGGTGATGACGATGATTGCGATGATTACAGTAATGATACGGAGGAGGAGGAGGATTTTAACAGGCCGCAATATAATTCTAGCATGATGATGTTACGATGGTGGCAATAATGATAAGGAGTAGGAGGATGGAGAGTACGAAAGGAAGACAAGAGGAGACAGTTGTAAAATCAGCAGAAGTAGTACCAGTGGTAGTGATAACAGTGGTGATAAAAGTGGCAATAGCAAAAGTAGTAGCGGTCAGCCGTAGTGGTGGTGGTGGTGTAATGGTAGTGGTAGTACTGTACAGTGTTAAGTAGAGTTCTTGTGATGAGCATTTATCCAGTAATACGTGCTCTTAGCGCTTAACAAGGTTCTCCCGACAAGTCTATTCCAACCATGATGCTATATCAACCTCAAGTAGCATACAAAGGATCTGCCATTTGTACCTCGCATACTGACAATATTCTTTCAATGCAATATTTTTGGGTATTTATTTTATATCTGATTGGAGCAAGTATAGTGTGTAAAGAGAATGTTCCATGAACTCATCAGCAAACTCTGAACAGGGGATCGAACTTCTAACTTAGGATCAGAAAATTAAACGTATACCCATAGGCAAATACACCAGCGAAATGGTAGATCTAGCAATGGCGACGAAGATAATCATAAAGATAAAAAGAAAAGGTCATCGTTTACAGTTCTAAGCGCAACTATTATGTGCACGTATTTACTTCTTAAGCCTATTTTATGAGGCGTTGTAGCTAAACCTAGGAAATCTCCAGTATAGGTAGTCCCAGAGCTAAACCGTAGTAGTGAGAGCTGGTAATCACGAGGACCTGGCTCTAGCCCCACTGCTGGCACAAGCGGATTTTCTTTTCACAACGTTGTACTCTTGGGAAAGGTATTTCACTCTGCTTTCCTCACTTAACTCAGGTGTAAATTTGATTATCCAGCTAACATGCTGGTGTACTGCATGTTCCCCAAGAAGTTGAAAAGGACTGAATGAAATGGCCTGAAAGGGCCTGTTGGGAGATAAAGGATGAACAGTCGGCGAGCGATTGTGCGGGTATCGGTGTTATGCTCCCCTACCCCCACCCCCGCCCGCCCGCCGTCCTGATAAATATAGATTTCATTTTTTCTAAGATTGTCGAATACATTGATTAGAATGACAGCATGTCGTTCCGTACACGCAGCCATACTGCGAGCTCCCCATTGAGTTGAGAAGGACACTGAATAAAATGGTCTATCACGTTATAATGGTGTATAGTCTGTGATGCGGCCGCTCTAGTGCAGAGATTTGGTAGATTATAAATCTATATCTACAAACCCATATTTTTTCTTCCTCTGTAAATAGCAAAGCGTTCATTTAAAATTAGGTAAATATATTAACATCATGTTATGTCGCTTGTAGTAATATTTTTTGTGCTTTGATTTTGAAATGTTTTGTGCTTTGATTTTGATTAATTATAAGAAAAAAGTATTTATTAAAAAGACAATATGGCTGTGTGGTGAAATAGTATTGCACTGTGACTCAGAGGTACTGGGTTCGAGCCCGGCTTCAGGTATATCGTTGTTTTTCTTTCCTTGGACAAGACATAATAATAATAATAATAATAATAATAATAATAATAATAATAATAATAATAATAATAATAATAATAATAATAATAATAATAATAATAATAATAATAATAATTCCAATACTAATGCTAATGCTAATGTTAATGTTAATGCTGATGCTAATGCTAATGCTAATGCTAATGCTAATATGCTAAATGATAATGATAATGATAATGATAATGATAATGATAATGATAATGATAATAATAATAATAATAATAATAATAATAATAATAATAATAATAATAATAATAATAATAATAATAATAATATTTTATTCATCCATGTATATTCCTTTCTCTAACAGAAACGAAATGCCAGGGGGGGGGGCACCTTTCGGTGCCCACGCGGACGATATGTGTTTGTTTCATTGAACATTATCCCGTCCGCCATTGTGGTGATCTCAGGGTGTCGTGGACGGCACTATTATTTTTTATTTTTTAAGTATATATATATATATATATATATATATATATATATATATATATATATATATATATATATATATATATATATATATATTATATATATTTTTTTTATTTTTTTTTATTTTTTTAAATTTTTTTTTTTTAAATTTATTTTATTTTTATTTTTTATTTTTATTAATTTTTTATTTTTTTAAAGGAGATGTTCTTTCTAATCGAATGTGATGTGTTCTAAAGGTATTGAATTGTATTTGTGAAGATGAGATGACACACACACACAAACACACATACACACGTCGGTTGTACCCTTGTTACGTATCTTAAAGTTGGTGTGTAGAATAAGTTGCCATTTGGGGTTCTCAAGCAAGGTAAGAAAAATGTATTTGGTAATCAAGGATATAAAAGGTTTTAAGAATTTCTAAATACTTGTACCTTAACGAGTAAAACCACCCTCAGGCATCCGGCCATCTCTCCCGTCACACAAACACACACACACACACACACACATACACACAAGCACACATGTACATACATACACACTTGCACGCATACACACGTACACACGCGCATATATACACACACAGACACGCAAACACACACAGCGTCGGTGGCCGAACGGTTAGGCTGCCAGATTGGGGATCGTGAGGTCCCGGGTTCGAATCTAGCAAAAGCCAAATCTGACGTTGTGTTCCTTGGGAAAGACACTTAACACGCATTTCCCCCTCGACCCAGGTGCAAAATGGGTTCAAGCACTAGCTTAAGAGTAAAAACCTGCGTCAGACTAGTGTCCTGTCCAGGAGTGATTATTATCACATATTCTACTTCAGGCTATAGAAACCGGGATAAACTCCGGATCTATGGGCCGCAGTGGCATGAAGGAACTTTATAAACACACACACACACACACACACACACACACGCACATATACACTGCAACAACAACAAGAAGCATGAAAAAAGAAAACCAAGATAAAATATCAAAGAAGATAAGACGAAAGATGTTAGCCTGTACATACTCTTTAATCAAGTAAAACCATACCATGCACATATTTTTCTACAAATGTGTGGAATAAAAGAAGATAAGATATGTAATCATTGTATTCTACATAATATGATGCAAGGCCTATAATATTAAAAATACGTTAATGAAACACCAATGCATGTGATCTAAAAAGAAGGCTTCGTTTTCGAGGAACAAATTTTACTGTATTGAATAAAAAATTGGAATCTTGAGTGTATCAGTGTATCACAGTGCATGGGGTCCCGACGTAAGTTATTCTCAAATGAATCATTTTTCCAGCAAATTATGAGAAGGGCAGACTTTTCTTCCATGCAAATCACGCCAGAATTGGATCAGCATAAAAGCATTCGTTCTCAATCCCAAGACTGTCCTTGCCCTTTCCATATTTCGACGTTACGATTCTAAACCATCCGCTCTCTCCCCTGGAAGAAACAAAAACATGCATTGACAAATTATTCAAAGAATAAGGTAAACTATTTAACAGAACAATGTCGGTGATAATGTGAGTTTTCTTTTGAGATTTCGCGATACCTAATTGAGGGGAGCGTAGTTAGCTCAGTTGGTAGGAAGCTTTCTTTTCATGGCGAGGTCGCGGGTTCGATCCCCTGGTGGCCTGGATTTTTTTCTGTTTATTCCATGTATTTTTCTCGTCTTTGTTCCTATGTGGCTTTCATATTATCTTGTGTCATTACTTTCACTTGAGGTGCTGGTAGCTCAGTCGGAAGAGCGCCTTTCTACCATGTAGCAGGCCGAAGTTCGATTCCCAGAACCGACAAATGTTGGCCCAGCAGCAGCGAAATGTGGGTAGCTAGACCTGTTCAGCCTTGGGGAAAGTAAAACCGGGGTGGAACGCAATGGCAAACTACCCAACTATGTCGTATGTCTAGAAAGCAATGGCAAACTACCACACTATGTCGTATGTCTAGAAAGCAATGACAAACTACCACACTGTGTCGTATGCCTAGAAAGCAATGGCAAACTACCATACTATGTCGTATGCCTAGAAAGCAATGGCAAACTACCACACTGTGTCGTATGCCTAGAAAGCAATGGCAAACTACCACACTATGTCGTATGCGTAGAAAGCAATGGCAAACTACCACACTATGTCATATGCCGAGAAAGAAAAGCAATGGCAAACTACCACACTATGTCGTATTCCTAGAAAGCAGAAAGCAATTGCAAACTACCACACTATGTCGTATGCCTAGAAAGCAATGGCAAACTACCACACTGTGTCGTATGCCTAGAAAGCAATGGCAAACTACCACACTGTGTCGTATGTCTAGAAAGCAATGGCAAACTACCACACTGTGTCGTATGTCTAGAAAGCAATGGCAAACTACCACACTGTGTCGTATGATAGAAAGCAATGGCAAACTACCACAATATGTCGTATGCCTAGAAAGCAATGGCAAACTACCACACTGTGTCGTATGCCTATAGATGCCCAGAAAGCAATGGCAAACTACCACACTGTGTCGTATGCCTAGAAAGCAATGAAAGCAAACTACCACACTGTGCCGTATGCAGAAAGCAATGGCAAACTATACACTGTGTCGTATGCCTAGAAAGCAATGGCAAACTACCACACTATGTCGTATGCCTAGAAAGCAATGACAAACTACCACACTGCGTATGCCTATGACAAACTACCACACTATAACATATGCCTAGAAAGCAATGCAAACTACCACACTATATGCATGAAAGCAATGACAAACTACCACACTGTGTCGTATGCCTAGAAAGCAATGGCAAACTACCACACTGTGTCGTATGCCTAGAAAGCAATGGCAACTACCACACTATGCCGTATGCCTAGAAAGCAATGGCAAACTACCACACTATGTCGTATGCCTAGAAAGCAATGGCAAACTACCACACTATGTCGTATGCCTAGAAAGCAATGGACAAACTACCACACTATGTCGTATGCCTAGAAAGCAATGACAAACTACCACACTATGCCGTATGCCTAAAAGCAATGGCAAACTACCAAACTAGACACTATGTCTATGCCTAGAAAGCAATGCATGTCGTATGCCTAGAAAGCAATGGCTACCACACTATGTCGTATGCCTAGAAAGCAATGACAAACTACCACACTATGCCGTATGCCTAGAAAGCAATGGCAAACTACCACACTATGTCGTATGCCTAAAGCAATGACAAACTACCACACTATGTTGTATGCCTAAAAGCAATGACAAACTACCACACTATCGTATGCAAACTATGCAATAAAAGCAATGGCAAACTACCACACTATGTCGTATGCCTATGCCTACCACAATGCAATGGCAAACTACCACACTATGTCGTATGCCTAGAAAGCAATGACAAACTACCACACTATGTCGTATGCCTAGAAAGCAATGACAAACTACCACACTATGTCGTATGCCTAGAAAGCAATGGCAAACTACCACACTATGCCGTATGCCTAGAAAGCAATGACAAACTACCACACTGTGCCGTATGCCTAGAAAGCAATGGCAAACTACCACACTATGTCGTATGCCTAGAAAGCAATGGCAAACTACCACACTATGTCGTATGCCTAGAAAGCAATGACAAACTACCACACTATGTCGTATGCCTAGAAAGCAATAACAAACTACCACACTATGTCGTATGCCTAGAAAGCAATGACAAACTACCACACTATGTCGTATGCCTAGCAATGACAAACTACCACACTATGTCGTATGCCTAGCAATGACAAACTACCACACTATGTCGTATGCCTAGCAATGACAAACTACCACACTATGTCGTATGCCTAGCAATGACAAACTACCACACTATGTCGTATGCC
>JAXRKP010001073.1:142500-171483 GCA_037039925.1 Doris montereyensis | reverse complement strand
ACATTTAGCTTGTTGCGCGAAATTCACGTGCGTAAGGAATCATTTCATCAAATATTCATGAATTCCGTGTCAAAGGTTGTGAAAACCAAAAGAGGCTGGAAATGAAAATGAAGATGCTCCAAAGCCAAGGGGATTCATGAATTATTTATTTTCATCATGCCACCTTGTCCATCAATTAATGTGTTTGCATATATTTTTTTATCCATGCAATTTTGAAGAATAATATCGGAAACATTTATTTAGCTGCTGTTATGAGTCTTGTTCAACAGGAGCGTAAAGCCAACCATTGAGTAAAAAAGTGAGTACTCTCCAATTAGGTATTCTTGCTAACATGAGCAACTATAGACGTCGTAGTAGAATTTTATGCATAGCGTTTATATCTATATAGAAACCAATTATGACTTTAAAACATTTTTCAGCTTTACAATTTACAGTCATTTAGATCTAGAATCTAGACAGAGCTAATATCTAAATCTAGAGCTAGATCTAGATCAAGATAGTCTAAGATAGAAGAGATTTAGATCTAAAATCTAGATCTAGATTCTAGGTACATGTACTAGAGATCTAGAAAAATCTAAAGTAGATTAGATTCTAGATGTAGAATTTAGAGAATTTAGATCTATGTATAGATTCTAGATCTATAATATGGCTCTAAATCTCTAAATTTAGACTAAAAAGACTGAAAAGGCTGATAGATTCTGGAGAGAGAGAGAGAGAGAGAGAGAGAGAGAGAGAGAGAGAGAGAGAGAGAGAGAGAGAGAGAGAGAGAGAGAGAGAGAGTAAAGCCAACCATTGAGTAAAAAATAGTGAGTACTCTCCAATTAGGTATTCTTGCTAACATGAGCAGCTATAAGCTCAAGACGAACATGTTTTTTTGTTTTATTTTGTGGGCTTTTTGTTTCATTTTCTTAGGAGAAGGGGGGTTATTTATTTGAAGAAAAAATTTTTATTCACGTTTTGCGATTTTTAGTTTTGAATCTTTCTTGGTTTACACTTATCTCTATAGACATGACAGAAACATAAAAAAGGAAGAAAGAAAGGTATTTGGGAACGCGTAAATTTAATTATATTGATCAGAATGATTATTTGCTATTCATGACGGGCACCTGAGAGTGAAAATATGCCATTCATCAGTAGTATCTGATGTATTGCAGATTACAATCACGATGCGAGTAGAATTTTGGTACTTGTTTGTACTTGAGTATCTTCTCGTGGTAAGGGTGTCATTTCATTGTTCTCACTCAGCGTCATTCATTGTTTGCCGAGCTGAGCTCTCATGTATCGTACTCGTTTAGTACTCGATTACAAGTACCACTCCGTCTGTACCTGATGACTTTGTAAGTATACAGTGTGAATCAAGAAGACAGCTTGCTTGTTCTAAGATCAAATAAATGTATTTATTCTTGTTAAGAGCGGAGCGAGTCCTGATGAAGGCATTTTTTACCACAAATCTGACAAATCTTGTTCATTATGCGCTACTGAATGGAGCAGTTCATTCCCTCCACATTGATACCCCAATACAAAGCTCAGTATTTATTCTTAAATTTTATAAGATGTTTTAAAGAAATGATACTGGCCTAACCATCGACACATTGGTTGTACCATAAAAGACGGAAATATTCTCCAAAGTATAACAAGTTGGTACTCATTTTGATCATCACAAAGTACTCTCTCTGAAAACTGTACATTTGAGGAATTATTAACAATATTTGCTAAGAAAATGACAGGAGACATTCTCACTTTTATGTAAAAAGAAAAAATGACATCCGACATGAGTATAAGAGACCCTGGAGCTGTTGAAATAGGGTTGACAAGACTTATTCTCAAGATTATATCCAAGCGTTCTATTATTATTTTCTAGGTTTATTGATATGCGAGAAAAATATTCAAGTAACGGACAAAAATGTTTTAAACATGATTTACTCAAAATGTTACTTTTTGGACCGTGATTTGCGATCTACTTTTTTGTTTATTGTCTAATTGCTATCATATTTGGTATATAGCATCTATGAAGCAATACAATATTTTTCCCAGTAACGATTTTCAATATCTTTTTTGTGAAAATATTGTTTTTGTGATTAAATTTGCCAAAAATTTAAATGTTAGAGAGAGAGAGAGAGAGAGAGAGAGAGAGAGAGAGAGAGAGAGAGAGAGAGAGAGAGAGAGAGAGAGAGAGGAGAGGGAGGGAGGGGAGAGGGAGAGAGCAAGGGAGGAGGGAGGAAGGGGGGAGATAGAGAGACAGGAGACAGGCAGACCAACAGAGACAGAGACAGACAGACATTCTTATTTTGATTTATTTAATGTATGAGCTTTTAATGTTGGAGAATGTGTAGGTGGGATGGGCATGGATGGATCCGTCTTGCTCTTAGCTTTTTAATTTTTTAGTTCTTCTTTATTATGCTTCTACTCAGACTGGATGGAAAAAGGATTTGGATTTCTTTTTCGTGTGTTCATTAAATGTATGCAAGTAAAAGTTTGATATTCTACAGGTTAGAGTGGAGAGAAATAAATTGAAAGTGAATGTGGTAGGCTTTGAGGGGGTGGCATAGAGGAGGACTGCACTTCAATCAGTGTGAATCACCTCATAGAACTGAATGATGTAAAATATTTACCCTTTTAGTTTCAACAGCAGTCTCACAAGTATATTTTAATGTTTTATATTGGAAAAAAAGATAGATACGTTGCCACTTTTTGAGATGCAGCACTGTTCAATTATTGCTGCAACCAGTATGTAAAAACATATTTAGTATGTTTTTTTTGGCTTTGAGTGTAATTCTGTATTTAATTAAAAAAGTACATCTATATGAATGATGGTTAACTGTATTTTGTATGTAAAAACCCTATGTTAACTGCAGAAATTTCTAGAGAGATTGGGATGAAAGTCCAGAGACACCATACTTTGCCAGAAAGGCCAGTGGTTGGTAAAATTTTGCTATTAACTAAAAGGGGGTTACTTCAAGTTAAAATTATCAATGCCTTCTGCAATTTTATGTGCCATTGCACGTAACCTTTATCTGCAAAATACACCAGAGAAGGTTTACAGATCAGAGGAAGGAGAAGAGTGAGAATGGTTGCGTGGTCAGAGTCTGTTTTTAAATTTTTTTAAAGTTGGCAGCTGTGTAATTTTTAAGTGTTGTATTTTAACCTTCTGTATATTTCTAATCACAGATCATGGTTTATAAAAGGAAGGCATAAAGTGGAGATGACTTGGATGGCGATCAGTCGGTTCATTGCCTATACAGACATTCTTTTGGAGATAGACTTAGGTGTCTAAAGGACATCAGGGTGTTCATTCACTTTGTGTCTGTTTCAAAATCTTAAAATTGTATTTTCAAGTCTCTGAACAATTTAAATTGAGAATATAAAAGAATGAAATTGTGTTTTTTGATTAATTATGATGAATAATGATATGATGAATCGGGTGAGATTGTTGATTATAATCTCATTATTATCAATCATTTTGTATTTATATATCTTCATTGTTATATTTGCTTGTTCTTACTAATTATTCTAGTCCTACTACTACTACTACTACTACTACTACTACTACTACTACTACTACTACTGCTGCTGCTACTACTGCTGTGCTCTGCTGCTGCTGCCTCGGCTAACAGCAACGCTGCTGCTGCTGCTGCTACTGCTGCCTGCTGCTGCTGCTGCTGCTGCAACGCTGCTGCTGCTGCTGCTGCTGCTGCTGCCTGGGTGCCCAGCAGCAGCAGCTGCTGCTGCTGCTCCTGCTGCTGCTGCTGCTGCTGCTGCTGCTGCTGCAGCAGCAGCAACTGCTGCTAGTCCTGCTGCTGCTGTTCCTGCTACTACTATTACTACTACTACTATTACTACTACTATTACTACTACTACTACCACTACTACTACTACTACTACTACTACTACTACTACTACTACTACTACTACTACTACTACTACTACTACTACTACTACTACTACTACTCCTACTGCTGCTGCCACTACTACTACTACTACTACTACTACTACTACTACTACTACTACTACTACTACTACAATTATTTCTACTACTGCGGTTACCATGTATTATTGCTCTTATAGTTATTGTAAAAATAAATACCATCAACATCACTAATTAGTATTATATTATTAAAATCAGTTTCTTTTTGTTGTCGGTTTTAAATTTTTTTCATTAATGTTATTATTTTTATCTTTAGTAATACAGTAGTTACCACCTAAATACCTGGGACTTAGGAAGCAAAGAAAGGGGACATAGGGAGACATGGGCATATATGAAAAAATCGGTCAGGCTAAAAACTGGAGATAAAAGGGATTAGTAACCAGATTGTTTGTGTTAGAAGTCCTCAGAATTTTTGCAAAATTGAATATGAGAAATAAGGGACTCCTGAAAATCATAAAGTTCTTTAGCACTTACGTGGTGAGCGCACGGGCAGGTTGACCAGCACTCACCACGGAGACCGAAAGATACAACAGTTATGGCCAGTCGGAGCCAGGTGAGCAATAAAACTGTTCCCACCTCATCCCCTTAACTCAACTGCAATGCCTGCTAGGTCAGATAAAAATGTTTGAGAATTTAATGTAACTTATGATATCAAGGAGGGAGAAGTAGGTGAAGACTGCAAGACTGCTCAATCAAATGTCAGACAAACCAGTGATCCAATGAGACAAAGGCTTTGTGATACAGTGGGTGGAGTTAAGAAGAGATGACTGCTCATTTTTAATTAAACTATATTGGATTTTATATAAAGGATGGTTACAATGCATCACAAATTGGTGAAGGGCATAAATTAGGGCTATTAGCAATGAGATTTCATATAATGTATAATAAAAAGAAATAATTTATACAACTACGGACGCATTTCTTATGATAATTTAGTGAAGGTTACTTCGTAGTTGTAGAGGACAGGCATTTAGGGGATACTGCTTTTGAAAATTGGCATTTGAAGGGACAATTTATATAGAAAAAAAACGGTTTCACTGAGAAACAGGCATTATGGCGGTGGGCATTTAGGCAGTAATTACTTTAGTAGTTCGGCCTTATGTGTTGCCTAAGCACCACGAGGATAAGTGTACTTTAGTCGTAGTAAAGACGAACAGTGAGGCAAGGGGCATGTTGAAAATGAAGGAAAAGACAATAAATAATATTAAAACCCCGAAAGATGAGACAAATACAAGGAACAGTAAAAATCTTAGATTTTACATGAGAGAAAAAAATATCAAGAAATTTTTTAGAGTGCAAACCCATAATAGCTTTTTGGTTCAAAGGCCTCTGGACTACTGAGTCCACTTTAAAAAATAAGAATTGGTATTTCGGTGATGATTAAATAAGAATTGGTATTTCGGTGATGATTAAATAAGAATTGGTATTTCGGTGATGATTAAATAAGAATTGGTATTTCGGTGATGATTAAATAAGAATTGGTATTTCGGTGATGATTAAATAAGAATTGTATTTCGTGATGATTAAATAAGAATTGGTATTTCGTGATGATTAAATAAGAATTGTATTTGGTGATGATTAAATAAGAATTGGTATTTCTGATGATTAAATAAGAATTGGTATTTAAATTTGATGATTAAATAAGAATTGGTATTTCGGGTGATGATTAAATAAGAATTGGTATTTTCGGGTGATGATTAAATAAGAATTGGTATTTACTTGATGATTAAGAAATAATGATTTAAATAAGAATTGGTGTTTAGTGATGATTAAATAAGAATTGGTGTTTCGGTGATGATGAAATGAGAATTGGTGTTTCGGTGATGATTAAATGAGAGTGCAAGAGGATCCCAAGAATTTTGAATAGAATATATAGTGCAATTAGAGAGCTGAAGTTTGTATTAAAAAACCGTCCATTTGTAGGGGACAGTGCCTGGTAAATATGTGAATGGATTTGATTTGATTTACCCACATCCACTAATTAGAGGGGACCTCAGGTTTTTGTAGATTTTTTATACAGTCTGGACTGCCCTGTAAACAGCCAAGGGATCTTTAGTTGTCCACAGAGTGTTGTGATTGGCACACAGTACCTCCTTTATCAGCCGTGTCTGATGGGACCAGGGTGTCATCCACCAACCTGGACCTGTGGGGGGTGGAGGGGGGGGGGGGGGTTGTTAGATTTTGGTAGAAAAAATTCCAGAAAACTTTCAAGGGGCCTGCACCTTGTCTCTGGACTACGTGTCTCCCTACACTGATAATATGCGAACAGATGTAAAGATGTATGTATGCCTTTGTGGAGTCAAAGGTTTATGTATCTATTTTGATATCTTCATTACATCTGATGTAATTCCTTTAAATATTTTTTCTTCCAGCCCTTCATAAGACCTGCCAGCAAACTCAAGCATCATGTGTATGTGTGTTAGGTTTTCCTATTATATTCACTTGATATCTTTGTTTTATGGATTCTCAATAGAGATATGAATTAATTACAACAGTTGTATGTATGTTCGGCAATAGAAACTCGTCAACTGCAAGATGCTCGAAGTAGTACAGTTGCCACCATTTAGCACAGTGAACAGCGAAATGTTTCCTTTATGAGAACGAAAATGGCTGTAACATAATTTTATTTCATATATGGTATAGAAGTCACTGTAGTGCCGGGGGTGTCCGTTAGCTTAGCTTAGCCTTGGTATGATGAGAAAATAATACCCAACTCGAGTGTTAAATTTGACGTAAAAACAAAGTTTTTCATGCTAATAACAAATACTTATAAGAACGTGTTACTCATTTTAATGGCTGGTATGACGTCTAGACTTCAAAGCAAAGGATCGGATAATTCAAGCTAGAAATCTCTGTAAGAGGAGACAACCACATTCACATATCTCTGTGAGACAGAAAAGGAAGTGGACCATTCCCCCAAGCTTTTACGCAACCTAGAGCTAAAACATAATTTGCTCTGAATTGGGGAAGAGGAGAGGGATGGTTAACTTATTTAGATTACAGCATTTGATTGGAAAGGTTTATCGAAACAAAGAACGAATCGACAGGCAGATAAAAAGAAAGAAAAACAAAACAAAACAAACAAAAAACCCACACAAAAAAAAACAACAAAAAGAAATTTAAAAAATACCCTAGACTGAACGTCAGTCGATTTCATGATCAGGGGAAGTCTGTGGTGCCAGGCCTCAGAGAAACCATATTTTGCATGTAAGTCATAAAGGATCCCAAGATCGTTTTCATTTAAGGAAGATTTCTACTTGATTATTGAACATTTTATTGTTTCCCCATCTTTGAGTAGAATTTACATTCACCTAAGGCGTCATTTTGAACATGTTTTATATAAAAAAAGTCGGAATAGCACTGTTGACGTTACCCGCATAACCTCAGTATCGAATACTCACCTGATCTAATAATCGTATTTGATATCACCTGGGGTGTGATAAGTTCATATAAATATAAATATACATATGTATTACCAATTTTCCTAATTTGCCTGTTCCTTCACACAGTCTTTTGAGCGGGTCGTTGTTCAAAATTCTGCATGGCCTTTCACCGAGTTTGTGTGAGGCTGTACAAAGTGTCAGCCGCTGGAAAGTTGTACAAGCCGCATTTCCCATCTCATGCATGCCTGCTCATCATTAGTGTCTGCTTGTAAACAGGTAAGCATATATATATATATATATATATATATATATATATATATATATATATATATCAGCAATCGAGGATGAGAATTCCTATGTGTCTCTTTTGAGATTTTTTCTAGCTATCTATCTATCTTTCTATCTATCTGTCTATCTTTCTATCTATCTATCTATCTATCTATCTATCCATCCTATCTGTCTATCTATCTATCTATCTCATCTATCTATCTATCTATCTATCTATCTATCTATCTATCCTCTCTTTCTAACTCTCTATCTATCTATCTATCTATCTATCTATCTATCTATCTATCTATCTATCTATCTATCTATCTATCTATCTATCTATATATCTATCTATCTATCTATCTATTTATATATCTATTTTTTCTGTTATTCTCTCTCCACTACCCTCTCTGTCTCTTTCTGTCTGCCTGTCTGCTTGTCCGTCTGTCTCCTTGTCTGTCTGTCTGTCTCTATCTCGCTTTCTCCTCCCCCCCCTTTCTCTCTCTCTCTCTCTCTCTCTGTCTCTCTCTCTCTCTCCCTCCCTCCCTCCCTCCCTCACCCTCCCCCTCCCTCCCCCTCCCTCACTCCTCCCTCCCTCCTCCCTCCCCTCTCCATATATATATATATTGTCCACACTCACTGTTGTCAGGTTTGTGTATAATGTATACATTCTGAGGAACAGTAAGGATTTACTTGCCAATTTAGGGATAAAAACATTCAAAATAAATGTGTTATCCCATGGTCTGTTGATTACCTTATTGGCAGATTACAGGCTTCACCGCTTGGCGGTGATCCATAAGCCTGGATAGGACTTGAGACTTCTTTCACACTATTAGAATAGTCAAGTGTTCTTTATAGTCCACAACATGTTGACATTGAACCTTCAGACTATTTGGCCTGTTTGGCATTTATGGCTAAGTTCTAAACCCAGCCTCCCTAATGGCAGCCGGAAATCATTATTGTTTGGGTGCTTACTATTGAATCCAAACCACACACCTATGAATTGAAAGGTAAGCATCATGCCTCTTTTAACATTGAATGTAAACCGCTGACCTGTGAAGTGAAAGGTAAGCATCATGCCTCTTTAACATTGAATGTAAACCACTGACCTATGAAGTGACAGGTAAGCATCATGCCTCTTTTAACATTGAATGTAAACCACTGACCTATAAAGTGACAGGTAAGCATCATGCCTCTGGACCACATGTGAATCCCTTCCAATACAGTTGTAAGAATAAATATCATAATTATCATAATAGACTTTATCCAAGGCTATGTTTTAAATTATAGCTGCCCATTGCCCATAGCCTTATTTTTTTGTCTCTTTCAACTCTTTGACAATTGTGTTTACTATATAAATCATACTAGGTAACTCAGATAAAAGATTTGGAGCAAGTGAAACTAAACTACTCTATACGCTTCACTGATTATCTTGGACGCTGCCTTCAGAATGTGAAGATGCTGACTCAGAGAACCTGGCGCTCAAGAAGGAGCGTGGCCACAGTGCTCCCCACATGCACTCACTCAGCACTGTTCAGCTGTTTGTCTATTTGTTTGCTCCACTTATACATCTGATGAAGGCAAGTGTTACACATTTGTATGCAAAAACAATTTCATACATCGATGGTGTCGGGGCACAGTCTAGCCAAGTCTAAAAACACTAATTTTACAGGAGAGACAAAACACTGAATAATTCTCATGAAAATCGGTTTTAAAACCATAATATTTTGCACACATTATGAGACGGATGGGATGTTTGTTCCAATGGGCTAATTATTTATTTTTACATGAAATTGATTTATTATAACTTCTGACTTGGCCGTTTTGAGACATAAGAAATTCAAGCACTCAGCCTTGACTGACCCTTTGGTTGAGAACTGACTTGGCTGTTTTTCTGGCGATATGAAAAACAAAAGCTCAACTTAACCGGTTTGATAAAACATAGTTTTGAAGGATTTCTATAAGATAATGTCTTCTGCTATTTTTATACAGTGTAGCTTTAGTTGCTGTTAATATGAATTGATACTTTTCTTAAAATTGGAAATTTTGGACTTGGCCAAGGTTTGTGCCCGACACTATTGGTGTGTATATCAAGGATGGCTAACAGAATGCTAATAACGTTAATGTTTATAAGAAAAGGAATTGTAGGAGGGGGAATGAACATAAAAGTTCAAGAGTCCAAGTTTTACATTTTAGGTTGAGCAGGTACAATAGTATTCATGATTCATGTTATAGTATTTTTGAAAAAATTTGTTGAATGTTGACAGATCTGTCTTTCCATGGTTCTGACCTGTGTTATTAACATGAACATAATTATCATGAACTCCATATCTTTGATGTTTGACCTTTGACCTCAGGATTCAGACTTTGAGTCATTGAAGTTGGAAACGGTTTACGGTTATGGCAGCCCTTGTGGGAATACCAACAGCCAGATATCCCTTTGCTTTGCCACACCCGTCAAGCCTCAGAGGAGTGTCTTGAAAGCTCAACGTTCCCAGCTAAAAGTCAACACAAATTCTGCGAACATCTATATTGGAAAAGGTAAGCGTTCTTGTCACACAAAACTAGAGGCACTTGATACACAAATGAAACAAGGGCAGAAAGATCAATGCAGTTTAAGCAGTTTGTTATGCAGTGGACTCGTGCTACAGTACTTGCTTTTTTAGTTCTAGGTCTGGGCTTTGAGTCTCACGGTTTAGTCTACAGATGTTATTGATGTTGTAGTTCTACTATCACTATTGCCATTGTAGTGATAGACCAGAGAATGTGAGCATGAAGAGATGAAACCCAATTTAGCCAGGCCTGAAGTTGTGCTGGACATATTTTCCATCACTCACCCAAATGCATTTTAGTGTTAGCTATAGTTGATACGGTCGGCATGCAACAGATGTGCCAAGCCTGAACTAACACTTCCCTAAACTGAGATAAGTTCCAACTCTGTAGACTGCTATACTTAGAGGAAACTTTTCCTCTTTTACTTATCTGTCATGGAAATATTTACCTTTAATTACCAGGGCTGTAAAGTATTTTACAGTTGCTCTTTTGCTCTAGGTGCAAGTCAATGTTTCTCTCAAGGAATTTCTCTATTATTTGTCTAATTGTAAATATGTGGTCTTGTACTTCTTCCTGGTCTAAATCCACTCTGGTGTTTTTCAATCTGATCCTCTACTTGTTTACTTGGCCAATGGGTGAACAAACAACTTAACAGGTGTTTTGTTCATTTTGTTTAACAATGCCTGATGGTGTGTAAGTTACTGACTATGTAACATGGCAAAACAGTACTTAAAAACTGGCAAGCCTCCATCTGTTATAAAGATAAAGATAAAAATGTCTTTATAGTCTGTATCTCCACTAAAGTGCAGGCTTACCGACTGTACATCATTTATCCCTCAGCAGGCCATTTCATTGAAAGTCCTTCTCAGCTCCTTGGGGGCATGCACTACAACAATCTGTCAGGCGCCTTTCTATACTAACATTCTTGACAAGATCTTTCTCTACCTATAGCTGGTTACTCATTCACACCTGAGTCAAGTGAGGAGAGCAGAGTGAAGCAGATTTTCTAAGAGTACAACATTATAAAAAAACAAGTGAATGTATTGTCAAGTCGAGATGAAACATGCTGTAAAATTATATCTATTGCATTACAAAATTCACACAAGATTCAATAGCAAAGGAAGGGCAAAGGTGGGTAGATCACTCCTTTTGTTTTAGTTGGGCAGTTTAAGTGTTTTGTTTCAAAGGTTTGACAATCGAGATATTTTTATTGGTAAAAAAGAGAAACCGTTCTGAAAGGAAGCATAAATAGAAATATTTTGTATATTTCACATCATTCATGGTTCAAGCTTTGAGTCTAGCCTTGTGTTAGCACTTATTTTATCAGTTCTCTGCTAATTCATCCAAGTACAGTAGCCTCTGTCTACGGATGACATAAAAATCTTACATTTTAGCGAATGGGGCATTTTGATGGAGTTAAGGACTAGAACTCATTACATGCGGCAACAATGTATTTTCTTTCGGATAACTTGTGTATCATACAGAGTATGATCTCCATGGGTAAAAGTGAAATAAGACCTCTCTCAGATTGTTTCACCCTGATCAAAGAGAGAGAGAGAGAGAGACGATCGGACTGTTTGTCTGGCAGACCTATTGAGTAAGGGAGAGAAGGGGTGTGCAAGGGTGACTAGAGTCCAGACAGCCAAGACTAGTTGCACATTGTGTGTATGAGTGTGTACACATGGTTAACATAGAATTAGATCCAACACATACACACACAGACATGTGCGTGACACATTATGTCACTGGGACGAGGCAAGAAGAGGTTATCAAGTTTATTTTTGACAGCAATTGACTTTTTAAATGCAACAAGTTGAAGACGGACTTACAAAAACTTGTTACATTTTAGCAAAGTCAAGCCAGCAGTTGTTGCATTTTGAGGGGTAATTAGCATTGTAAAATTTGGTTACAGGAAAAAGCCATGCATTATTACAAAGCATGCATTTTGGCGAGACTACTGTACAGTAATACTGCCAACATGATTTGAAGTAAGCAGTAGCACTGAAAACTTAAAACTGAAATTACTTTCTTTTTTATCAGCTCTCATTCTATCTTTCGGTGTATGGGTTTAGATGCCCGAAATGATCTTTTCCAGGCTGCCTTGTCCTGACATTTTCTGTTTCTTCAGTGAAAGTTAAATTTCTTTGCTCTAGGTGCAAGTCAATGTTTCTTTCAAGGAATTTCTCTATCATTTGTCTAATTGTAATTATGTGGTCTTGTACTTCTTCCTGGTCTAAATCCACTCTGGTGTTCTTCAATCTAATCCTCTACTCTTTTCCTTATTTTCATTTTCAGAATCCTGGCATACATTTTTCCTAGTACACTAAGTAGTGATATCCCTCTATCGTTTGAGCATTCCATAGTTGATCCTTTCTTGTGTATTGGTGCTACCGTTGCCTTTTTCCAGTCGTCTGGCACCTGTTTTGACTTCCATGCTTGTTGACATATTGCATGTAGTAGTTTGTCTGCCTCTCTCCCTTGATTTTTAATAATTTCTTAATAGATTTGATTTGCTCCTGGGGCCTTTCCTAATTTCACTTTTCTTATAGCTGGTTGGAATTCTTCCATGAGATATCTACATCTTGAGCAGTCTCGTCTGGATTACTTGTTATTCTTACTCCTTGCTTCATAAGTTCTGGAGGGATTATGTAATTGTTGAAAATACTTTCTCCACGTTTCCATGATTTCGCTGTCTTTTTTCATTATTTCTCCTTTGGCATTCTTAATTTGTCGTATTTTACATACTTTGGTCTTTCTCATGCTCTTCATTGCTCCCCAGAACAGCTTTTGATTTCCTTGATAGCGTTCCTGAAGTCTTTGTCCAAACTCTTCGCACTGTTCCTGCTTTGCTTTCCTCACTTCCTCTTTGGCGATAGTTCTTTTACTCCACGTAATCTGTCCTATCCTCTTTGTTTGCAAGTATTTCTTCCAGATATCCTTCTTTTCTTTGATGATAGTCTTGACATTCTCATTCCACCATGCTGTTCTTTTCCCATCTCCTTAATTTGTTTCCTACCACAGACCTCGTCAGTACAACTGAGGAGTGTTTCTTCATACATTTGCCACTTTTCTTCCACTGTGCTATCCTTCAGATCCATCTGCCTTTCACTGATAAATCGTTTTATCCTAGATTGGTATATCTGTTTTACTATCGGCTTACTTAGTTCTTCTATTTTGAGTTAAGTAACTTTCTTCTTTCCCTTTCTGTTTGTTTTCTTCAGTTAGTAATCGCATTTTGGCAATCACTAGGTGATGGTCACCAAATATTTCAGCTCCTCTGTTTACTCTTGCATCCATTGTACTGTGAAATAGGGAACTGCTATTACATAGTCTATGATTGACTTTTCACATCTGTCTTCATTTACTCTTGTATATTTGTAGATATCTTTCTGAGAAAAATTGTGTGGGCTATTTTCATGTTATTCTTTAGGCAAAAATTTATTAGTCTCTCATTTGGAGAAGCTGTTGTCTCTCCTTCTTTACCTATTACTCCTCTTGATGTTTCAACATTGTTGCCCACTCTAGCATTTAAATCTCCTAACACCATTAGTTCCTGTTTGGATTTGAGATTCTCTACAGCTGTTTGTAAATCGTTTTTGAAGATACCTTTTTCTTCTTTGGTGGCATCTTCGTTTGGTCCATAAGCTATAAATAATTTAATATCTCTTCCTTTTGGTTTGATGTTCACCTCTAATAGCCGTGGGCTTATAAGTTTCCAACTTTCTAATAGCTTTTCTTGCCCTTTATGCATAAGAAGGCCTACTCCTGCACTAGCTCTATCTTTGACATCTACTCTTGAGAAGATTAAAGTATGATTTGGTCCCCTACATTTTCTATTCCTTGTCCTTTTTTCTTTGTTTCTGTAATGGCCAAAATGTCCACTTTGAATTTTTCCATTTCTTCAGCTAATTCTATCTCTTTTCCCTTTATTACACTAATACTCCATGTTCCAAAAGTCACAGTCCGTGTTCTTTTCCAGAATCGTCTTCAAAGTTCAAGCCGGTATATGATATTTCTTTCTTTGAATCAGTTTGGTTTTGGATAAGCAGGGGATTAACCCTAGGTAGATAGTGGGGCTGCCACTTTGAGGCCCCCTGACGCTTGTTATTTTCTGTCAGGATTAACTTCCTTAGCTTTTGGTTGCCCAAAACCAGCCTGCAAGGCAGCAGGTTGTTATTTTCTGTCAGGATTAACTCCCTAGCCTTTGGTTGCTAAAACCAGCCTGCAAGGCAGCAGGTTGTTATTTTCTGTCAGGATTAACTCCCTTAGCCTTTGGTCAACCAAGCCCCGCCTGCAAGACAGCAGGTTGTTTTCTGTCAGGGTTAACTTCCTTAGCCTTTGGTCAACCAAGACCCGCCTGCAATGCAGCAGGAGGCTCGTGGAGGGCAGGACTGCCTATTCCCCCGTACAGGTGCTTACCTGTCCACTACCTGGGAAATTACATGTATGACTTTAAAATTAAAATCTGATGAGTTAAATTCAAGGTTATATGCACTGGCAATCAGGCTCAAGAATAATCGAGTTATTCAGTTATTATAAAGGTTGATTAAAATTTAAAGAAGAAGAAATTATCTCGTTTATTCCGTCAGGTACATCCAGAGAAAACCTGGCATTTTTATTTGATGAACCGAAGAAGCGGTCCAAGCCCGGAGGAAGTGCAGCCATCCAACGCACCCTGGCCAGGATGAGTGACATATGCACACTGTCTACTGCCGAGTCTCAAACAGCCACCATGGAATTGATTTGTGAGAACTGCAACACTGTCATTCCTATGAAGGTAGGTAACAAAGTTAGGATATATTACTGACCTGTCACAGACACACACACACATACACACACACACGCTGCACACATACATACATTACACACATACAGCTACCCACACAACCACACACATTATGCATATATATATACACTTGACACACACACATACACACTCACACATACGTACATACATACATACATACATACATACATACATACATACATACATACATACATACATATACACATAACACATACCCACACACATGCACATTCATTCACACACACACACACACACACACACACACACACAAACATACACTTAAACTCTTAAAAAGATTGATAAATTTTATGTGTCTGTATATGAATAATGTGTACAAATGTATGCAACAGCATCCAGTATTTAAGAATGATAATAAAAAAATTTATTAAGTGTGTTTTTAATGTTTGTATGGTTCCTGAAATTTAGCATGTATTATCCTTATCTGTATATTTGATGCATATATAAGGTTCTGAAACAGCAGTTTGATAGAAAACAAGAGATAGCCACACAAAGTTGTGCTTCTAATTACGTCAGTCTAATTTGAAGCTCTATAAACTGTGTTTAATTACGTCAGTCTAATTTGAACCTCTATAAACTGTGTTTAATTACGTCAGTCTAATTTGAACCTCTATAAACTGTGTTTAATTACGTCAGTCTAATTTGAACCTCTATAAACTGTGTTTAATTACGTCAGTCTAATTTGAACCTCTATAAACTGTGTTTAATTACGTCAGTCTAATTTGAACCTCTATAAACTGTGTTTAATTACGTCAGTCTAATTTGAACCTCTATAAACTGTGTTTAATTACGTCAGTCTAATTTGAACCTCTATAAACTGTGTTTAATTACGTCAGTCTAATTTGAACCTCTATAAACTGTGTTTAATTACTGTCAGTCTAATTTGAACCTCTATAAACTGTGTTTAATTACGCCAGTCTAATTTGAACCTCTATAAACTGTGTTTAATTACGTCAGTCGAATTTGAACCTCTATAAACTGTGTTTAATTACGTCAGTCTAATTTGAAGCTCTATAAACTGTGTTTAATTACGTCGGTCTAATTTGAACCTCTATAAACTGTGTTTAATTACATCAGTCTAATTTGAACCTCTATAAACTGTGTTAAATTACGTCAGTCTAATTTGAAGCTCTATAAACTGTGTTTAATTACGTCAGTCTAATTTGAACCTCTATAAACTGTGTTTAATTACGTCAGTCTAATTTGAACCTCTATAAACTGTGTTAAATTACGTCAGTCTAATTTGAACCTCTATAAACTGTGTTTCTGGAAATGTTCCCACGTATTGACTGTTTTCTTTTTCTCTTTCTATTCTTTCTATTTTCTTTTAAGTATGAAAAGTTTATTTAAATACATTTTGCATAAGCTCTCCTCTGTAATTTCTCTTAATGTAGATAATGCACAAATTACAGGGCTGTGAAGTTTAATGAGATACAAATATAAATACATAAAACATGTAATAATTACGTATGTCTATTTACGCATTGCATAAGCCAGAGCAGTGAGGCTGGTATGAGCTGCTGCGATGTGGCCGAAAAGACAACCTGGTGGCGTTTCTCCCAGACTCCAACAATTATGCCTTCTTGAAACTGACCAGCACGGGTGACAAAGATTACGTTAAACAGAAACTGCATCAGCCGTTACCAGTGGAACAAGAGCCCCCTGGTGCTTTAGACATTTTGAGCGCAAAGCTACTTGACATTGCTGTTCTTCGCTGTCTCTTCTGTCTGAGCTGGTCTGAGGATGGTATATATTGGGCTCTGAGGTAGGAATTTTATCTCTATTTTGTTGTTGTTGTTGGTATGTTGGGTATTAATGATAATTTATGCAGTTTGTTATTATTTCATTATTTCATTCTTTTATTATAATCATTTTCTTCTCTGAAATGTAAGGAAGAACAAAATCCGCAAAGGAAATTTTTTATATTGATTTTTTTTATATGTTATGTCGTGTTGAGACTTAAATTATTTTGGGGTTTGTCTTTGTCTTCTTTTTTTTTTTTTTTGGAGGTGTGTTCTTTTTCGTGCATTTGACGGTGCCTTTAAACCAGGATATGGAAAATTTTATGTCATGGAAAAGCAACAGCTTCACTTTGAACGATAACTGACTATATCATGGTTGCATTTGTGATTCAATAATGTTTTCCTCTATGCTCATTCTTTATGTATTCAAAGTAGTGAAAGATGCATGTATTTAAAAAAGAAATGAATGAATAGAATAGAAATTATTGCATGATTATACATTTGTCTGTTCAAGTAGCTAGAGAAAAGGAAGTAAAATAATCCACATAATCATTGAACAAACACTATTAAGACACCAACAAAGAAACAGGTGCCAGACAAAATTAATGGCAGAGAACTCAAACGAGAGAAATGTGTAGGGTAAGGAAATGAGAAGAAGAAAGTTGGGAGACACCGTACACTGTTGGCAACCATTGTCACACTTGATAGAGATAAGCCTGCCTCTGTCATTTGACATCTTCTTGACACAAAAATTTTGATTCTTTCACCTGGTTGTAAAAAAAGTAAAGTTCCTTCAAGGCCGTTATTGCCCATAGACTTGTCCTGGTTTCAATAGCGTGAAGTGGAACAGGTCATAATAATCACCTCCTGAGTCGGACAGGACGCTAGTCTGATGCAAGTTTTTTACTCCCAAGCCAGTGCTTGTACCCGTTTGCATCTGGATTGAGTGGGGAAAATGCATGTTAAGTGTCTTTGATAATAAGATGGGCATTTCCTAAAGCACACAATATTTTGTTCAGTGAACAAGCTCTAGGCGCTTTCCGAGGAATGCACCGTCGGACCTAGCTTTGCCAGAATTTGAACCTAGGACCTCATGATCCCAAGTCCGGCAGCCTATCCACTCAGCCACTGACGCCACTCAGCTGGCTGAGGGAAAAATTATTTTAATCTGATTGGATGTCAACAGTGTGAAATAGACGGACAGCAAGAGTTGTGTCATTTTCTATTTAGATAAGTGTGAGGTCAGCTATCAGATGTACTGACATTGGTTGTCATACTGGAAAAAAGTTTATTTATGTGCAATGGTCAAGCACTATACATTGGTTGTCATACTGAAAGAAGTTTCTTTATGTGCAATGGTCAAGCACTATACAAAGAGTATTGCGGTGGAACTCACAAGGGGCAAGGAGAAAGGAAAGGCCATGAGATGAAGTGTCGAAATGGACCTTGAAAAAAACCCCAACAGTCTCGAAAGGACCTCAGTTTGTTAAAGACAAAGGAAGATTTGGAGAATATTTGTTAATTGCCTATATATCCTAACAAGAGTGACAGGCAATGATGATGATGGTCACGAATCTTCTGGGATATAAAAGACATCATGCAAATTTTAAATATTTCATGAGATCAGATTTTTTGGGGACTTTGGAAATTTGGTAGCTATGTGAACAACCAGCATTGCAGCTTTTGATTGAATTTTCAAAGAGAGCATTTTAAAGTATCGTTTTCTTGTGCAACATTGTTTTTTGCCCTCATTGATCATCTTGTGTTTTCCTGTCTCTCACCTTATATATCTCTCCCCTTATATACATCTTACCTTTCTTGCATTATAGATACATGCACCAAAGGATGCTGGAAGTCAGCCAGGAGTTTTCCAGCCAAGATCCAAAGGAACGTTCTAGAAGCAGTTCTCTACCTGTTCCCGACTTGAACATTCTGATTGCACCGTTAAGACCAAATTCACATGGGGATTCTAATTCTGGTATGTGACTTTTAAAAATCTTGAAATTTGATGTTAGAGCATTTGATATATCTCTTACGGAAAAAAAACAACCCAAAAAAACTATCATTTTGAACCTTGTAACTTGCTGAAATGTAAAAAAAGTATTATCATTATAACCTTTTGACCAAAAAAAGAATAAAAGACACTATCATTTTGAACCTTGTAATTTACTGAAATGAAAAAGTATTATCATTATTACCTTTTTGACCTTGAAAATGATTACTGACTGTTACAATCTGCAGACGGGTGTTAAGTGCACCATCACCGCTTTTGTCCTTTATGTTGCCTGCTTTTTGTTTCTGCTTGCTATGGTCATCTTCGTCACCTATTTTGAGTTCACCATTTAAGTTTAAAATAAAAATTTATATATAGAACAAACATGCCCAAACCAATGGCGGATTATGATTTCTCTTTATAATAAAGCTGTGTCTCTTGGACTTTGACTGTGGTAAACTCGAGACCACTGTATCGGGTTTGGGTGATATCAAGTACAATTATTAGGTCAAATCAGTGATCGATACTGAGGTTATGCTGGCTTTTTATTGCAATGACGGAAATCGATGAATAGGATCTAGTAACAATAAAAAGTTTTGTCAATCGCACACACAGGGAAAACAATCTTTTTCCAATCAATTAAGATACCGATTTGACCCAAGAGTTTATTCGCTAAGAACCTAAAACAGGCTATTTGAAATTTACATGTGGAATATGGAGGTTGTAGATGCAGTGGTTCCTGACTTATAAACAGTCAAAGTTGCAGACGTTCAGCTTTATATAGATACAATCATGCCCGTGCTTTCTCTTTATTATAAAGCTGGGTCCCGGAGCTCGACTGCGATTAACTCAGAAACCACTCTATCAGTTAACGGGTGATATCAAGTACAATTATTAGATCAAGTCAGTACAGCTGGGTCCCCGAGCTTCTCATTAACTCAGAAACCACTCTATCAGTTAACGGGTGATATCAAGTACAATTATTAGATCAAGTCAGTACTTGATGCTGAAGTAACACTGGATTTTTACGTAGTACTCAATACTGAAGTTTTATCGTAATGACCGGAAATCGAGAAATTAGATCTACTAACAATAAAAAGGTTTCATGGATTGCAGGCACAACAATCTTTTCCAATCAATTATAATGCTGATTTGATTCAAGAGTTGATTCGCTAAGAACCTAAAGCAGGCGTTTGAAATCTACATGCGAAAAATGGAGGTTGTTGGTGCAGTGATTCCTGAGTTATAAGCGGTCAAAGTTACAGACGTTCAGCTATATATATATATATAGATAGGTTGCTCACAGTTGTTTTCCTGACTGTGTATGATGTTTTAGATTGATGAGAGTTAGGTATTGACAATGATGTGACATTGATTACATTTGAATTGAATGTTTTAGATTGATGAGAGTTAGGTATTGACAATGATGTGACATTGATTACATTTGAATTGAATGTTTGAGATTGATGAGAGTTAGGTATTGACAATGATGTGACATTGATTACATTTGAATTGAATGTTTTAGATTGATGAGAGTTAGGTATTGACAATGATGTGACATTGATTACATTTGAATTGAATGTTTGAGATTGATGAGAGTTAAGTATTGACAATGATGTGACATTGATTACATTTGAATTGAATGTTTTAGATTGATGAGAGTTAGGTATTGACAATGATGTGACATTGATTACATTTGAATTGAATGTTTGAGATTGATGAGAGTTAGGTATTGACAATGATGTGACATTGATTACATTTGAATTGAATGTTTTAGATTGATGAGAGTTAGGTATTGACAATGATGTGACATTGATTACATTTGAATTGAATGTTTGAGATTGATGAGAGTTAGGTATTGACAATGATGTGACATTGATTACATTTGAATTGAATGTTTTAGATTGATGAGAGTTAGGTATTGACAATGATGTGACATTGATTACGTTTGAATTGAATGTTTTAGATTGATGAGAGTTAGGTATTGACAATGATGTGACATTGATTACATATGAATTGAATGTTTTAGATTGATGAGAGTTAGGTATTGACAATGATGTGACATTGATTACATTTGAATTGAATGTTTGTTGATGAGAGGTATTGACAATGATGTGACATTGATTACATTTGAATTGAATGTTTTAGATTGATGAGATTAGGTATTGACAATGATGTGACATTGATTACATTTGAATTGAATGTTTTAGATTGATGAGAGTTAGGTATTGACAATGATGTGACATTGATTACATTGAATGAATTGAATGTTTTAGATTGATTGAATGTTTGAGATTAATGAGATTAGACAAATGATGTGACATTGATTACATTTGAATTGAATGTTTTAGATTGATGAGAGTTAGGTATTGACAATGATGTGACATTGATTACATTTGAATTGAATGTTTGAGATTAATGAGAGTTAGGTATTGACAATGATGTGACATTGATTACATTTGAATTGAATGTTTTAGATTGATGAGAGTTAGGTATTGACAATGATGTGACATTGATTACATTTGAATTGAATGTTTTAGATTGATGAGAGTTAGGTATTGACAATGATGTGACATTGATTACATTTGAATTGAATGTTTTAGATTGATGAGAGTTAAGTATTGACAATGATGTGACATTGATTACATTTGAATTGAATGTTTTAGATTGATGAGAGTTAGGTATTGACAATTGTGACATTGATTACATTTGAATTGAATTTTTAGATTGATGAGAGTTAAGTATTGACAATGATGTGACATTGATTACATTTGAATTGAATGTTTTAGATTGATGAGAGTTAGGTATTGACAATGATTGACATTGATTACATTTGAATTAAATGTTTTAGATTGATGAGAGTTGACAATGATGTGACATTGATTACATTTGAATTGAATGTTTTAGATTGATGAGAGTTAGGTATTGACAATGATTTTGATTACATTTGAATTAAATGTTTTAGATTGATGAGAGTTAGGTATTGACAATGATGTGACATTGATTACATTTGAATTGAATGTTTTAGATTGATGAGAGTTAGGTATTGACAATGATGTGACATTGATTACATTTGAATTGAATGTTTTAGATTGATGAGAGTTAGGTATTGACAATGATGTGACATTGATTACATTTGAATTGAATGTTTTAGATTGATGATGTGACATTGATTACATTTGAATTGAATGTTTTAGATTGATGAGAGTTAGGTATTGACAATGATGTGACATTGATTACATTTGAATTGAATGTTTTAGATTGATGAGAGTTAGGTATTGACAATGATGTGACATTGATTACATTTGAATTGAATGTTTGAGATTGATGAGAGTTAGGTATTGACAATGATGTGACATTGATTAATGTTTGATTTGAATTGAATGTTTTAGATTGATGAGAGTTAGGTATTGACAATGATGTGACATTGATTACATTTGAATTGAATGTTTTAGATTGATGAGAGTTAGGTATTGACAACGATATCCCTTCTCCTGAACCAGCAGTTTTATAATATTGTCATACAGTTTTACTTGAGCTTGAGGTGTTCTTTAGTATTCAGTTCTCACACATACACACACACACACACATATATGTATGTACACACACACACACACACGTTTTAAATCAATACAATGTTTTAATGAGGTTGGGTTTCTTTTATACGTTGTAGCAATGCAGCTCTGAACTCATTCATCCATCCATATCCCACCAGGTCCTGCAACACCTACTGGGCTCGCCTCGGAGGTCCAGAGTCCTACTATGAGACATGTGCCAGGCTTAGAGCTGAGGAGGTCAGCCATGACTTTGGGAAGTGGCTTTGCCATGCCTGAACCTCGCAAAGAGGCACCTTTCAAGAAAATCAGAGTCGTGGAGTTGAAACAGTTTTTTGATACCGGAAAATCGTTCCTCAGAAAGAAGGATCATTCTGATCATGAAGGTAACTTGTATTTACTTTTAACCCTTTGAATCATGATCTCCTGAGGCAAAAATATCCCTGCTCTTAAGCTCCTGATCAAAACAAGAAATAATTTAACTTAACGCCGTAAAGTAAAGTAAGCTCCATACTCAAAAGTTGAGAGAGAGAGAGAGAGAGAGAGAGAGAGAGAGAGAGAGAGAGAGAGAGAGAGAGAGAGAGAGAGAGAGAGAGAGAGAGAGAGAGAGAGAGAGAGAGAGAGAGAGAGAGAGAGAGAGAGAGAGAGAGAGAGAGAGAGAGAGAGAGAGAGAGAGAGAGGGAGGAGAGAGAGGGAGGAGGGAGGGAGGGAGGGAGAGAGAGAGAGAGAGGAGAGGGAGGGAGGGAGGGGGAGGGAGGGAGAGAGAGAAAATACACACACACACACACACATAGAAGGACTACTTAACAAATTGGTAGTTGAGGACATTCTTATAATATCATAATAATATTCATACAATATCTATAGTTTTAAGCTCATGCCCATTCTTAAAATTTTAGCAAAACACATTTTAGAAATGTTTATCATGTTTTACTGTGATATGTACAAATTTTTCGTCAGACTTATTCATATGAACAAATTATGCATTCTAATTTTAATTAATTAACTGTTGTCTATTTCTATAATAACATAAATTCTTTATTCCAATGTACATAATGTGTATTTTATAGATAGTTGCGAAGGAAGATGATGTGCCTTTATGAGGACAATAAAGTTTTATTGAATCTCTCTCTCCCCCTCTCTCTCTCTCTATCTCTCTCTCTATCTATCTCTCCCTGCCTCCCTTCCTCTTTTTCATATTCGCTCACTCACTCTTTTGCCCCCTTTCTTTGTTCTTTCCGTAACCCCTTTCTCTTTTACCCCAACCTTATACATCAGTCAGGTTCTCATTTAATTGAAGGGACAACACCAAATCTGATAACCAAACTCCTCCACCATCGCCCATAGGTTTAAAAGCATCATTACTATATAACTAAACAATTGATTGAACGCCGTTAACAATCGCAAGTCACTGAACATTATCATAAGATGTGATACAAATACTCTGTTCTTGTGTGAGCAGTTTGCCAATGCTGCTGGTGTGTCCTACTTCGTTCGTTTCCCTTTTTCACTTATCTTTCATCTTGCTGTTTCTTCTTAATTCACCCTGAGATCACCGCATATGATGAACAGGGTAAATTTCAGTCAAACAAACAAACTACTCCCCTGTTCTTGCCTTTCAAGGAAAAGACGACAACGCAGACCTGGATGGCGATTCCATACGCCCGATGTCTGCTCTCAGTCACTTCAAGGAGCATGAGGAAGAGTTTGGAGCTTTACTATCAAGGTGAGAGGAAAGGGAGGAAAGAGGGAGGCAGAGGAGGAGGAGGATATGGAGGAAGAGGATGCTAGTACAGGGCATTCTTTGCGGGGACTTTGTGTATTTGTTTTTGCTGCAAATATTTTCATTCTACTCTTCTTTATCTTTTAATTGTAACACACCTAAAATAAACCTTAACCAACAGCAGCTGATTAAACATTAAAGAATAACTCAAATAACATTTATGTCATGTCAACCATTTATGGTCCCATCTTCAATGTTTAATGTCCCTAAGTACAGTGAGAATTGAGTTGGTCAGTTATTATTATTATTATTATTATTATTATTATTATTATTATTATTATTATTATTATTATTATTATTATTATTATATTTATTAGTGTTATTATTATTAGTATTATTATTATTATATTATTATTATTATTATTATTATTATTATTATTATTATTATTATTATTATTATTATTATTATTATTATTATTATTATTATTTTTATTATTTTTTTTATTATTATTATTATTATTATTATTATTATTATTATTATTATTATTATTATTATTATTATTATTATTATTATTATTATTATTATTATTATTGATGATGATGATGATGATGATGATGATGATGATGATGATGATGATGATGATGATGATGATGATGATGATGATGATGATGATGATGATGATAATGAACCAAAGTTAAAATTCAAAATCATGTGCAATACTCAAGAATTGAGGTTGTCATTATGAAGAGAGAAAAAAAGAAGAAAATCCTTCCCAAAATTATCAAAATTTTATTGTCAGGTGTTGGATAACTTGTCTATTATAGCATAGAAATAGTGGTGATGCTTCTTGTATACACAAGCTTTTGATAGTCACATGAAACATATAATATGTGTTGTAAATTAACTTTTCATTCATTCTGCAAAGTTTCATTTATTAAGCAACATTGAAAATGGAATATCACATCCACACATTATTTTAAAAATAAAATTTGTATAAAAACGTTTTGAAAAGTATATTTCTGTCAAAATATTTTTAAACGTTTGAGTATTTCTATAGTATATTCTATCAATCATGCGGATGAAATCTTGATGCCCATTTCCTCCCGAATTAAATTGTTTTCACATTCACCAACACCGCTCTAGCGGCAGTTGTCGCAAAAGTATGCCGACATTGGTTCAGGGTGACAAGGACTCAGTCGGCAGCAGTAGTCAGTGCAGCGTCCAGGACTCCTCCACATCGTCCCAGGCTGAGTTGCAAAACCGCGGAGGACTCATTCAGACAGACAAAGACAGCGTCCAAAGCCCATCATCAAAATCACGGAACACAGCCCTGAGTCCAAAGGCAGTCACAACAAGTCTGTGGGATCAAGCTTCAACTTACAGCCCAGTGATGCAATGGAAGGTATGGTGTTGGTGTCTGTTAGTTACAGCTAGGTGAAGAAGAAATACTCTCTCAGTTACAGCTAGGTGAAGAAGAAATACTCTCTCAGTTACAGCTAGGTGAAGAAGAAATACTCTCTCAGTTACAGCTAGGTGAATAAGAAATACTCTCTCCATTTCTCTTTGTTTCTGTCTCTGTCTCTGTGTCTATCTGTCTCTGTCTCTCTGTCTGTCTGTCTGTCTGTCTGTCTGTCTTTCTCTCTCTCTCTCTCTCTCTCTCTCTCTCTCTCTCTCTCTCTCTCTCTCTCTCTCTCTCTCTCTCTCTCTCTCTCTCTCTCTCTCTCTCTCTCCATCCATCTCCCCCCATCACCATATAAGCAAAATAACTATAACTATGTCACTTTTCCTAAAGAGGAAGAGGCTAGCTCGCTGGAATATTTGATTTTATAGCAGCTCTGAAACAAGTAAAAGAGAATGCACCAATACTTTCTATTGTTAAAAGCAAGCAGAGTGTTATCATTGTTACACATGCATGCGCAACAATTTGATAATAGAATTCTTTTCACATTTTTCCAATCTTTGATTTAGATGGCACTCCACCAATGCCCCGCAGTTTCACCGACTCTCACATTGCCTACAAACAAGACGGTGAAATTCCAGAGGTAAGTTCTGTTATACTTGTCATGCAAGCTTTTCTAGTGTACATTCGGTAACGGTTTTCTCCTTTGATCACTCCTTGACTGAAAACATAACAAAATTGATTTTAATGCTACTGAAGACAACTTGACAAATTTTTATTTCAGTTAGATTTTTAAGTAAAATGAATGAACTAACATGCTGAATTTGACCCCAAAACAGCTGAACGTTATTAAAAATCTAAAACTTTTGACGTTATCTTTTTTTTTTTTGAGTCACTGAAAGGCAGTATTAAAAATTAAAGTGTGATTGATTGAGAAACATCACTACACTTCCAAAATATGCCATTTACGTTTGATGAAACATGATTATCAAGCAGTTGTCATTGATCCAAACATACCCTGTAGCAAGGAAATTCTTCAACTTTTATCTCTCAACTAGTGTGAAAGGATAATAGCCAAATACTAATGTTTATGTCAGCCTAAGCCAACCACCACCACCACTTCTCCCTTCTAAAGGTCTCTGGATCAAAGTATTACATTCAGGACAACGGTCATCTCAATTACAAAGTGGTGCTACGAGCTCTCCACTTTGTGGCCATGAATGAACACACCCCTCGCATCTGTGAAGTGCTTCTCAACCTACTGAATTGCCTACTTGACCTGGAAATTGTAGAGGCAAAGTCGTCCGATTCCAGTTCGTTGAATGGCGCCAGTCCTGGTATGGATGACAAATCACCTGCGTCTGCCAATCAAGGTACACAAACTTATTAAAAGGAAACTCGGTTTTTTTCTTTCTTTTGTTTTTGGTTTGGTAATTCAAACCGGTAGGTGTGCGGATAAGTTATTAGTTTAGAATAATTTTTTTCTTCACACCTCTTGTGCTACCTGTACCTATTTTTTGCAACTACTTTTTCTAAGGCTTTTCCTCATCCTGCTGCTGCTAGTGTGATGAAGGACAAACATTGACGTCTCCACCCAAGGAGTACAAGAAAATGTGTGGCAGTTTGGGTTCAACCCATCATCGGGGGGATAAACTCTTGTAGACTAAAAAGATAAAGAGGGATTTACAGTCCACATCCATACACAAGTGCAGGCTTTCAATCAACATAGTTTTTTTTCTGCCAGCAGGCATTTCATTCAAAGACTTTATCAACTCCCTTGAGGAGCATATAGTACAGCAGCCTGTTAGGCACTTCATACTAATCAGCTGACAAGATATCTTTGTCTACTGTTTTTTATTACATATTCACATCTGAGTCGAGTGAGGAAAATAGAGTGAAGTACATTTCCCATGTAAACAACATCATGAAACAAACAAGAAAATCCAAGGGCCAGCCGGGATTTTGGACCAGTTTCTTCATGATGTTGATTTCACCATTACACTTCCGTACCTATACAAGAATCACACAATACAGTGTTAGATGAAATAGCAGAAAGACAAAAGAAAGGGTAGCAGAGAGTAGAACAAACAAAAAACGGATAAAGAAGTGTAGTTGAAAGCAAAGTGGAAAGGAGGAAAAAGAAAATACAAGAAAACATTGAGGAAGAATAGAGTGCGGTCATAATAAAGAAAGGAAAAGAGAGATGTGTTATACTTTTTATAGAGATGAAAAGTTCTTGGAATGAAAAGAAGAAAGGAATTATGTGAACATGTACAAGAAAGTTGTGAAAAATATGAATAATTGATAAAAATATTAATCATTACAATTGTCAAAAAGTAAAACAACTTAGCGGGAGGGAAGAGAAAAGAAAAGAAAAGAAAGAAAACAAGAAAAGAAAAAAAAACCCAAGAAAAGAAGCCAAAATAAGAGATTTTAAGAAAACTAATTTTTTTTTTAGCTTCACATTTTAGTACAGCATGAATAAACAAACAAACAAGCAAATATATCAATGACTAAAGTTAATAAATACATAAAGGAACAGAAAGACTATGATTTTTTCTATTATCTCAGGCCCAAACTCAGCCACTACTCCAAAGAATTCACAGTCAGAAGACCAAGGAGAAAATGGCGGAAAAGATGAAGTGTCTGCGCACAGTCTGGCAATGGACAGTTTGTTCAGGTTGTGCTTTTACTTCTTGCTTTTGATTATTTAAAACACATATAATATACATACAATGCCTTCAGTTGTGAGATGACAATTAGGAGAGAGGGGAGAGGAAGGAAGGGAGAGACAGACACAAGAAAGATAAGATGAGATAAGATAATCTTTATAAATCAATTACAATTTAGGAAATTTTTCTTTGGTAACGTAGGAGATTTCGACATTTTGGATTTAACCCTTTATTAGACGTCAAACTAGTATAGACTATACATCTATACAAGCATCACACAGTGTCTTGTCAGAGGTAAGATCCTGAAGAACAAGCGATTGCACTTCTTGGGGACTGCAAGGATTTTATGCCAATATTTTAATATCGGTCTAAAAGCATGCTGCCTTACACCATGTGCTGTTAGTGAATGGAGAAACTTTCATTGATTTGTTACATGTTTGTCAGATAGAATGGATGGCCATCGACCACATTAGGGGGAACTGCGGCACAAAGAGACTTTTTTCTTAATATTGCTTTTAATTGCAAATTTTGGAGTCAAACTAGTGTGAAAGGATAGATACCACAACGACGTCTGAGGCCAAATTTTCCAATTTTTTAGCTCTGCTGCCATGGTACTGCTAAAAATACCCGCCATCTTGGATTTTTTTTTGCAAACTTTAGATCCATATTTCACAGTCACTATGGCTTCAATTTTTTGTAATTTGTGCAGGATATTTACACTGACCTCTCAATTTTGTCAAAGCCACTTTTGCAAACAATCAAATGAAACAAATTTTATGAATTTTTTCATTTTATGATGTCAACATTGGTTGATTTTGCTCAAAAAAACTTCAGAAAATTTGTCAGCCGTTGGCAGGGCTTGACCCACTACTTTTTGGTTGAGAGGCCAACACCTTACCTCTGGACTACCATCCACCTTAATTAATTTAGTCCTCTTACGTTATTT